>VWYH01008558.1:598581-770607 GCA_013399365.1 Pampusana beccarii | reverse complement strand
GCAGGGGGAGCCGCGCCGCCGCCCCCGCCGCGCCGCCCCGAGCTGGGCTCAAAGTTTGTGAGGCGGAGCGGCCGCAGCCCGGAGCGCCATGCCCGTCAGGAAACAAGGTGAGCACCGCACGCCGGGGGGACCTGGCAGCTGCCGGAGTGGCTGCGTGACAGCGGCGGGACGGGCGAGGAGGGGCGGGCGGTGGGAGCCCGCGGGGGGCTCCGTCCTGCCCGCGCTCCCCCGGCTGCGAACAAAGAAGCGGCGGGGCTGGGGCGGTCCGGAGCGCGGGGGCTGCTTGCGCCGCGGTCCCGCTGCCCGGTGTGCCGGTCACCGTGTGTCTGGTCTCCGCTTGCAGACACGCAGCGCGCCCTGCGCCTCCTGCAGGAGTACCGCTCCAAGCTGAGCCAGGCGGAGGACCGGCAGCTGCGGAACTCCATCGAGCGGGTCATCAGCATCTTCCAAAGCAACCTCTTCCAGGCGCTCATAGGTAAACACTGACATCTCTCCATTCGTGCTCCAGCGGTCGGTTCTTGCTTGTGCTGTTGCTTGCAGTGTTAAGAAGTATTTTGCCTTTGCGTTGGAGGCCATGTGCTTTTTGTTATTGTGTTTTTGTTGTGCATAGTAACACACGTGCTGTTACAGATCAACAGTTCACTTGTTTCATACACTTACTTTGAGGCTTTTGACTGGCCCAAACTGCTTAAAACTGTAGTGCATGTTTTTCTCTGTGACATGTTATTTTAGATTACTTTGTAGACTGTTTTTCCACATGTCCTTATTGACCCAAACAATTTCTGATTAGATTTTTTTTTCGTGAGTCCATATGTAACAGGTTAATGAATGACTTGAAATGCTTTTAGTCTAAGGTGGGATTCAGGCAAGTGTTCCAGCTGAAGAGTCTCTAAAAACTTCACAAAGTGTATATCTGAAGTATAAAGTTTAAAGTAAATGAAAAGAAACCTCTAATGCTTCAGGGAATGCTACAGTGATCTTTCTTTGTTTTTTGCACATTAAAGTGTAGTGAAAACACTACTAATTCTTGAAGTATTTGTTGTGCTTCACTTAAAATGTTCCCATAAGTCTTGTTGAACTATTTAAATGTAATTTTTAATTTCCCGCAGAAAAGAGCATAAATGCAACTTGCAGAATCCTGACTTTATTTGGAAACTTCCGCATGGAAGCAGCCAGATGTGGTTTCTCCTTGACTGATTGTTGCTATCTTTATAGCAGCTAACGAATGAAAAGATTTTGTTAGTTTACCTTCAAGAGTAAAATTTGTAAAGTTCTGCATCCTTGTCCTTTAACGGAGTAACCTGCATCTGATTGTACTAATAACAAACAGTGTAGCTAAATTTGTTGTTTGGCTGTACTGCATGGTTAGTGTCATGCTTTTTTTTTTCTTACTTCAGACTTACTTCAGACTGCCACAGCTGCTTTGAGTCCATGTGGTGGAGGAAACAAAAGGACAAGCAAAGCATAAACATACATTGCTGCATGTGGAATGTTTTCTTCTGGAGCATTTATTTCAACTTCTTATGCAGTTTTTCAGAAGGTGGTAATCTTGCTGTGTTTTTTTTATTATGTAAGTTCATGACAGGTAGCTGTGAAAATAGATCACTTACAGAAATCTTTTACTTAGAGGAACTCTGCATTTCTCTTTAATACTCAGTTGGTGCTAGCCAACTCCGTGATGAAAAACTAGACGTAATGTTTGTGGGACACGTGTGAACAGGATTCACTCATTGGTGGATCAGAATGTTTAAGTTTTATATCAGAAGCTTAACGTACTGCAGTTGTGCGTTTTATTTTCACCTGGGAAGTTTCAGTGTTGACTAACATTTTTCTTGTTCTGGGTGTGTATGTGTGGATGTTTTTTAAACTGTCTTGAAGATCCATGCAGTACTCTGTTTTCTCCCCCTCAGTGAATAAGTTACTCATCTATTAGCCTGTGATATTTTAGCCTGCAAGACATTGTTTCTTCTCATATCCACATATGGATCTTTGTTGTTTTAATAACTCTACACGTAGTAGTAAACTTGAAAGAGCGGGCAGCCTCATGTCTGCTGGCTTCATTTTGCAAGAGCAGAAAACAGGAATGTGTTGTTGCCTGGGTGGGCTATGTGGTCTGTTTTCTGGTCTTGTAAGAAGGTGTACGTTGCAACCATCTGACTCTAGTTTTTGTTGCGTTCAGTTCATCTATGTGTGCACAGTAGGTGTCCTGCTTCTTGGGTGTGTTGCATCAACTTTGTATTTACTGGTTCACTGTATGATTGTTGGTTATGGAGTGTATGTGTGTGTTCCTGAACTGTTTGTTTGAAAGGTGGTAGCCCAAAAGGCTAGTACTTTCCAAACAATTTATTTTGTCAGCTTGAATCTTTCTCCTTTAACCTGCTCCTTTCTTTGGAAATATGTTGGGGCAGTTTGTGTTTGTGGCAGGCTGCTCCTGGCTGTTGTTTTCCTAGGAACATCTTTTTATGGTGTGACTACTGCATGATGTGCGTAAAGAGTGGGTGGACTCCCTGGAAAAGATGCTCTCTGGAGGATGGTGCAGCTCCTGGGAAGACCTGGAGTTTGTTCCTCCCTGTTCTCTTTCCATGATGATTTGGGAGCAGGCTGGATGAAGTATTCAGTTCTGCTGCTGGTTCACGTTACTCCATAGCAGGTTTTTAAGTGTGCATTTTAAAGGAGTTGTGATGTGTCCCCCACAGCCAATGCTGTTCTGACAGAAAGTTTTGAGCTCAACCACCGAGTTATTTCTCATACAGATACTTCTTCCAGAAAGCATGCTACTTGCAGTTTCTCTTTTTTTTTTAAAGTACTAAGAAAAAAAAAATCTATTTATTTTCTGTGTTTTCTGCCAAGTTACTGCACTATATCCAAGACCTGCCTGTCCATGATAGGTGAGAATGTTTGTGAAGGCTGCAGTCAGGATCTGCTGTCAACTTCATGTATCTTTTTTAGTATAATTTTTAACTTGGCAATCAAATGCTGTTCTTTCAAGCAGAAAATAGACATTATGCACAGAAATGTATCCTTAGGTTTGTAATGGGGGAAATATTCCTGAGAACTACACATTTTATCAATATTTCATATGTGAAGGAATTAAAGGGGTTTTTTGTGACTTTCCGTTTGGATGCTGAAGAATAAATGGTATTATTTTCTCATTTGAACCGTTTTTTATATTGTCTTCTCCATTGAATTCTGTCGATAAAACTTTAGTCAGCAATCTACAAACTTGACTGGGATATTAGGTATAGTTACGGCTTTCAATGATTCAAATTAGAGCAGTAACTGGCCAGCATTAGCAACCGGTTTTATGAAACTGACATCACAACAGTGTTAAGTGAAATAACTGTAAGAACTTCAAACTGGTAACAAAATTGGTAATCAAATATGACCTCTTTAAAACAGTCTGTGAAAAAGGTCAGTTTTTTCATTTTCTAGGACTTCTGTAATGCGGTATTTCCCGCTGCCATTGCTTCAACCAGCCAAGTGAAATGATGTCTAGTGCTTTAATTAAATGGATACTAATGGTCTGTAGTTAAAATCAGCTTGAGAATAGTGTCAGTTTTAAGTAAATATCTTACTGTACAGTCTCAGAATTGTGTGCTATCTTTTCTAGCTTGTGATTTCTTGGTTGTAGTTAAAATACCTTGTTATTGATATTCTGATAATTGGTAAGGTGAGTCAGTTTATTAAGAGACCACACTAAGATATCTGCATATGAAGGCATGGGGTAGACTTAATTTCACTTTGGCAAATAATTTGATATTCATCTTCAAATAGTGAGGTGATAATTCTGCAGATTAGGTTCTGCTTCTAATTTAGGCACTTTAAAAATCTTTTTGAGAAGGTACAGCTTCTTGCAAAGGTATAGATATGTGATGTATTTATCTTTTTGAGTAGATAAGAGGAGGAACACTTGTATACATAAGTCTGACACTTATGAGGGAAAAACTTGTGAATCAGGCTTCATTTATACACAGAATCTGTGTAATTAAAGTCGGTTCTTAATGGGTTGTGTGCTGCAGTTGACCGTATTAAAATAGGATAAAATTAAATCTATTACTAGTTATAACTAGAAACACAAAGTAGCTTACTACTTTAAAAATATTCATTTCCCAACAATCAACTCCATTTGCACAGGTGTCAGAAAAAGGAAATTCTAAAAGAGTCTTCTGGCAATGGAGTTGGCTATGCTGCCTTTCTTGCTTTCCTTCTTGCCTTGTCCATCTTACGGTGTGTGTTTTTGTTTTTTTTTAAATATTATAGCTCCATGTATAAAGACTTTTTGGTATAAACCGGCAAATTTGACTAGGGGAGGTTGAAAGTGTTGAATTTCATGTGTGTAAGCAGTCTAATTTATTTCACTCTGAGTCCCTTTGCATGAAGGTCTGCTCTGAGAATTGCGCTTATGCGCTGGCTTTTCCTACCGCTAAATATCCAGTGTGGGAAATTTTGAAGAAGAAAAAAATGCAGCGATTTCAATAACCCTTACTGAACCAAAGAACACTTCCCCCTGGTAGTCATTAAGGTTTTTTAACCGTAGTTTGGATCCAGGGGCTTTATGAATGGGACAGAATATATTAAAAATGCTGTTACTGTGTTTTTATACACCAGAGAAAAGTCCTGTCTCTGAAGTTTTTGTAAAATTAATGGTTGTATTAAGGCAAACTCTTTTTTCAGATTTATCAGCAGTCTGACGGGGGATGAACCTTCTAGGAATACAAAACATACTCTGCACCTTTCTCAGCTCTGTCCACACTGGCTTTCTTAATTAAATTAGGGAAACACCCCTAGATTTTAGGCTGAAGTAGGCTGGACTGCATCAGCACTCCTCCAAGTGAGTACCCTTTGGAGTGGATCGACCACGTTCCTGCTAGACAGTGTGTGACCTCAGCTCTCTGAGCTGTGTGTGGCATCTGTGTAGACATTCTTGCTCCTTTAGCTCCTTCTCGATTATGCAGCGTGGAAATATTTTCTGTACTTGCTGGCTAAATTAAAATAAAACACAGTTAAAGCAGAAGCTCTCCTTCATAACTGAAACCAAAAGTACTTGCTCTTGGGGAAACTTCAGCGTCAGCTTTTATTTCAGTGATATAGTTAATAGAGCATATGGCATGATGACACAGTTAACTTTTCAAATGAGCTCAGGCCTCAGAGAGAATTGTAGTTGTGGGTATGTGTCATTGCATAAGACTGCTCCTCAGTTAACTTGAGGAAGGCTACTGTGGAACTGCTTCCCGTTTTCTAAATGTTACTGAGGCTCTTGTACAAGTTCTTTCAAAATCAGTTGAACAACATTTACATTAAGAATCTGGAAGTTCTTGATGGTAAGTCAAGGATCTGCTTAGATAGTCAGCAATTTTTTAAAAAATTATTTTATTTTATTTTTTAATTAGAAGAAAGTTTAGTGAGAATTGGATCTTCTGTTATATTGGATACTACTGAAATTGTTGTAGGTGCTAGATAGTGTGTTTTTACATTGAAATCTTACCCTTGCTGCATTTTTGTGACTTTTTCCCCAGATTGCAACTTCTGTAATACAACATCTTTGCTCTTATTTGAGGCTGAAACACCCATGGATATCATTCTTGCAACTTTGAGGTGTTTGTGTGCCTTTTGGACAAGTTGCATAGGGATATCCTGTAGCTGTGCTTACTGAGGTCTCCTTCCCACACTGATGCAGAAGTTGGTCAGTTTCACAGAGGTTTTACCTGGGTTTATGTCTTCAAAGGCTGTTCAGTACTTGATTATTATTGTCTCTTTATTCAGATAGAGGGAAGAGAAAACATTTTAGTTGGTGTCCAGATGATTTAGAGTGCTAACTCACTCATGTTAATATGCTTCTGCCATGTAGTTTGTTGTTACTTCAGAATGTCCCAGTTTTTGGCAGAACTTCGATTTTTCCTCTTTAAAGAACCTAGTAATGAGTCAAACAGTCTTATTGCTCCTCCTTTTTAAATAACTGTTTATTATTTTGTATGTATAAAATGCAGTTCAATAGTGTAGAACGTTTTGGGGTTGTGTGCTTGCTTTCTTAAGTGCTTTCCATGCTGTATGACGTGTGTGTGTGACAGTGCAATGTATTGAATTTTTGGGATTAGGTGCTGCTTTTGGTAGCCTAAAATAGCAAGCAAGACTAGTGTAAGTTGAGTAGCTACTGGTATGCAGATAAATAGTATTGTGGCAAAAGATTATACTTGCAGTCATTGTACTGACTGTGTATTCAGTAATTTATCAGTTATCAATTACAGTATTCTCTTCACAGGGTTACCATTAGAAGGGGCTGCTGACAAGAAAACTTCAATAAATCTGCTGTTCATACAGGGGCTTAAAAGAAAGTTGAATTTGGGAATAATTGATATAGTTTCCAGGTTCTGGACAAGTTTATCTTCTGTGCTGTTCTTCACTTGCTGGTGTTCTTGCACCTGTGTTCCCTAGCTCTGATGCCTGTCTCCACCATGCTGCTGTGTACCTGGCTTGGCTCCTGATCTCCCTCAACACTGGCTTCAGTGCTTGGTGTAAGAGGAAGGGGGAAAGCACCAGGGAGGGAGGGTATTTAGTCTGAATCTCAGGCCTGCTTCCATGGTAATCCCAGCAGCAAGGGCAGAACATCTTGTTCAGCTCTGCAGCTGGAATGCCAGGTGCCTCGTGTGCATCTGGTTGCCTGTATTTTGAGGGATGGTGCTTGTTTTGATGCAGATGGAATGAATCCTCAAAGAAACTGAACTCTAGCAGCTGACCGTAGTCTCCTTGCACAGATGGCTCCTGAGTTAGAACTAGGCTGAATTTGCAAGAATGTTAAGAGACTGCAGAAGGTGTACGGCTGACATTAGAATAACCTCCTTAGCTTTGTGTTCCTTCTTCAAATTAGGGGAGTCTCTAGAGCTCTTCGGTAAAACTTTTATAGCAATCTTGTCATGTGCAAATATCTTCCCAGCCATGTCCTCAAAAAGGCTGAGTTGTTTTGGCTTGAAATCAAAAGGTCAGCCTAAGACAGAGGTGCACTAAAGAAAACTCGTAGACAAACTGTGAAAACATTGCAAATTTAAGTCCTGTTTTCAGAAACTTGTGTTAGAACTTGGCTGCAGGAAATGTACAGGTGTTTTAGCTGATGGAGATGCTGGTGTGTGGTGCCAGCCATCCTTGTGTTGCCACCAGTGTCAGATAATTATCCTGGAGTCTACAAGCTTACTCTTTGTAGAATAAACCAATGCTTGTTCTGTGTGCTTTAAGCAGAGCTATGAACCTTTCTGAAAACTCAACTTGTAGTGTTGAGTGAACTCATCGCAAAACTAGTTTGATTTTTTGGAATGCATTTGTCTGGAGAAAAAACTCCTCAGTCCTGCGCTGACACTTTTTAGGGGACCTTCTAGAAATAAGACTTAATGGTAAAATTTCCTTTGTCCTGACAGGTTTTTGTTACCACTGAAGACAGTAGTAAATACATCCTTTTAAAAAATAAAAAGTACACTGTTATACTGGCTGCTGATTTGTAACTGGGGGTTGAGATTTTTGGAGAGGATGGATAACTGGGAGTTCATTTTCTAGTGGTGGTGTGTGTGGTGTTTTTTTTTTTTTTTTTAGGACTAGATTGGTGACTGGGGGCACATGTGGTGGTATTAAAAGGAAAAAGAGTTTGGAAAGCAGAAGGCAGTTATGCCCACTTTTGGCTGTGTGTAGTTTTTTTTAAGCTTTTCCTGCCTTAGTTCTGAACACAGGGGAGGAAACCCTGTGGGTTTTTGAAGGAAAATTGGAAAGAGACAGCGTGAAGATGTGGTGAAGAAGTGATTAGTAAACAAAGAGGAAAATGTGAATGAACAGTTTGGAAAGCATAAGTGGACATGCTGGGAAGGAGTTGGAGATGTCTGGCTGTATAAAGCAGCTAGAGGAATAAAAGCAAACACCCAGATCTGAGGGTGGTTTCAGTTGAGAGCAAATTAAGAAGCGGTTGTGTTAGAAATGGAAAGTAGCATCTCCTGGAATTCGAGTTAAGCAAAGAAGTGTGTGAAGAATGGAGGTTTAAAGGGTAGGACAGAGTTACTGAAACAAGTGGAAGGGCTGAGGATGAGTAGCTGGATGCTGCATCTTGTAGCTAAGGGTCGTGCAGAACAGAATATGTGTGATGAGGAAGTTGCATTGCAACTTGCAACTTTCGTTAAGAAGTTCTGATTGTGCACAGCAGTAGCTGGTTTAGGTTTTTAAAGAACAAACAAACAGACAAAAAAAAAAACAAACCCGGACCAAAAAAAACCAAAAAACCAAAAACCCAACTAAACAAGAAACCAACCAACTCTGAAAGGGGCTTTACATGAGTTGTGATGAGTCTGGTTTTCACTTTTAGTAGTATGAATGCAAACATTTATTTTTGACCAGGCACACATACCATGAGACAACATAACCAATGAACGCACAAAGAGAATACTTGGTTGACTCTGGTCGTTGGCTTTGTAAGTGGATATAAAGCTTTTTTTGGTGTTTGCATTTGCTTGTTGATCGCTAATCATGTACTTTTCAAGTCTTGGTTTACTTGTGTTATATGGATATTCTGAGCTTGATGTAGCAGGTGAAGTAAGCATGCAGGACTGAGACTTCCTTAGGAGTTGCTTTACAACTGAAGAGTGAAAGTCTGTGGTACTGGCAGACTGTTTTGCCTGTTCTGACAGTGGTCATGACTCTACTTAGATTTTGTGTATACACTCATTATGTAGGGCTACTAAGAATTTGGCAGATGCCATACATCTCAGGTTGCCCTGAAGATGTTGACCTTTGTTTTCCTTTCTAGTAGTTTTAAGACTTAAGTTTTCAGTGCTTCAGGTGCTGTGACAGGAAGCCCCAGGAAAGGTGGATATCTTTCCCAACCCCTACAGCCCCCCTAGAATTAGAGAAGTACTTAATTTGTAATGGGATGACACCTCTTCCTGGACAGTGTACATGTAGTCAAATTCTTAACAGACCTGTTTATGAAGTTACCTGCATTTGAAAAAAACCCCATGCATTTGCATGTGCCATATTTGAATGAGCGAATATCTGAGAAGAGGCAGACCAGTGAGCGATGACAAAGGATTGGCACATGTGGATGGGTCTTCAAAAGAAATGCTGAACTGAAGTAAGTCAATTTCTAAAAGAATTCATAAGCTCCTTGGTTGCTTGCAAGCCTGCAGGAAAAAAACCCACAAAGCTGGTATTGAAATGCTTTGTGCTGTGAAGTCTGTATCTAGTGGTTTTCTGACTTGCTGACTTTGACATTGGCTGAAATTGGTTTGTTCTGCTGTTGAACATCTATCAGAAAGGAATACCTCATCGGTGTCAGTGCAGAATTAACTACATAGCTGGAGTGCATAACTCCTGGTCATGCTGCTGTGCAGAGGGACCTTGACAGGCTGGAGAAATGGGCTGAGAGGAACCTCATGGAGCTCAACAAAGAGAAGTGCAAAGGCCAGTGCCAGGGGAGAAATAGTCCCACGTACCAATAAATGCGGTATGCCACCCCGCTGGAAAGCAGCCTTGCAGAAAAGGACCTGGGGATCCTGGTGGACAAAAAGCTGAACATGAGCCAGCACTGTGCCCTTGTGGCAAAGGTGGCAAATACCGTCCTGGGCTGCGTTAGACAAAGTATTGCCGGCAGGTTGAGGGAGGTGACCCTTTGCATTATAGAATGCAAAATATTAATTTAGAACTTAGGATAAATGAGCAAACAGAAAACAAACATGAACTTCCTAATTTAACTCTTGCTCATGCACAAAGCTGTTAAATACATTGAAACTGAAAATCTTCAAATGGCAGTACAATTAATACAGCATATACAAATGTGGTTGTGAACTTCATGTATACTATGGTAGCAGTTTACAGCTTCGTGTATGGTGTAAGGGCAACAGTTCACTGTTTTACATGCACAGTATCCAGTGCAGTCTGTTGTAGTAAATGTGTCAGTGTTTTAGTCCGTTAAGTGTTAAGCTTGTGTGGAATTTCCTGGCATTTATTTAAGAAAAACCGCCTATAACCCACAAATGGTCAAGATGCTTAAAGCATAAAAATGCAAAACCTAAAACCAGTAGGTTAGTGTGATCATCAAAGGACAGCTTTTATTTTTTTTTTTTAAAAAACAGTTTTAATGAGTAGTAAATGACAATGAAGTTTTAGTGATTCCCTCTATACCATAACTTTAAAGGTCCGATATCAGAAACTTAAAGAACATCATCATATAAAAAGTTACAGTGTGTTGCTTACTACTTGTTGAAAGCCAAAACACATTAAAATATGGACAAGGAAGAACAGGGAATGGGAGACTGAGTGGTACAGAGAATCCATTCCATGGAGATGGACCGTGTTGATGGTTTCTTCATCCTCACTGTTGTGTATCTTTGAGGTTATTTTTGTTTGCTAACGCATTCTCTGCTTCATTCTTTCTTCATTACTTTGCAGTTCCATGTCACATTTGAATTTCTTGTATGTATGGTGTTTTACGTACACTGGATGCTTGTTTGTTCGGTTATCCCTGAAACTGTTTTTGCCCAGTTCTCAAGGTTGGTTTCCTTTGACCAGTAATTAGCAGTTGGCAAATTGTTTATGGCCTTGAGGCCTCTGGTATCATCCTGTGCCTTCATTTTTAAGGCCTCTGCTGTTGTTCTGTGCTTGTGCTCCTCTATGCTGCTATTTTCTGGTGTCCTAGGTAATTCATTCCCTACAGGAAAACTACTTGTTATTGGTATCTATTAGTTACAGAAATATACACATACTCTTATGTGTATATACAATCTGTGTGTGTGCGCTTATGTATAGCTTTTACTGGGCTTTGGACAGTTGGGTGATGTAACACTTGTTGGTTTTACATATATTTATATATAACATACATGTAAAAATAAATTTTGATATAAATATTTTTGTTATATATTTAAATATTATTTATGTATAAGCCCTGTATATTTTATATATAAATATTTATAACGATAGGTGTTACATCATACAATTGTCCGAAGCTCAGTAAAAGCTATACAAATTAGATAAGTCACCTGGTGTTTAGGTAATTGCTGTAGGGTTGGACAAGCTAAAACAAAGCTCCAGGCAGGCCAGGACAAGTCCAGAGGCCTGTTGTTTAGCTTAACACGAGGCCCATGGCCTGTTACAAGCAGTATCAACACCTTGTTTATGGGGTTACGCTGTTCTCTTCAAAAAATGCAATTATAGGTATCTCATCTTTGACTCGCAAAGTTACAGTTATCAAAAAGCTCATGTGTAAGTGAATGCAGAGAGTAATTCTGTTACTAAACTTACATACTCCTTGCTGCAGGAAGGGTTTATGTGGAGAGCTTGGTTGACAATGAGCTTTTTAGAATATGCACTTACGTTAAGTTGTGCTGATTACAAGTGTCCTCTCTGTTGAATGTGGAGCCAGAAGTGTCAGACGCTCCCCATACCAACAGAAATGGCAAGCAGAAGCCTTCTGTCTGATTTCTGAGGAGCAGGGCAGAAATCTATCTGAAGGAATGGTGTCATGTTGCTGGCTGGAATCCTTGTCCTCAGAGGCAGAGCCTCTAGACTGAATTGATGTAGGCTCTTGAACTGCCATCAAATATACTTAATGTAGGAGATGTAAGAATTTGTTTGCTTCTGCACTTTGGCTGTTCTTTTAATTACTGTGTTGTGGTTTTTAATGAACCTGGAACTCCCTTGTGAAGCCGATTTGGGTTTCAGTTTATATTTGGTGGATAACATTCTTGTTTGCTTTAAGAGTGAGCAGTTTTAGCTTCTGGTGTATCACATTACTGGTGAATGAGCCTGTTCAAAGAACAAAACTGAGTGGAGAATATGAGAAGGGGGAAAAAAAAACACTAAAAGCTGCTTGTATTGGGTCAGCTCCTACTGTAATGAATACTGAGAAAAAGGCTGTCACTACTGCTTAGCTTTACATATTACTAATACATTAAGAAAAATAATATTTTTTTTAATGTGTCTTAAGTCCTCCTTTTCAGAACTGGTGGTCTGTCACTTGCTTTGTATAGACTTTTATTCTTGTTGTCAACAAACATGTTGCTGACTTGGCTACTTAATGTGGTTTTACTTGTAAGCCAACATAATTCCAGGATGACTTTGTATTGCCTGCCATTCATCACTTTTTGTCACTTTGGCTTTCCTGAAACTTGGTGTCCCTGTTTTTCAAGTGTCAGCTCTTTTAATGTTTCCCCTCTAGCTAGAAATGTTCCCCATCTGTGTTTTCTCTTACTGTTGTGTGATATCAGATTTGAATTATTTTTGTATAATTTTGTTTTCCGTAACTTATTTTGAGATATAACATGTATTGGAATTAATATAGGAGGAAGGGGCTAAGACATGGAAAAAGCACACCTAGCTTTAAGAGGGGAAGTAACTCAAAAGTAGTATTTTACCACTTGCTACTTGTATGAATTAGCAAAATGTTAGAACTTTTCATATACTAATAATACATCCACAGATTAATATAATTTCAGTAGAAATTTAGGTGTGTTCATGCAATGAAATATTTTTGTGAGCTGACACATAGCGGTAGACCAGAAGAATAACTTTTTTTAGGTTAGATTTAGTATAGCTTGAGGTTCTGGCTTTAAAAACTGTAAATGTCCAGCACTCATTCCTAATGCATTCCGGGTGTATAGACTGCTTGCCTATACTCCTAAGTACTTAATGTTTGTATTCTGAATAGTAAAAATGTAAATAAATGTTAAAAAAAAGGTAGCTATCATATAGCAACAAGTTAATACGAACTTTTTGGCAGATTTGGGGCAAGTTCAGGATTAACAGAAACTAATCCCCATATTAAGTGGTGTATATATTTCTGATGTCTTTCAATAGTAAGTCTGTTGTAATGTCCTTTGTAGAGAAGTGGAGAAGACATATAGGAAATAATGTGGTTTTTGACGCAAGTTGTTCTACAGTATGAATAAATGGCCACCTCCGCTGGCAGGGACTTAAAAGAATAGTAGCAGAATTGAGATTCGGTGCCCTAGATTTCTGTTGGAAAACAGTTGCAGAAATAACCCCTTCCCATAAATAATGTAGTAATCTTCCTGGCTTGGTTGCTGTGGATTGCAGCTATAGAATCAACTTAAACCACTGCCTATTTTTATAGACAAAGTACTCTCTGTTGGGGGGGGCGGGAAATCTGTGCTTGATTGATGTATTAATATTAATGCAGCTACAAGACAAATTTGCAACTGAGGGAGCTAATATGAAAGACAGATTTAAAGGCAATTTGTATCTCTTGGGCTGTTTTGCTCCTATATATCTAGGTCACTTAACATCTTCTGCAACCTTGCTGCTATTTCTTCCAATCAGCAGCACTAAGAGCAAGTATAACTTTAAAAATTAATGTAAGCGCTTGATAGGAATGTGACTCTTGCTCAGAGAAAAGATACAAATGGAATTTGAGGATTGCAATTTTCTGAACTGGTAGAGAACAGGAGTGCAGTGTCTATATAAAAAAAAACAAATCTAAGACTGGAACACAAGCAAGAGTAAGAGTTCTCTCATTTGCATGGTCATTCTTTTGCGATGCTGCTCTATAAAGGAGTTGGTTATTGTGCCTCTGTTACTGACCCTGGGCAGCTGCTGAAAAGCTACAAGATTCTGCAAATTATAGTCTTCCTTATTCATGGCTGGGTCCTATTTACTTCTTGGGCTAACAGTGTCTGGGTGTTTGTCTTCTATGAAGTTGGTGTAATTAAAAACGTGAGTTTACAGCTCCTGTTTAGCAGATTTGTACTTTGAAGAAGAGACTAACAGCTTTACAAGACAACTTTCTTCATTTTTCTGCCTTTCTCTTAGCCTAAACCTTTTTAGATTTTTTTTTTTTTTAATGTGAGTGATTATGCATGTGATTACAGTTGTGGTAGCAACTTTCATATGCTTATACTTTCATAGAAACACCTTTGATGCTTCTTTAGATTGTTATTTTTATTGGTGCTTCATGGAGTTGATAGGATGTCAATAAAAAAACCTAATGAAGCCATATTCTTGTTCCCCAGAAGTTTCCACTTGAATATTCAGGGTTGTAGGAAAAGCTGTTTATTATTTCATGAGTATGACTTGTAATTCATACTGTTAAAGTTTCATCCTATTTCTGTTACTTTGACTGGAAAAGCAGATGATGACCTGTCCTGATCAATCTCCTTTTTTCCTAACTTCTCTCTCCTGCTGATTTCATCAGTATACTTCTATTTCAGTGGTAATTTAATTAAAACATATACCACAAAAAATACTTTATCATATTGCCCTTGAACAGTAGATTTCAGATAATCAAAGGCTACATTAGTTGAAATTATGTATACCATAAGTTGAAGCACAGGCACCCACCCCTTCCACTGTTCCACTGCAGTTATTCCGTCTGTTGCTGCGGTTCCTGCTGCAGATCATGTTACTGGGATTGGGGTCGGTGGCAGAAGCCCCAAGTGAGTGGGGACGGATGTGCTGTGAGATGTGGGGACACATGGGCTGTGAGACGTGGGGCACAGAGAGCAGGTTGTGTATCCTGTGGGAAGGTTCGTGTGATCTTGGTGATACAGCTTCATCTGTAATAGGCAGATAAAGTCGCAGGTATTTAATTTGTTTTGCAGGAGGAAGGTGGTGGTAAAATCAGAATCTTATAGCAACTATAAATCTTAACTTCTCATGTTTTTTTTCCACATCTTTAGATATTCAAGAATTTTATGAAGTGACCTTATTGGACAATCCAAAATGCATTGATCACTCTCAGCCATCTGAACCAATACAGCCTGTGAATACCTGGGACTTCACCAGCCTTCCGAGCACAACCGTGACATCAGAAACACTGCCGAGCAGCCTTAGCCCAAGTGTAGAGGTATGATGCAGAAATCTGTTTCATTTTTTTGTTGAGACTATTAGCTTGACATTGTTCTCTACATTTCCTTCGTTTTATAAAATATTTAATAGAAAACTTACATTATTAAGATCAATAGTCTTAGGGGATTTAATTATTGAAATATTTAATAACAGATGTGTGCATTTTGCTTAGTCAAAAATTTATAAACTTGTTTGTCAAATGTACCATTAAGTGACCATTAAATTGGATTTATGCTCTGAATTTGGAACCTCGCTGACAGGCTTAGTAGGCTTATACTCATCCATACTGATGACTTTTCAGTCATTACTTCATTAATAATTTGGGACATCTGAAGCTGTATCTTTCTGATAGTAAACTTTTCAGTCTGTTCGTAAGAAATTCTCTGCTGCTTACAGAGCTGTGTTTTTTTTGAAAGCTACGTGAATCCAGTTGTCACAAGTGAGTGGTGAGAAAACTGAGCAGGGAAATGCCCGTTGAGGTGTATTTTCAATTAAATCAAGATCTCCCTGACAAGTTAAAAGTTACAATGTTGCCTTTTTTTTTTTTTTTTAATCAGATCTATTATTTGTCCCTAAAGAGGTGAACCTTGTTTCAAGTGTTCCCTCAGTACTGATAGCATTGGAAAAGGTGTGTGAGCTTCTTGGTAGTAACGGAAGGCAGTGTGCTCTGATGACCCATTTTCATGAGCTGGTCATAGAACCTGGGGAGAGCTGGGGGACCAGCCAAAGGGCGAGTGCTGCAGCCTGCAGGGAAGCTCTGAGTACTGCCAGCTAAAGAAAGTGGTGAGGAGGCCTCGCTGAGTGAACTCCATCAGAGGCTGCTTGGACTGTGTAAGACAGCACTTAGCTGCAGAACATAAGCAATTGTGTGATGTGCTAGTGAGTTTGTGCAGTTAGTGGAAAAAAAAGTGATTGTGCTTATTGTAGCTTTTCTGAAATCTGTCGTATAGAAGCTAGTGTGAATTGTGTCAGAAAAGCCTTAAAGGAAACTATGGAAGAAATCCAAGAGTTGTGTTGTGTTCTTTCAGAAAGTAGAAAATGGCTAGTAGATGAAAGATCAGCTTTTAAGCCTAGTCAGGGGCAAGAGTTATATATTGCCAAGAACAGTCATTAAAGTATCTTTACATGAAAAAACTGAGCAGGCTAAGTATACTGTGTTTTTCAGGGTTGTATGTAATTGAACACTGAGGGATTGAAAGTCCAGTGTAGGAACTTGCGGTGTAGGAATGATTTATTTTCCATTGGTTTTTGTGGAACTTGATTATACAGTGGAAAACTTAAATTTTATGTGTCTTTGGAATCTTAGTTACCTGAAACTGTATAGAGAAGAACACTGTCTTCATAGTCACCATATTGAAAGTTTGCTCTAAGAATTGTCATCTTTGGAGAAAAGGAAGTAATGCTAGGGTATATGATAAATATACCCCTGTTACCCCATGGAAAACACCATTGTGCTATTTACTTGTATTCCATCATCTAAATCTTAGGTGTAGAGCTGTAGAACTCTTTCTGAAGACAAGGTGGAAATGGAGTCTCTTAGAAGCAGGAGCAAAATGCCCTGTAGACAGTAGGGTAGGCAAGGATAGGCAAAGTTTATTTTGTCTACTGAGGTGTTTTGAAATAAACTGGTTCTAATGCATTTCATGTTTACATGTGCAAAGAACTTAATGAGGCAATTTAAGAATCGTTACAGTTGCCCTTAGTCACAGAGGATGGATGAAGCTCTGGAAAACTGCAGATGGGCAAACACTGTCTTTAAAAAGGGTGTATATAGGAGCAAGGTGGGAAAGGAGGATCCAGGTTTAAAAAGTACAGGGAATTATTCTACCGTCTTTTTGTAGCTCCTTGAAGGGGAAAAGGAGCCAAATAATAGCCAGCATAGCTGATAACAGTTTTGTCAAACTTAGTGTGGTGTGTGTCATTGTTGTTGGGTTTTTGTTTGTTTGTTTTTTCCCTAATGTGGTAGTAGTTCTTTTGGTCAGAAGAAACAGTAAATATGATAAATTTTGACTTCAGTAAAATGGTATGGCTTAACAGGCTGTATTTTTAGATAATATATCAGTTAAAGTTTCTAAAAATTGATACCAGTTTGAGTTATTAGTGAAAATATCCTGATTAAATTATAAATTAAACCATGGAGGGGTGTTGCTGCTTCAGAAGCTAAGACTAGAATGAAGCCTTGAGCAGTTGGACTAATTAAAGGGCAGGCTTTTGTTCAACAGGACCAAGTACGGTGTCCTGCACTTTGCTTGTGCTTGAGCAGCACCTGTAGCAGTTGAATAGTTCAGTGCTTTCTCAGAAAATATCTGGGTCATTTTTGAATCTCAAGGGGAGTCAACTATGTCGTGTTAATACAAGAAACACCTTATTGATAGAAGAGTGTGATGTAAAACTGTTCTACCTGGTCTGCATAAGGCTTTGCTGGAGATACTGTCGAATTTAAGGTAGTATGGTGTGAAAAGATGTAAAAGAATTTAAGTGCTTCAAAGAGACTGATGAGGAAGATCTAAAGTTTGAAAAGAAATGAAGACCGATGGAAAGCTTTGGTGCAGCTTCGAAGAATTGAACACTTAATTGGGAAACAGAATTTTTCCGTGTTTGTAGGCAAAGCTAATGGGCCTAGCAAAAAATGTTTTAGACCTTTGCCTAAGCACCAGAATAGCTGTACATGGGCAGTCTCCCTTACTGAAGGTCTTTCAAGACAGTATAATTGTCTTAAATGTCTTAAATATGTTGTTTTGTTGTTGGTTCTCTTTTTTTTTTCTTTTTTTAAATTTTTCTCTTATATACCTTGGAACAGTGTAATGGACTTGAGGATTTACGTCCCTACTAAACCGTTTTGTTTTTAAACCTGCTCCTAATTCCAGCAGCTGGGATGGTGAAGCAGATTGCTGCTGTGAGATTTGTGTTATCATGTTCCAACTGTAGCACATTTTGTGCTTCCACTGTAGTGGAAACCTGCTGAAATCTGAAGTGCAGGATGATGCTTACTGTTAGATCCAGGCTTTGTGATTGTTCTCCTCTGGCCCATTCCAGGAACTGGAAAGTTTATCCTATAGAAGTTTGCTATTCTGCTACCAGAAAGTCCACAATAAGAAGGACTAACTTATTAGGTAAAGGGTAGTGTTGTCCCTGTATCTTTGTATTTTACATAAAGATGCATGTGAAGGTGTAATTTGATTACAAAGTTGCATCTGTAGTTTTTATTTCTGTGTGCTAGGAGACTGCCAGTAATACAAGGGCTGGTCCATGACACTGCATCAATGACAGTGGGCACGTTATCATGGGAAAATCACTAATGTGTTGAAAGGAAGAATAGCCTAATTTGAGAAGTCTCACCATAGACATAAGTGGATGCTCTCAGCTGAATTGTTTGCTAGATAATGCAGCTGCTTCACCAGTACTGTCTGGTGGTCATGGTATATAGTATTATCTAACAGAACCTGCTATAGTGTAGATTACTTTCTTATTTTTCTAAGTGACCCAGATTTGTTTATGAGAAAGCCACCTGTCTTCCTTCAGACAGTATCTCAAGTATCATGTGGAAATCAGACAGTTGTTTGACGTTCAGTATATGAAACTCAGATTTTACGTTTACTGCCAGTATTTAAAAGCATAGTTGCTTACGCTGATGTTGAAGCTGGTTTATGTGAAACTGAAACCAAACTTTTCTCAGTGTCTCTATCATCTTAAGTAAATGTAACCTCATATTTCATTAGTTAAAATACTGCTTCCATGTTATGGTTGTAAAAGTGGACAGTTTTGAAGAATCGTAGTTCAGTGTTAGTTACATTTGCTTTTTCTGAAGATCTTAGTTTAGTTTTCAAATATGTATGAAAATTGCTGTAGTAGACACATCATCTTGTACATATTATCAGCCTTAGTTCTTTCATCTTTGGTCACTGGTGTGGGGGGCGTGTGTGTGTTTGGTTTTTTTTTCTTTGTATGCCTGTAAGGCAATACCCTTCCCTCAATATTTTGAAATTTAATAAAAATTAGGAAGAGAAATGCTTATGTATTGTGCTGTAGTTAGTCTGGGCCAAATGAGTATTCTTCCAGCTGACACTTGGATGGTATATGTGAGAGAGTTGCTTGACAGTAGGAATGTAATGCTCCCCTACAGTGATTAGGGATTGTATTACAAGGAGTTTCTACACAGCTGACTTTGGGAATGACTTTTTAGCAATGTGTGCTTGTGTATATACATAGAATAGTGGTATACAAGCTTAGGTTGCCTGAGGACTTTTAAAATGGGACATAGCCTAGTTCTGCTTTTGCATTCCTACTTCTGGATTGAAAGACTGGGGTTTGTAATCCCCATAGGTATTGCATTAGAGAAAGTTAGAGCTGCAGGTTGCGCTTTTCTGTTTCACAGCAGTCTGTTCTCTTTTCCATGCTTTATATTTCCTGGAACCTTATTTGACATTTTTATTTGTTTTAATCTCCAGTAGAAAAAGATGATGGGGCAATTAAAAAAAAAAAGAGATTCAAGAAAGCGATAAATAGGAATGATAATCCTTACGGTTTGAAGCAGTAGCAAAAAATTCCCACAGATTCAATTTGAAAAGGTCAAAAGGTGCATACATTTCTCCTTTGTGCATTAAATACTGAATTTTAGGTGTGCATTGGCAAAGCAGCTAACAAATCCAAAGCAAGAACTGTTAGCACTAGTAATCGTCTGAGAGAAATGTTTGCAGGGGGGAGCAGCCTTGTAAGCTGTTTGCTGTGATCTGTAGTGCCATCTGTAGGTGGGACAGTTTGTGTTTGAGAAATAGGTGGTGAAACTTGAATCACTGTTAGAAATCTCCTTTGCCCTAATTCACTAGGGTATTGCTAAGGAAATAGTGGTCTTGTGGCTTTTTTTTTGGTTTTGTTTAAGATCTGTAGGATATGTTTGAGTATTGTGACTGTTTTATTTCAAGCTAAACAGCAAACACTTTAACTTCTCAGATTTCAAAGTAGCCATCATAATTCCATTTTAGATGTTGGAAAAAAACCCCTACTGAACTGTCTCAAAAGAAATGTTTTGTCTTGTGAGGTGGAGCTCCATCTGGAGTGTCTTACTCTTGCAGTTGGGCCAACAGATCTCTGTATTTAGTGGGTAATGGTGGCTGAAATACTTTGGTCTGATCTGTGGTTTCCCCACTTATCTGCACATGCCCCTGTGTTTACTATCTGCCATGTAGAGAGGCTGGCTGACTCACTGTCTTCTAAGGCCTTTTGCCAATTTCTTTTAATAAATAGAAAACAAAAGAGGAAGGAAGGAAAATAGGTGAAATTATAGATGTCAGCTAAATTTGACACCAGGCAGGGTGGAATGAAATTCTCTAAAAATCTTGGAATCATAAAATAGTTCAGGTTCTACCTGTGAGGTTGATCAGATTGCCAAGGGTTTCAACCAGCTGAGCCTTGAAAGCCTTCAGGGGTGGGAACTGCAAAATCTTTCTGGGTGATCTGTTCCAGTGCTTGACTATCCTTGTGGGTGAAAAAACTTTTCCTTATTTCTGATTTAAATCTCCGTTCCAATTTATTTGCTGTTTCTCAGGTTGTTCCATCATGCAACGTGCATTTGACTCTGTCTCCTGGGTGACCTCACTGGAGGCACTGGAAGCTGCTTTTAGGTTCCACTGGACTTTTTTCTCAAAGCTAAAACAAGCCCCATGCCCCATCTTTACTTTGAGGGGAGTGTCTTCCAGCCCCCTCAGCATGTTGATGACTTTCTGCAGAACTTACTCCAAGTTATCCACATCCTTCTCATATTGGGGGGCCTGAAACTGAATGCAGTGTTCCAGATGCCTCATTAGAAGTGCCAGGCAAAGGGGAATAACAGTTTTCCTTGATACTACTGTGTTTCTGCTAATGCAGCCTCTTTTAGCCTCCTCTACTATTGAGGCACACTGCAGGCTTGTGTTTGGTTTGCTCAGTATCCGTAAAAAGACAAATAATGGTCCATGTGAATATTTGAAAAGGAGAGAGTTAAGCTAGTGTAATTTTCACCTATAGTATGGGCATTGGCTTTATTTACAAAGCAAGCAGTAATGTCTTTAACCTTTGTAAGATTTTGCTAGTTTTGTGTAACTTCTTAATAAGATGAGCTGACATAGTCTAGAGGAAGGAACTTTGGATGTATGATTTCTAGTAGAATGAAATAAATCAGTGTTTAATCAATAGCAGTTTGTATTGAAGATGGAACGGTACATCAAGCAGTTAATCGAGATCTTAGAGGAAATCTCAGAAAGAGATACCTGTGTATATAGATTGCATTATTGGAGTGGCAGGATACTCTAGTTCTGTTTTTCTGAATTTTGTTGATGGCAATAAATAGCCTCACCTGGCCTTACAAATTCGGTCAGTCGTACCTGTTGTAATGACAAGCTGTTCCTCGGAAAATCCCAGCTCTATTGCACTGACTACAAATACCTTCTTTGCCTTCATATTTTTAAAGATTCAGTACTGGCTAGCTTGATGATACCCTATGTCTGGTTGCTGTATTCTCTGTTATACTGGTCCTTTATGCTTGTATCTGTATGTGTGTATTGCTCATTATTTATATCAACTCCTTTTCTGTGGAAATGGTGTGCTGCTTTTATCTGAGCACCTAATAGTGTATAGTCTTGGGTCACTCAGAAGCCTCATTGCTTTCTCTGTGTCAGCTTTACAGTGGGGAAATTATATTTGGCTTGCAAATGATTTTATCTTCAATTCTTGAAATCCAGGATGTTTGTACAAATAGAGTGTGAGTCTTGAACCAAAGCTCAAGTCTTCCAGGGGCAGGCTTCTGGTCAAACTGAATGCAAAAGCAAACAAGCAAAACCCCCATGCTCAGTTCAGGATGCATACACGAGCAATAAAAATCGGCTATTTCTAAAAACTTAGCTTTCTCAATTCAGAAGTAAATAGAGAACTTACACAAAATTATGTGAATTTGGCATCTTATGTTTCTTTTAAACTTGTAATAATTACATCTTGCAGCCAGATTTAAAGGTAGCTAGATAAATTAGGGTACAACACCTTAGAATTTTAATGTTTTCTTTACTAAAGGAGCTGAGAAAATGCTTACAGTGATGATAGTGCTTGATCTTTACTGAGTCTTTGAAATGTCTGCTCAAATACGCTGAGGTTGGGCAGCTGACGTACCCTTGTAAAGCCGAGCTGAGCCTGCTGCTCTGGTTACACCTGTGCCAGCTGTGTGTTACACAGGTTTTCTCAGAGAACCTGAGAGCAAATTAGTATTTAAATAACCATATGCACTTTTAAATTTGTGGATAGATCCAAAGCATTGTTTTAATTTGCATGATTTATTTCCATGTATGGTTTGTGCGTTAATTTTCCTTTATTTAGTTGTCTGGTGACTTTTTAGATAGAATCTCTCACTGCCTGTGAAGGCACAAAAAGTGACTGCCAAACATAACTTGAAAGAATTAGTAGAGAATTCAAGGCAAAAAAAAAAAAAGTATTTGTATTTCCTTTGTTTCTCACATGAGAATCATCCTTAATTTTTTAATATTAATGCCACAAATAGCGGTGAATGAAAATGCACTTTTTCCTTCTGGCCAAACTGTGTAGAGTGGTTGTTGCTGATTGTTACTCAGATCACTTGGAGCCGACAGGACAGGTTTATTTTCTGTAAGTGTGAATGACATGAACAGACTGCAATGCTTCTCACAAATTCAGCAGAATAATAATGATTTTAATGGCTAAGTGTACTACGTGGAAATGTCTTATTCTTCAGTGCATTAAAAATGGGGCTTTCCATGGACTTATGATTTTGATTCAAGTTTTGGTGTGTCCTTTAATATCTTTCTGTTGCTTTTCACAATACAATTTAAAGGTAAGAAGGTTCTGAGTTATTTTTTGAATTGTTTAATTTCAGTAGTTTTAGTTCTTGTTTCCTCACTTACTTTTCATTTTGAAAAAAACTGTTTCTTCTGAGCTCCAAAATTTAACACGTGCTTGGTCATTCAAGGAGTTTAAAAAAATTGTCTTCGGGAAGGTATATTATTGTTTCTTATGTCAATGCTAAGCCTCATGAATGTTTGAGTCTTGGTCAGTCCTGTTGGAATATTTTTTTTCTTCTATATGCAGTGTTTTCCAATGAAACGTCTGCAGAAATTGATTTTGGGTTGGCGAACGGAAAGAAGTTGGGTGCTTTCTGTGATAAGACTGCACTTAGGTCTTGTTGAAAGGATGATGGTGAGTGCAAGGGGAAAAAAATTGGTTGATGATGATCCTTAGTTCTGAGAGAGAGTCCCAAAGAAGGCAAGAGAGTAAAAAAATTGAGGGAAGTGAAGTGTTTGACCCTGAATATAAGGCAGTTGTAGCCAGGATTAGTCTGCAGAAGTGCCATCTTGAACTACGGTGGCTGAGAGAAATGCGAGTGATGAGAAAGTATCATTGATCTTTGCCCTTCGTAGATGGAGCGTGAGGGACCAGCAGCGTCTTGGTGTGCAGCTGGGGCTCCTAAAGCGAAGTCTGTGCACGAAAGGCACACGTGGGCTGACCACGTGTCTTGCACTGGTTGTTGGAGACATTTCTGGGCAAGACGCAAGACGTGTGCCAAGCCACCTAAAAATGCATTTCCTCAGTTTTCTGGTGTCTTTTTGGTTGTTGCACTTTGTCAATGTCTCTGAACTTTACAGTCTTCCCAACAGAAGACTTGGGAATTCAATGATGATTTGTGTGGGGGTACCTCGTGTGCATTCTGCTATGAGGGTATTTTTTTTTCTTTTTCTGACAAAAGGGAGAGTTCATCATTTTAACTGGTGGTTCACCTTTCTGCTTTCTGAAATCAGAATGTTTAGACTTATGTCTGGGTTGAGCCTTATTAATATGAAAGATGTGTATTTTTCCAACTGGTGCTTTGCAGCAATGAAAACCTCACCTAGGTGTTCATAATAGAAATTCCTTACAAACTTTAGATTGTGAAAGTGAGAAGTTTCTCTGGCTTGACTTGGACACACAAAGTAAATATCCTGGTCTTGGCTGAATGGTATAAGATTTACCTTGAAATTTCATTCAAGCTGAATGGGGTTGATTTACTAGTGTGCAATCAAGCTTTTCTTTAATGTTTGGGTTTTTTGGGATGTGGTTTGTTTTTTAAGTTATTTTTGTTTGTTTTTTAAATGAGAGGAGGATTTTATAATGTCCTAATTTTCCTCTTTGTTCTGTAAAGGCATCACTTACCTGAAAAATAAAATGTGTAAGTTTAGGAAGAATGGTTTCCTTAATTCTTTTTTTTAACTTTTTCTTTTCTGACTTCGCCCCATAGAAATGGCAGAGCTGAGGAATGATGTGGAGGAAAGTTCCTGAAAATGTAAAGGGAACAGTGAGAATGGTGTAGATACACACCTAGTATGTTCTAGAGCTGTTTGCTGACGTGAAATATATTAATTTTGGCCAGGTGTACATCTTGGGCTAAAAGCAAAATGATGCAGATAAGATGTAATAGTTTTCAAATAATTATTGAATTTTTTCGGTGTGCTTCAATGTTAGTAGTAAAGGTGATAGTGGGAGACCTAATAGGACAAGCTAGCAGAAAATGAGTTAAATAGTTGCTTTTAATGCCTCTTGTGAGAAATTGATGTAGTAAGGTTCTTACCAGTGTCTGAAACTGTCAGTTTAGTGTTTCGTAGTCCGTAGGTTTTTTTGTGCCCAAGTGTTTTACTTTTCCCAGCTGTGCTTATTAGGCTGAGAAGACAATGCCTGCACATACAAACTTTGCCTTGTCACTGTATTACACCCTTACAAAAGGAAATGAAATTCTAGGTTAATTCGAGGCTCAAAATAGCGTTTCTCTTGCAATATGCATTACTCTTTCCTTCCCACTTTCTTTTCTCCCTGTTCTACATGGAATATTCCATTCATTACTGCCTAAGAAATCAGTTATTTTGCAGTCTGCAAATGCTGAAATGATGTTAGAGGAGAAATGCTTACTTGCAACCAAAACTATTTTTGAACGAAAGCTTCATTTTAGAAATTATAACCAGCTAAGAAAAGCTGAATTGAGATTTTTTTTGCAGTAAAATAATTTTGTATTGCATTTCATCAAATGATTCCCTATGATGCTCATGTGTTAGGTAATCCTGAAAGAAGAGTATATGAAATAGAATACGAGGAGGTACTTAACTGGTATGGAATAGGATTTGACATCTTTTCTAGGATATTTTCAAGAATAAATTTAAATTTTTCAAATGTAGATAATCAAAATAGGTTAAGAAGCTTTCATGAAACTTAAAACATTTGTATTTTAGCCTGTCTATTTTTTTTTCTTTTTCTTTTTTCTTCTCCACGGTGTTTCTACCTCTGAGTGAATCCAAAGAGAAACCTGGCACACATTCTACTTTTTTTGACTATTAAATGTGTTCTTTCTCATTCTGTTGAGATGGTTTTTAGCTGTGATTGAAAATAAAGCTTTTAAATGTTTGGAAAGATACCTGCTATGCTGAAACGATGGATTGCTTGTGCATTGTAACAACAAAGGTAAGGTAATACAGCTTTTGATTAATGACTACAGTCTTGGAAGTTCTTGTTGAATCTTTTTTCTATTTTTTATTTACCTGTAATGAAAATGGCTTGATGGTTTTCTAGTGATAATTTTTTTAAACTTTAACTGCACAGATTGCCAAAATAAATTCTGTAGTTGTTGCTGAGAATGATCATAGATGTTAATTCTTCTAAGAGCTAATTATGCACATATTGAAAAACTCAAGTGTAATAGAATGATGAATTTTTTTTTGGTCATTCTGCAGTTAAGACTCTTTTCTATAAAAATTCACTCTCTTTAAATGTGCTAAAATAGTAGCTTACTTTTTATTCCAGAATGAGGAATTCCAAACAATGTTTTACATAACCTTTATCAGGATATGTTTAAAATCGTGATCAAAGAGAAGATGAAGAATCTGGGAAGTCTTGTTAGGGGTGGATATATTTCAAGATGCTTTGTTATTTTGTCATCTTTCTGCTTTGAGATGAAGATACCCAGATAGCTTAATGTCATTACTTCTGTGTTAGGGTAAAGTTTTATGTATGATTGTTTTTATACAGTTCACCTCTACCTGCTAAAGATAAAATCTGATCCATAAACAGAATGTAGTAGTAATGTGCTTGAGAAACATTGACATAGTGAGTTTGTTTTTTTGGAAGCATTTGCTTTTCCTGCAAGTGGTAAACTGGTGTTCTGTATTGCTGCTTTTTCCCTGGATGTTCGAATAGTTGCAGGCTTAATTTTTTTTTCAGCAAGCTACTTTGACTTCTAGCATTTCTCTGGGTAATTGAAAACCGTAAGATTTGCTCATACAGACGTCCTTTTCAGAAAGTAGAATGGAATTGAACATCTGTAAGAATATTACATGAGTTTAGTGATAGCTTTTATAAAAGAAAAGGTCGAGATGCTTATCGGTCTGACACAAGGAAGCACAGGCTGGTTGGAATGGGTGAAGTTACCTTGTCTCTGATCAGCAAAGAGTCTTTCTGGTGTCTGAGCTGTTGCTTTGGGGGTTTTCATTGGAAGTGAAACGTAGCCTCTAAAATCGCAATTTGCGGCATTTCTGCTTAATTTCTTTTAAACTATTCTCTTTCGTACAGTGAGATTAGGCTACAATGTTAATTCCTTGACTTTGGTTATATTGATATGCACCTTAATTTTGTTGTGCTCATTTTTAAAAAGTGAGGGGCAGTGCTGTCGTTTTTATAACTGAACTGCTCAACTTCAGTTTTATTTTGTGCATGTTTACCTTCCCATATGCACTGTCTAAGAGCAGAAGGATAATTTACATGGAAATTTAAGCCAACAGAAAACGTATTCTGGGAAAAAATGTTTTTCAGTCTGATCAGGCTGGCTCTGAGTGCTGAGCAAGTCAGGCTGTTCGCAGGAACGCTGCCCGGGAGAGGAGGAGACGATACGATCGTCCTCCTGCACAGCGGAGTCTCAGATGGGCTCACACTGATCGTGCATTTCCACCTGGAGTTACCAGCGCTTAATCCTTCCTGCCTGCTTCGTGTCAAGTTTTGGCCCCGTTTAACTGAATGCTGCTGTAGTACCTTGTAGCTTCCATTAAAGCTGTTCATTTCAGTGGGGCTTAAAAAAGGACTGTTTGCTTCTGTGTGAACATGTGTGTATCAGGTGACTTGGAAGTTGTAGTTTAATCAAAAATACATCCCTTGGTTTTGTGCTTAAACCTATTTCTCAAACTTAAAGGCAAAAAAGAAAGCATGTAAGTAAGGCCATTTTGAAATCAGCATTAAAGCAATGTATGCTAGGATTAGTAATAGTGTTAAATGTTTCCCCTTTCTCCACCTTGAGTGGAGGCGTATTTGAAACAATTCATTGTTATTTTTTTATTTCTGAGTAGGGAAGAGAATAATTTGGTCAGTGAGATGAATTTTCTAGTGTACTTGAGAAATCTTTCATACTTTGATCCTTGATAATTCTTTTTTACTTAATTCGGAATTAAAATCTAGTCATGATTGGTGGACAGGTCCTTAAACTACTTTCTGTCCTGCCTTCTAAGGTTTAGCTGGTTTACTTTGCCCTAATCTATTGCAAAGAGTACTGATTAATACATTTTTTTTTTTCCTTATGTGGGCACATTTGGTTTGATGTAGGTAGGCAAATTTGCATCACTGCAACCATGGATACTATTAAGAGCAGGCACGTGGGCTGAGCTTACAGTAATGAATTTTATTTAAGTAACAGTTAGAAATGAATTCATGGCACTTAAAAATACAGAATGTGAAAAATCATTGAGTTTTCCAGAAAAGCAATTTTTGAGCCATCATTCTTAGCTTGTTTGTTCAGTAGTATACTTTCAGTAAAACAGTTGAATTTAAAGTGGTGTAAAATTTCTTCGAATAATATTTCTAGTAAGACTAGCACAAAAGAATGATTGTTTTGTATCGTTTTGATTTCACAATACTAAGGAGCATGCTGCTTGGACTATACCAGAGCAGTACCAGTCCAGTCCCTTATTTCTGACAGTACCATGACCCGGTATCGTGGGAGCAGGGAAGCATGTATGATACATCAGCCTGTTACCAAGGGAGAGAGATGAAGTGTTTTTCTAAGTTGTTAAGCTTAGAAATTGTGAGTCCTCATCAGTTGTGGCTCACCTCTGTTCTGGGCGAGCACAGTGATGTGGCTGCACAAGAGGGGGCTGGATGGAGCCTGGACACAGGGGCACAGCTCCAGCCAGCCTGGCTGGAGCTGGGAAAGTGGCACTGGCTTTGTGTCATTCCTGCAGATTTCCTCCCTTGGTTGTGCTGCACTTCAGTCCCATTGTTATTATCGTCAGTTTTCAGAATTCCCTTCAACTTCAGTGAATTGTGCCTCCTCACCTACTGGTTGCCCGTGTGAAAGGGAATGACAGAATCTCTTGCAATGGCAGTGATGTGTCTAGTCCGACTTCTTGCTTAAAGCAGGGTCAGCATCAAATTCAGACCAGGTTACTTAGGGCTTTGACTAGATCTTGTAAACCCCCTTGCCCTGTCTCAGTTTGAGGTTGTCTCTCCTCCTGCCGTGCAGCTTGTGCAAGGGCCAAGCTTTGTTTTCTTTGTAACCTCCTTTTAGATATTAGAAGGCTGCTACTAGCTCCTGCAAAGCTGCCTTTTCTACAGGTCGAGCAAGCTCAGTTCCCTGAACCTTTCTTCACTGTGCCTCAGCCCCTTGACCAGCCTGGTGGCTTTCCACTGTACTTGCTCCTGTATTCATATATGATCTAACACAGGGGTGTCAAACTTCTCTTCACGCGGGGCTGCATCGGCCTCGTGGTTGCCTTCAAAGGGCCGAACGTAGTTTTAGGACCGTAGAAATGTAACTACTCCTGAAACAAGTGTTTGAAAAAGCATAAAGAGAAGTTACAGTGCCATTTAACCTCTGGGAGGTACTGTGTGCATAAAAACTGAGAACTCCGGTATTGGTAGGAAATAAAATGTGCTGGAGGCAATTGTGTGAAAATGGAAACAATTAAAATCTAAGTAGAAAATAGATGCAGAAATTACTTTGTTGGCGCAAAGGAGGATACTTTCTTAAAGTGGAGGAACAAAATACAGAATTTTGTGAATTTAAAATTGTAGAAAAGATGGAAACATAGTTAAATGGGAAATTATTACACTAAAAGCTTAAATACCATTACTACTAAGTAGTCCAGAACAGCCCTTCCAAGTTGGCACACATGGATGATGTGTCATGATGGGTTTTGGCAAGGAGCTTCATTTTGCCAGCATTCCATGTCCTCACTAAAAAGCCAATTGCTTTCCAAACATATTTACTTGGATTACGTATAAATCATTATTATCTGGTGAGCCAGCTGAGTGGTGCTAATAATATGCCACTTGGCTTTACTACGCCATCTGGTTATAGCGTTGGAGAAACGCATGCAGAATCAGTCACCATAAAAACTTCGGGAAGTGAAAATAATTGTGCATCACTGATGTTGGCAGTGTCAGCAGATGGTGTGAAATTGCTCTTGCATGTAATCTTGAAGTACAATGCAATGCCAAAGAAACAGCCGCCTACGGGGATACTTGGTAAGTGTCAAAATCAAGGATGGTTGTCTGCAGACTAAAGGATTTGCTGACTTTCATTTGGAATAGGAGACCAAGTGTGTGGGTAAAGTATGCCAAAGGTGGGTTTAAAGGGGATTTGACAAAAGCAATGAGGAGTACAAGCAGATAATACTGATCTTGTGGTCATGCCAGGAGAAATGATGTCCCAACTGCATGTATTCGTAGTGGTAAACAAGCCTTTAAGAAGTTTGAGTTTTTAATAACCAGAATGGACTTTGGCAGGGGGTTGTACTTCTGAACTCTGTGTGGCAAATAAAGAAGCCAAGTGCGACACAAGTTAGCGTGAGGTTGGTTAAATCCAGAGGCTGCACCCTAAAGAGCTTAAGAAATGCTACATTTCAGATTCCATGGGTGGAATTGAAGGTGGCTTGTCTGAATTTTGAAGGTGAATAGGTTTGAAGATGAGTGATGACACCAAGAGTGACAAAGAAGTTGAAGGTGGCAGAGAGTGACAGTGATGGAAATGATAAAAGGGATGGGAAATGCCAAATCTAAAAAGCTGTAGTCAGAGAGCATGAGAAAATAGACTAACCTAAGGCAAATCATTAGTAAAAGTTCACGTTCTTAGTGTGTATCGATTACAAGGATATAATAAGCTTTCTGCATTTAACTTCTTTTTAAGGGGATTCTTTTAAATTCAGAGTGATCTTTCTTTTAACGTGTTATTTGGTATTTTCCCAGCCACCAACAGTTTAGGACTCAAGGACTTCCTGGGCCAGAGGCAATTCCTCTGTAGTAATAGTTGGATTTCTTTTACGTGGATTTTCTAGTCTCGCCAAAATGCACGTAAGATACAACAGAAAGGTATAAGTCTGTGGCATGTGCTTCATATACAGATATCTCCAGAGCTAACATTTTACATGTGTTTCCTTGCTCTTTCTAAGTGACTGCTGGTATGCAGGGTCATTTCATTGATCAACCAAAAGTTATTAGAATTGTGTAGTTTTTCAGGCAGGGACATCAGTGAAATTTGTACTTGTTTGAGTTTGCGTGCTTGAAGAAACTGAATAGAACATACTTGAGGTGTTTATGTGAAACTGTTTAGTCTTTGTGTGTATGTTCGTATTTATTTCTCCACTTGCTTTAAAAGTAAAAGCTGCTAATTAATACTGTAAGTAAGTGGCAAATTAGTTATATTTAGTTATTGCATCAGTTCTGGGCAGGTTTGGTTAGGAGTTGTTTGAAGAGCGGATAAAACAAATGCCTGTAAAATATCCATGTTTCTAGCAGTTGAATTACACAACTTGTGGACTGACTCTCAGAACATGGTGTGCAATATGTTTAGGTTGGAGATGCTGAATACAGCAGTAAAAAAGGAGACTAACTCCCTGAAATCAGTCCTATAAATAAGATCCCTTCAAAGCATTTTCACAAATCCATTTGCCTGGAAGGTGTGGGTTTATTTCAGAGGATCACAACTTGAGTAATTTCCCAGGTAGTATTAAGAGAAACAGAGAAGCCCTCATTCCTGATCAGTTTTGCTTTGCTTTTGCTTTGGGTGAGGAATTAAATCTGTGGTGTGTGTGACAGTGATCTGAGGTTGCTGCTACTGAGAGTGCTTCCACCTCCTTCTCTTCACTGCTCACCTACTCGGAACCTCACAGAACCGGGGGTGCTTTTCTACAGCTCGTGGACAAGGTGGCTGCTGCGATGGAGAGCTGGAAAGTGTTGAGCAGTTAAATTGACTCGGCTGCCTGGGAAAAGGCAGGTAAAATGATACTTTTGGAAGGAGAAGGGGAGAGGAGCAGTGATTCTCTCCAGCAAAATGAAAATGTTTTCTCTGTTTGGCTGCTGCTCGTGAAACTGGACCCTCAGAGGGAGCAGCTCTGGCAGAGTTTCCTGCTGTAATGGAAGCAGTGGGAGAAAACAGTGGGTGGATAAACGCAGGGCTGTTCGTAGTTGGACGTATGATCTCCAACACGATTCTTTCAGTAGGCAGAGGTATTTAAATTTCTTGATGGCAAAAAAAACCCAAAACAAAAACCTAAAAGGCTGCTTCTCTTACTTGAAGTGGGATGTCAGGGTGGCTGAGCTCACTGATGATCTGGTATGCTGCGAGTCAGTTTTGTTTTACTAGCTGGCACCCTGCTTGATCGTTTGTCTTCTGTGAATGCAGGAAGTTGCACCAGGGCTTTGTTAATATGAGGTGTGTTTTTACACTTTATTCAAGGCTTAATCATAGCCTGATTTATTGTCAGTGGGTATTACTCACACTTTCATAAGTGGTAATAACACGAATCTTATTTCTAGAGCTGATATTTACCATACCAAAAAGAGTAAAACATTTAAGACGTCTTCAGGTGAAGACTATCACTGTTTGAGTGATATTCAGCCATGTTAGTGTGTGTTGGGTTTTGTTAGTTGTTTTTTAAGAGACGGTTCTTTGAAGACCATAAGGTGCCCTATCTTGGGCATGGAAGAGGGAAGGGCACACTTTAATGAAATTCTAATGCATACTGAAAGTGTAACTGAGGGCTGCTGTCTTAAAGGTCAATGTGGGCAGGAATCAGCATTTTCTGAGCTCATCTAAATGCCCAACAGAGAATGAACAGTCCTTAGGGTGTTTTAGTGACCAACCCATGTTGCCTGAAAGAATGAGTCCCTCCATTCTGTTGTGTGAAAACACGAGAACAAGAATTGCTTACTCCTTTCAGTCATCGCGTCTACTCTAACAGTGGGTTTACTTGTGCCCACATGTAAGTTGAGGGCGGTTTTGCTCCTACCTTATCTTGGTGGGGCAGAGTGTGCCAGGCTCCATTCAGGTTTCTCTCAAACGTGCCATTGAGATGGAGCACTGCTCTGCAGTGAATTTCCATTCCTCTGTGGCCCGTTCTTTCTTTCCTGTTGGAAAAGCAGTCAGTGGGAGAGTTGTGTTTAGCCACCCTCATTTGGGATGCCTTTACCTGGTGAAGACACCAGCCCTGAGGAATGATGTGCTCCAGAGCTTTTCCCCCTCAGCAGATGAAAAGGCTCTTGTGAGTTGGGCCCTCGAGGGTGCTGGGTTGGCCAAATGTGGGAGCAGTGAAGCTGGAACTGAACGGTCACACCTCCTGCGTTCTTACGTCTGGTTTTTATTTATCTTTGTAATAACTCTGAAGTCCGTGGAGTGTTAAAATTATTATCTTGGTCTATTTTTCTTTTGTAATTAAAAGATGGCCTTTCACTTTTGTACGTTCAGTATTTCTTAAAAAATGTGTAGTAATTCAAAATACTGTTTGACTCATAGTATATTCCTGTGTAATTTTGTATTTTACCCAGAGACGACTTCTTATTCTCCAATTTGCTATTTTTCTATTTGAAAAAAAAAAATCATATGTGTTAAAATACTATTCTTTTTTACACAACTGAGGCTGAAAAATCTGCTTTGATTGCTTTAGCTTTAGTTTAGAAAAGTGCAATAGTAGTTAAACCAGGTACAGTTCTCAAAAAGCTCCAAAATGAAAAAGAAATTTCTTCTAATCCTTCACTTTAAAGTGATGATACTGTTGCAAAACCAAACCAAAACACAACCAAAAAAATACACAAAAAACAACCCACCAAACAACCCCAAACCCAACAAACCAAACCAAAAAAAAAAAAGCCACAAACCCAAGCTGCCTTTCTGCTGCTATTTGTGATTAAGTTCAATAGTAGTTTAACTCTTACTGGAGAAAGCAAAATTAGGACTATTTTATTACGTGAATTTTTTTTACCAGCTGCTTTCATCTTTCCTCAGCCTGAGGCAGTGGCTGGGGAATACTTCAGCTGGCCACCGGGGTTTTCTGTTGAAGTTTGACTATACGCTATAAAAATGCCAGTTAAGAGGAGGAAGGGTGCTTAACTTAGCGACCCATTATTAATAAATGCATCTTAAAAGCTGTTTGTAGAAAATTTCCTGGAACTCAGCATCGTCTCTGGTATGGTGAGAAATGCATCAATTTTTCCCATTTCCTCACTTCCTAATAGGTTGTTTAGCAGATCTGATGTGTGCAGCTGCTTTTATGCAAGTAACTGGAGTCCAGGTGGGAGAGAAGCCTGAGGTTGGGCTAGAAGCAGCATGGTCTTTATAACTCTGTTCCTGATATTCCGATTGATTGTGAAATACTCTGTGGAGACCATCAGGTTATTCTGAGGAGGTGGAAAAGTACCGTTCTATATGGTGTTATACAAGTGCTACTCCAATGGAACATCCACAGCTGGAAGAACCATTAGAGTGCTGAGGGAAGGGCTCTCTGGGAAGGAGGGGTGAGAAAAAGAAGCTGGAAGAGCTTGTCTTGATGAGGTAGGGAATGTGTTTCCAAAACCAAAAGATGCCAGTGATTTTTCAAATGAGATGTTGAAATGGGAACAATAGGAGTTAAGCCAAAATAAATTAAAGCTGGAAATCAAAAGGTTCCTTGCTGCTAAAGTAATTGGTTCAATAAAAGCCTTTTATAACAGGAATGTAGATAACACAAGCTCATTATGATGTAGCTGGATAACTTTGAAGATCATATTAAACTGTTTATTAAGGGTTTAGGTTGTTTGAAAGACCTAGCAGAAAAATCTGTCTCGCCTGTGTAATTTTAAAGGAAAAGCATCAGATTGAGTTGGATCAAAAAACAAGGCTTGTTAGTCATCTAAAATCATGTAAGCGCTGTTTACAGCTTATTCTAATGTAACTCTCCTGATTGTAAAAATACATATCTGATAATGTTAAACAGGAAAGTTAATTTCAAAATAGGTTTGTTTCAACTTTTTAAGTACTCACTGGCAATCTAAAACCTTTTTCTCCCATTAATTCAAATGTTTCTTCATGTATATTCAGAGAATAAAATCAGAATTATTGTGTATCAGTTCACCAGTGCGCTGCTATGTATAAACAGTATTTTGGAACAACTTTGGTAGCAGATTGTGACTGTAATGATGAGGGAAATGAAAAACTTTCTGGCAGGATCAACTTGTATTTTCTCTGCTTTTGTCTTTGCTTCAGTTCAGTGCTTGGATATCATGGTGGAATTTTTGGCTTGTCTTTGTAGGCTGTGAAGTCTTATTTCTGTAAAATGAAGACTTTGGGAAAAGGAAGACAATTTACTGTAGGCTCTTGTGTTTTACATCTTTAGCTTTACACGCTGCTGTTAGCAGGCGGAGAAAAGCTTTCGGTGGACATGGAGAAATGCTGCCCTCTACTGCTGATAAAGTGTTTTTCTCAGATGAACAAGAGCAGGACAGTGTGTCTACACTTCGGAGAACTTGGCAAGGCTTTCTCAGCTCTCTGAGATTTGAAATATGCGAGGGCGTCCTTTTGAAAGGTAGAGAAGATCACAGAAGGACACAGTAGTATTAGCTTACAGATTACAGAGCTAGAATTAAGTTGTTGGTTTGCTGATGATGAAGTCGTAAAATCTTAGTCGATGTTATTGTATTTTTTTAAATTCCTATATTATTTTTGGAATTCCTTTATACAATTAATATCCCTCCACATCCACTACAAAAAATACGTGTGTGGTAACTTTTGTTAAAATTGGATTGTATGAGCCCTCATTAGCCTAGGTAATGATTTCCTGTTAACTGAGAACTGGCAACACTAAACTGTTTTTGTTTGGGTGATCTCTATTTTTTTCTATGAAATATTCTAAGAGGCTTTTGCAAACTTCAGTGTGTACTGTTCGTATCCTTTTCCTTTCTTAATTTAAATTTGTGTGTCCTTGGCAACCCAAGTACTACGAAAGTGTCCTTGACTCCATAGGATTACTTCCCTTATTACATCAAATAAAGAGAATAGAAATGTGAAAACTTTCTGACCTGCATTTTGTATTGTATGGCTTATGTAGACACAACATTGACCAAATGCCTTAATTGTTTTGTAATTTTCTTTCATTTTCCCCTTTTGGTGTTCCTGTTTGTCACTGTATTAGCATCTCTACCTAATACTCAAGAGGGCAGTGGAAGCCTTGAGTTGATCTGAGCCTCTGATGTTCTGCCAGTCGTAGGTGATGCAAATGGAATCCTTCTGAGTACAAATACTCCTTGGAAATGAAGGTCTGTCAAATACTGTGAACCAAGAGTTCAGCAGGAGTCCAATTGGCAAGGGTCTCTCCATCCTGAACTTGCTGCTCTCCAGCTGGTTTGGTGTTGCTGAAGGGGCAGAGTGTGCTGTTGCCCCTGTTGTTTGTAGCAATAATTATGCCTTGGTTAACCCTTTCTGCTTTTCTTTGTGCTGGACTGTTCTCCAGAAACCACTGATCTCTCTTGTGCAGCAACTTTCCCCTCTTCTTTATGCTTCCTGTTGGTTTAGTTCAGTTGTGCTTTGTGTTAGTTTTGGACAATGTTTAACAGAGTTTGGAGAAATGAAGAATTAGCTGGTTTCACAACAGCTTATCCAGATTTAAAGTATACTTCAAACAAATGACTTATTTTCTTCTAAGAGTTACTACTCTTAGCACTGGCTTAGTTGACAAAAGTGTTTCTTACATCTTGGCTTTCAGGCTTGTGCTCAAGTGCCAAACACAGACTGGAGTTGGAAATACAGTTTGACAAGGAAATTACAGAACTCTACTGGATATGAGTTTTCCAGGTTCAAAGCTGCCCTAGAGATATTTTTTTTCTTTTTTCCTTATTTAAAAAAAAAAAAAAAAAAAAAGTATATATATCTTACCTGAAATAAGGATGCAATATTTGAATTCCTTGATTGCCTCATACAGCCTCTCTTCAGTGGTGGAAGTGGAATAAGAACTGTATTGAAAGAAACTGGAGTTTGATTTGTTGTGACCTGACTGCTTTATTGATGGATGACATTGTGATGCCGTGGGGAGAGAGAGCAAGAAAAGTTCTCTTCTGCTTCCTAAGTGGTTTAAGTGCCCATACTCCTATCAAAAACACCTTTTCTGTTAGGTTAGTATGAGACATGATTGTTATTGTACTACCTGAAGTCACCTTCAGGTATAGTACCCTCTGGTTAATGACGAAAAAGGAGTTATTTTACCTGAATAACTGTAATGCAAAATTCTTCATTTCCTTTGAAGGGGGTTTACAGAAACTGAGGAGAGTATAATGTATGGAAAAACATGTAGGGTGAGACTACAAAAACTTCATGTAGCCTAGGACTCTGTTTCTGAGAGGTGTGGCTGGGAACTCATCTTAAGGAAAACCTAAGTAAAGGACAAGTGCCCATTTCGGTTCTGTCCCACTCCAGTAGGCAGCATCTCAAAGATTTCCTGAGATAGTGATTACACTTCTGCATTTTTGTTTAGACCTTGGTCTAAATTTGATTTACTATTTTGTAGTTCCTTTTGGAACATTTGATGTCCTTGGCAATGAGTTCTACTGTAGTATCTTTTCTGTTTTAAAACATCTGCTGGATAATTTGTCTGCTACTGCCTTTGTTGTCTGAGGTAGTTTATAATTGCTTTTAATTTGCCTTTTCTGAGTCTTTCATCTTTTTAAAAAATCTCATATATGTTCACGTGCTCAGCTCCTTGCTTTGTAAGGTGAAGAGCCTTGTCAGCTTAATCTCAAATGGATGCCACTGAGTATCATTATCCTTGCTGTTATTCTCTGTACTTTTTCAATTTTTGTTACTACTTTTCCCATATGAGATGATCAGAAATGTTTTCAATAGGTACTATTTGTGAACACCTCAAAGTTATACAGAGAAATAATACTTACTGGTTTTCCCCAGGTTTCTTGAAAGTTGGAACTCTGTTCTCCTGAACTAATAGCTTTCCTTCACTTGGTGGTTTAGAAACTCCTTTGTCTTTTTAGTTAAGGTGCTATTTTCTAGGTGTTTTAAAGGCAACAGAGGGAAGGAGAGAATGACCTACACTTGCTATAACAGGCTGTCACATACACGCAGGTATTTGGGTTCTAACTTGAAGGTAATTTCAAAGCTGAAGTAGGGCACTATTTTCTGTAGCAAGGTATTGCACCTTGCTAAAGCACCCTAAGAATGAATATTTAGTTTATCAAAAGGTGTGGGTGTTTCTTAAGGACTGGTGCCCTAGATTCCTGCTGAAGTACTGTGGTTTTGAAACATGGTTTAATATGCAGAGGCTCATGGCTCGGAAAGTAGGATTGAGTCTAGGGTCAATATTTTGAAAGTATGCTTCATAAACTGTGAATACAAATCTAAACCAAAGTTAAATTTGATTTAAGCTGCTAATGTAGCAAATGCTTTAGTAAGCTTAAAAACTAGAATTTAATATTCATATGATTTTAATAGCTGTGAGTTTGTAGTAAACAAATAATTGCTACCTGTTTCTGAAGATTGCTATCAGCAGATTTAGACCTCGTTACCAATCAAAGTACCTACTGCTATGTTTTTGCTGTACTGAGGGGCATTCCTTGTGCCTTCTTTCAAATGATGAAGTTTTGGAGGAGAGGAGAAGCAGGATTTCAGAGCATGGGCATGTGAAATGTAACAAAGGTAGACTGGAGCAAGCTTGTGATCAAGGTAATGGCGCTGGTAATAATGAAGTATGTAAAGCATTACTGTTTGAATTTTTGTCAAAGTCTGGCTTTAATTTGGCAGTGATTTTTGCTGTGAGAATGTGTTAAACTTTCTGTTAGCTAGGATTAAGATATTCAACCGGCTCTAAGAAAATGTAATTCGAGATTCCTTTGTGGATCTCAAGTTCTCTCAAGTAACAGTCCCCACACTTCTCAGTTAAGCTGTTCTGTCATGGTGATTAAGTTGTAACTTGCATTTTCAGTTTATAAAAGAAATAATATCACTTCCACCCCCAAACTCTTTTTTTGGCTTGTTAATTACTTATTTCCTCCCTATTTGCAAGCTCAGAGAGTGTTACTGCACTGGCTACCATATTAATGAGCACTGCGTGAAGGAATGAGTCTTCTAAGAACAGCAGAAATACTTTTAAAAACTGGAGAGAATTGATACTTGATTTGTAGCAGTATTGGCTCTAGCTTGAACTTCTTACAGGTTGCCCAGTCTCTTACTCAGCCTGCTGTCCCCCATCACTATAGATGCTTCTTGGCACAGCTGTTGTTGCCAGTACCAGTCCATGGCTTTGTTCAGTTCTTGCTGCAGAACTCAACACATCTCCTTGTTAAGATTCCTGAACTGCCTTCTGACCCAGTCCTCCAGGTCAGAGGTCTGTGTTAACATCCTGCAGTTTCTTCTGTTGGCCACTTTAGCTATCGGAGTGTCACCTGTCAGTTTGCTTGGGGTGTGCTGTGTGTCATCATGCCAGTAAGTAGTGATGAGGCTGAGCAGTGTGGGCCTCAGGATCTCTCCTCAGGGTGTTCTGCTTGTGCCAGCTGCCAGCCAGCTCACTTCTTGAGCCTGGGTGGGCCAGCAGATTTTCAACCTCTGTAACAGTCCGTCCAGCCTGTGAGTCCATAACTTTCAGATGAGTAAGCTTCAAGAGGATCTGTCAAGAGCCTTTCAAGGCTTTGGTCTCTGCCTGTCTGTCTTTTCTGTGCCTTCTTGTAGCTTTCCCCTTCACCTTTTAGTTTGCAGGAAGATGGTGGGAGGAACAGTGACCTGCAGGGACCTAGTTGTCTTTAGCCCCCCCGTAGCAGTCTTCCTTATCTGTTCTCTGTTAATAACAAAGTGTAAATCGCCAGTATCCTTCCCATCTGGACTGAGATGGCAATCTTAGTCCTTTCCCGTAAGAGGATTTGCATTTTAAGATGGAAAAAGTAATAGTAGTTGCAGTGAATTGAAATGGTAGGGTAGCAAATTCTTTTATCCATTGGGGTTGAACAGTAGTATTATGGATCTTTTTCCTTTTAGAGGAGTGAGTCATCTTTATTATTGAAATGTTCAAATCTATTAGAATGACACAAGGAATACACTATGGGAATTTCCTCCTTAAGCATTCTGCAGACATTGTTGATGGAATAGTCTTGTTGAAACCTGGGGGCAGCCCTCTGTGTACTCAGAAATGTACGGCAACTACTCAAGCATCAACAGGACAGTATTGCTGCATAGGTTCTTTCCTTCTCTCAGTAAACCATTTTATCATTGAGACGTGATCTGTTTCCACAGTTTTTAAAGCAGTGAGACTGGAGGACTGATTTGTGTTTGTCTCTGGGAACAACCTTCTCACTGCAGCAAGAGACACAGTTAGGAGTATTGTGCAAGCACTTCATCTCCACTGGCTGAGAGAGCCTCTTAGACTCTGCTCCATTGGTGCTACAAAACAAGCAGTAGAGCAGAAACATGTCAGATTGCAGTCTTTTCTTGGTGTTGTGTTAAGGAAGCATGAACGGCTATTGAATGTGGAGTAGTATGAGGCTTCACCAGATAAAAGGCATATATTACTAGTGTATTTCCTCTCCTTTATTTTTGCTTGTTTTTTACCTGTGTGCCCTTATTTTTCCAGTGGAGGCACAGATGCTTGATTAATACTTGGGGAGTTACTCAGCAGCAGAGCTGCTTTTCTTGGCTACATTGCATGGGCCATTTAAAAGGTATTCACTACTGAAAACTGCTGTTCCAAAAGGAGCTCTTTCAAGAAAATGTACGATGGGATGACTCCAATTCTGAGCAATCTTTCAACAGCTGAAGGATCTTCATACATTATCTGTTCTGGAATAAACCTCCAAGACATAGTCTCTCTTTCCTCTGAATCAAACCAGCCTTCTGTCTCAGCCCCATAGCTGCGTACAGAACATGGTGTTTTGGAGGAAAAGCTTAGACTAGGCTGCCAGGGCCCTACAGGGAACAATACAGAGTGATAAATTAGATCCTTGCTGAAGTCTGGTCTTTACACTGGGGAGAGGAGTCCCAGCTTATCACACCCTGCTGGATTCAATCTTTCCTACTGAGTATGACCTTGAAAGTAAAACTGCTTGGCTAACAGTCTTTGTCACCTGAGTTTAGAGTCTGTCAACTTCAAATACGAATTGGGTGGAAGCTTCATTGAGGGTGTAGAGAAGGGACTAGACAAGGCTGTAAAGCTTTTGGGTCTTTCAGAAGGTCCTTTACTTAATGGGCTTTTATAGTTTATCAGTTTCATCTTTGCAATTCAGTGTCTGCTGTTCACTAGAAATCTTTTTGAAGGTTAGATGGAACTATCTAGGACTAAATAAGTATAGTTTTTTCTCCTATGTGGACAGATGGGAGCAACACATCAAAGGTACAACTTTAGAATTATCACATACTTATATTCTAAGAGTGATTTCAGCAATGTTTTTGAATGCTAGGATCTTGAAGTTCTTAATTTTAAAGGACTTTTCAGGTCAGACTGGTACTGGGTTTGACTGGGGTGGAGTTAATTTTCTTCACAGCAGCACATATGGTGTTGTGCTTTATGTTGTGACAAACTGTCGATTAGCATGCTAATGTTTTAGCTATTGCTGAGCACAGTGTCAAGGCCTCCTCTGCTTCTCACTCTGCTGTCCTACCAAGTAGACTGGGGTGTGCAAGAGGCTGTGAGGGGACACAGCTGGAGTATCTGACCCAAACTGGCCAAAGAGATACTCCATATTTTCTAACATCAGGCTCAGCAATAAAACTGAAGGGAAGTCTTTCCAAAGTAGCTGTTGCTCAAGTTGGCCATAATTTGTCTGGTGAGAAGTGGTTAGTGATTTGGCTTGTATGACTTGTATGTGTGGTTGTGGTGTTGTTTGTTTGTTTGTTTGTTTCCTCTTTTTTTTTTCTTTTAATCCCTATTTGCTTATCTTGACCTATGAGGTTTGTCCCCTTGCTTTTGCCTTCTAATTCTCTCCCTTACCCTTCTGGGGAGTGAGTGAGCGACTGGCTGGACTCTTAATTTCAGCCAGGGTCGGCCCACCACCACNTTTTTTTTTTTTTTTTCCCTATTTGCTTATCTTGACCTATGAGGTTTGTCCTCTTGCTTTTGCCCTTCTAATTCTCTCCCTTACCCCTCCGGGGAGTGAGTGAGCGACTGGCTGGACTCTTAATTTCAGCCAGGGTCGGCCCATCACCAACTCTGTAGGCATGTTAAATATGTTTAAAGTAATGTAGTACTTTTTGATTTTTAGAGATGTGCTAGTGGAGCTGTATTCTAATTACAGTACAGTCTATTCAGTCACTTTTTTTTTTCCCATTAGAGAGACATTACTAGTGTAATGCAATTAATTTTCGGCAGCAAATTAAACAGAGGAGGTCAGGTAGGCTTCAATCTATCAGTTGCATTTAAATCCTCTTTATTGGGTCAAACTTGAAGTCTTCCAAGAGGAACCATTTAGTTTCAGTCTGTTTATAGTCTGCTTTGTAGATGTTTTCTCAGTTTTGGTGGTTTCCAACAAGTAAAAAGTAACATTGGATTTTGGATTTCATAGTAGTCATCCTAGGCAATTCTGTAACCTCTGTTTAATTCTCAAGAACTTCTTGTGTAGAAACTAAAGATGGAAAGGCATGCTCCAGTAGTGCTAAAATACTTTCATAACACCAGAAGAAGTGGAAGAGATTCCATTCTGGACCTTTTTAATCCCAAACCATGAAATGGCCTCATACCTGCCTTACAGAGCATGATTTCATATAACTTTTTGTCAAGGTGTGCTACTATTTTAAGCTACTATATAGCATTTTACAGTACTTCCCCCCCCCTTTCGATATTTTTGAATATCTTTCTTGTTATATAAATTCTACTTGTTGTTGCTTACGCATCCTTCCTTCCCACTTTCCCTTCCTGGGGATTTTTCATATTTATTCCCTTGTGTGCTACCAACTTTTAAGAAACTTGCCAATGACTGATATCCTCTGACCTCTATCCCTTCAGTAAATTTGGCTGAAATTAGTCTACAGTGTTAGAATTATAAGAGGCAGGGGCTGACACCTGAAGGTATGATTAAATATGTTTGAAGTCACACTCTTAATATACACAGGACCTCTACCCAGTGGTAATTATGAGGAAGGTCTGTTTTCTGTGAAGTTTTGCTTCTGAACACTCTTCAGTCTGTCATTGTTTTGCAGCTTGTATATTGAAGCCCGATTATTTTTGCGTATAGAGGACATAGTAACACAGACATCTCTGGATTCTTTCTCTGATATGGCATTTTATTTCCCTCCTCTGTTTTGGACTGAAGAGAACTCCAAAAGCAAGTTTATAAAAATGCTCATAATGATGGTCACTCAGTTGGAAAGGAAAGAATTCTTGTCTGTTTTTTGGCTTGACTTACCAAGGCTTATGAAGGACCTCATTGGAGAGGTGTCCCAGATCTGTCTTATACTTAACAATTTAAGACTTGGAATAAACTTGGAGAAAAATCACAAACACCCACTGAAAACTTTCTATTAATAGGACCTGTTCTGCTCTTAAATGCCATGGTGGGGCAAGTCTTGAAAAATGCAACTATTAATGAAATTCCTCTTCCCAAAGTAACTTCTCACCTTCCTCCTGAAACTAATGGAGCTGTGGTATTCTTCAAAATCTTGGAAACTTAAGACACGGACAGCTGTATTCACAACGTGCTAATTGTCCCAGAAAACATTTCTCTATTATTGGTGTCAATACAATAGAAAGGTTTCTCTCAATTTTTGAGAGTCTGGTGATGACTATTTTTGAGCACATATGGGTCAGATTGAGTGGGCACCGCAAATTTAGTATATGAGAGTATTAAGCTTCTTAAGAACGGCAGGTGCACGTCAGCGTTCTCAGCTGGAGGTGCAGCAGTGGCCGCTGGTTTAACTCCTGCAGACACGATTACCTGCCAAGCTCACAAAAAGGTGCTTCTAAGGTATGGATACCTGTTAAAGATACCCTGTAGAAGGGGAATTTGTGGCTTATTGTGTTTTCGGTAAATAAGTCTGTTTGCCTGAAAGTACTGTGCAAATAATTTTTCTGGCAATTCAGGAGCATGCAGGAACAAAGCAGTACCTTCTTTGGCTGCTCTCTCAGGGTTGGCTTTGGATGGTCATCTGATACTTCAGGGAGAAAGAACTGCAAAGCCAAGAGAGCTTCATGGGTGCTGATGGATGCAGTTTGCACCAGACATCGGCTGTTATGAAACTAGTGTTCAGATTTCATTTACCTTATAGAAAATGCTTATAAAATTACTACTCTGAGTAAGGAATTGTTACAGCTATTACATTAGGGCTCTCTGTTAGTATGAGGTAACCTTAAACCAGTATCCAAGCTTTGTTACAGAGATTAATTTTGGAATTCTGTGTATTCTTTCAAGGCCATACAGACTAAGATTCTGCAGAACAGAGGTTAAAATAAGTTTATTGATGTAAATAATTCTGATGCTGAAAAGCTTTTTTTTTTTTTTAATTGGATGATATTAAGTATCCTGAAAGTATAGCAATTCAGGCTTCTGGGGAAGAGGGACCTAAACTGGAGTCCCACTGGCTTCTCAGGTGCCTGCAGTGATGCTTAAAGGACGTCTTCTGCCTGAAGACATACAAAGGTTAGTACAGGCTTTTCCCCTTCGGTTTGGGAGACTGAACAGTTGATACATTTGTCAAATTAGACCTTCACTTGTTTCATTAAAAGCTCCAGCCAGGTCTTACTGCTTGTGAGATTGCTCTTTCCTAAGCTGTGTTGTACTGAGGATATGAGTGGAACACACAGATTGATGAAACAAGTACTAGTACGTGTGTTCAATCAAGAATAGTTGGCAGGTGCTGAACAGAAGCGTCAAGTGTCTGGAAGTGTTGTAGTCTGGGTTTTTTATGGTGCTGCATAAATCTTGTTTCTCTCTATCTGATATCCATACTGCTCAGAGAGACTTGGAAGTAGGGACTTTCTTTTAGGATAATAACAAAATTAGTCTTGCTCCCTAATTAAAGATCTTAATAATGTTGATATTTTTATTGTGCACATGGGAACCGTGCATAAAGATGGGTTATTGCCAAGTGAACATTGAAACAAAACTTGAAATAAAGGCAATTCATTTTATGTAGTGTTTTCATAAGGATGGAACCTGTCATGTTTACTGGTAAGGCTTTTGAGTAAACATGTTTTTTTAAAAGTTTTGAATTTGTTGATTTAGATTGTTCTATTTAAAACTCTCATTTTAATGTTTGTATAATATCTAGTGGAAGCATCCTGTGCAAGGAGAACATTTAGGTTTTTGTTTTTTCTGTATTCAGTGAATGCTGACGGGTTCTCTGCTGTCTACATGGCAGCACTGGATGGAATCCTGGCACTGTATCTATCTTGCAGTCTCCCAGTTTAAAAACTGTTGCTTTGTATAATCAGTATGGAAATGGTAGGTTCTGACTGTAGGAGGTCAAGCTTGTATGTGATAACACAAAATACAGACTGATAAATGGAGAGGGAAGATTGATAGGTAAGGAGTTATGGCTATATTCTTCTTATCAAGGGCTTTGTTATTATGTGGTTTTTGTGTTGTTTTGAAATGTTATTCCATCCTTCAATTTGAATAAGAGCAATAGTTAAATAAATGGAGAAATGTCCCTTTAGAGCTCAGTAGATTTCCAAATATTCTCTGTTCCAAAGGTTTTCTCTGTAGGATAACACACTACATTCATATTACAGAAAGCTTTATGTTCCCAACTGTGTATTTTAAAAGCCTTTGAGTACAAATAATTGGTTTGAACAAGTGAAACCTTTATTACAGTTAAATCTCTGGATTTAGTCAGCAAAATATAGGAATATACTTTAATTTTACAAGCTTAAAAACTGCATTTTTAAGCTTGTGTGCAGCAGGATGTGTAAAAAGTCCCATTTTTGTATAAAGATCAAGACAGTTTTGAAGCGTAACCAATTTATTTGTTTACAGCTGCAAATATATGGCTGCAGGATTCGGATGTTTTATGTAGTGGTCATCAACAATGGAGATGTAATTGCCTGAAGTGACTTAAGCTTTCTCTTCTTTATTGTATCTTACTGATGGAATCCTTTGTAGATGTGTAGACTCTATCTTCCTCTTATTGATTCTTATATGCCCGTGGCGTATTAGAGCGCTCGTTTTCTGCATTGCAAAGAGCTATTTCTGCAACATTCATAAACTGATTTGGGCTCTTTGACTTTATTTGTTGTCATGAAATTGCCATGCATTTGACTGCGTATTATTTTAGCGAGAGATTATATTATCATTACTGTGTGTTTAGAGGTACGGAAGTAAGATGGATTGTTGATGTGTGGTGCACAGAAGAGGTTGTTTTGTAGGATAGGAATATTCTTGTGTTCTTTTGGCCAGAGATGGTACATTCTGACTGTTCTTCCCCTTGTGCGTTTTGTCCTTTTCACGTGTGGTGTTTATGTGTTTAGTTGTGCTCTGCCCTATTTCTTCAGACAAGATACTGTGTATTGTGACCCCCAGGCAGCTGGAGGAAAGCAGAGTTGTGTGTGGTGGTGTGGGTGTTTGGTTTGTGTTTTTTTGTTTTGTTTTGTTCTGGTTTTTTTTTTAGGTTCTTCCATCATTCTATTCTATTTCAGGCCACCTTTGGATTTGAATATTCTTGCAAGAAAAAAACCTAACCTAACTTGTAGGTCATAGCACCTGGTGGCAAAAAAACTATGCTTATTAGTATGGAAATGCTGTCATCTGCAGTCCTTGGCTATTCTACCAAGAAAGAGGTCCTTATGCAAATGAAGTTTATTTTGAGGTTTACTGTGGGCTGAGTTAGACCTTTTTCTCCAGACATCTTGCTTTAGTTTTGGTTTCATCAATCTGCACATTGATACGAAGACGACGGTCTCGGTGTAATTCATGAAGTTACTAGTTTCCCAGCTGTAAGTGTGGCTGCCAGTTTCACACTGCGTTAAACTTTCTACCTCAAGGGGTGTTTGTCAGGTAAACCAAATGAAGTAAAAGGGAGATGACATAAAGCTGCTACAGGTGTAAACTTAGGTGAACGTTCATGTCCTCCCTTAAAGAGGGGAAATATAATGAGACTTCTCAGCAAGTCTTAAATGCTTTTTTACAATAATGTTCAGTACAATTAAAAATAGAAGTGATGCTAACATTACTTCATTGAAGCTTTTTGCAAAGGTTATTTTACAGTACAAGAGCAGAGAAATCACACAGGATGTGTTTTTGACCAAATTCTGTAATGCAATTTGTTTAAATATATAAGTACATTAAAATCCTGCAGGGATCCTTGTACTTGTAAAAAAGGAAATAAAGTTTGAATCCTTATAGGGATTGAGTAAAACAAACAAATACACCCCTTCCCCCCCTAAAACTCCAAACCCTGCAAAAACCAACGAACAACTCCCAAACAAATAATTTTAAAAATAATTTTGTCTTGTTAGCACACAGCAAAGAACAACAGATCTTACAGAGGCCATGGCTGTATTTACTTCAGGTCCAAGGAAAAAAAGATTTTTTTCTTCAAAGTGTTTTTTTTTAAGTGTTCACAGTTGCTTGAAATGAAATACTTTACTGAGCTCGTAACCAAATTGGTGCAGAGTCCAGATTATTCATGATTTCCTAGAGACAACTGGGGAAAAAACAGCAGCTTCTGGTTTCATTGTGTGTTGAAGCTGGAGACTATTCATGTGTTTCTGTAGCTGTTCATTGCTTTGGGTGACCATTAGCTGTTTTATTCAGTGGTTAAAGAACATTTTTAACATGTCAAATAACCTTGACTTTCTAACGTTTGAAAACGAGGATTAAATATCCCATAGCCACTCATTTTGTGGCACGCTGACATTTCCTTGAAGAAGCCAGCCTAAACTGCAGATCAGCAAATTCCCCGCTGTTCAGCTTACAACTTCCCCGGTTTCATAATTACGCGCAGCTGATTTTCGGGGCGGGTTTTCACCCGCTCCCTGGCGCAGTGCGAAGGCGCCTTGCGGGGGGCCGGTGTCCGTCCCGGGGGGGGGGCCGGTGTCCGGGGGCTCTGCCCCTCCCCTGGGCCGCTCCGTGCGGCGGGAGGCGGCAAGGACCCCGGCAGCCCCGGCAGCCCCGGCACTGCAGCAGGTGGGGCCGCCCGGCCGGCCCCGACCCCGGGCTGGGAGCATCCCAGACACTTCTCACTTGAAGCTGACGCTCACGTAATTCACCGTACAGCTGACTCGAGAATTTTAAAAATGGACACGGGATTTCTCCTTGGGTCGCCTTTTTTTTTTTTTTTTAAAGATCTGTTTTCTAACGTGAAGTGAATTTTTTCCTGAAGGATTCAAGCTATTTATATAAAGGCTTATTTTTGAACACTATGGACCTAGATTAAATGTCAAAGACAGGCAGCAAGCAGCGCTTACAGAGGCATTTTTCTGGAATCTCAGTCACGGATCGATTGAAGTGCACAGGGTCTGAAAAAATGTCTCCTAGCATAAAAAACTTGGATTGTTTTTCTCCGATGCTATGCCACTGTAAAGTAGCATGTACCAACAACACAATATCTTTAATGTTTGGATGTAAGGTGGGTCTATAAAAGGACTTTCCTGGAAATGTAAGCTGCATTTAATGAATGATTGCCTTTATGTCTCATGTAACTGTACCTTAAATTTTTAATTAAATACTGTGTGTTTTTTCCATGCCTTACTTGACTGTCAGAGCTCTCGGTGATTGTGACAGAAGTAATGAATTATCATGCCTACTGTTTTAAGATCCCTTTGAAGAACATTTCGAATTTGCCGAATGCCGCATGTAAAATGTCGTCATTCTCCATTAATCAGCATTAATCATCATGTAATCAGTTTATTGCACTTGTCTTTCATTTTCTTCAGCTGTAGAGAATTAAATACACAGGAGACTTGCACTGAGATGCGGGGCTGGAAATGCCTCCTGACATCCTGGTGATGGAAGCAATTGTTAGTGGCAGGTTTGGGTTTAACAGTGCCCTCGGGCATTTAGTCATTTAAGGGCTACAGCAACTGTTTAGGTTTCAGAGTAATAAAACATATATAATTTGCTAATCCTCAGAACAGTAAACAGAATACATTCAGTCTTGTGTCAAAATGCTTTTTTCAGTGAAATTAATGCCCAGTGTGAAGGATGTGATGGGAATGACAAGTACTGGAAAGCCCCTTTAAAATTAAAGGGAGATGTGTGTGAAGTTACTTTTGAGACAGATGCAGAAATCTTTCTCTCAAACTTATTTTGCATATTCAGTGTTTCCAGGTCAGTGTTCATTATTTTTCTAAAAAGGCGAATGAACTAGATTTTATTTTATAAGTTAGGAACAGCTATGTGTGTATGTATACATATATATATATGCATATGTGTGATGCATTTTTAGATAAATATATATCACAAAATGTTGATCTTGAATAAATGTCACCTAGGTTGGGAGGGAGGAGTCTAAATTTTTATGGATTTTTGATAGCGTGATTGATTTATTATGAAACTTGAATGGTTTAATTCCAGGAGGAAAGAATTTGCCTTGTTTTGAATCTACTTACCTTTCCTGTGTCCAAAGCATTTTCCATTTGAAAATATGTATGTATTTATTGATGCAGTTAGGAAATTATTTGCTATAAAATTAAGATTTTTTTTTTTTTTTGGTGGAACTGCACATCCCTTTATTTACAAGAGATTCTCATGTTTAAATAATTAACTTCAGAAGGAAGCCATAGAATGAAATATGCTATCTTGATTTTAATTTTACCCGTTGAACTGCAGAGGAGAGATGCTGTTCACTTTAAGACCAAACTAAAAATACCCAGTAAATATCCAGAATCCACTGTAGGCATTTTGTGCTGGATCTGAGCGATGGCAGCATTTTTTTCTTTTTTTTTTTATTTTTCATTTTATTTTGTACTTGCGCGTCAGTGGCTCTTTTTATCTGTCTGAATGCATTAATGACTCCTTACCCTGCTCTAATTCAAGGCACTCGCGGGCGTGACCCGATCGGTGGAGGTGGCTCCGCACGGCCGCGTCCCCTGAGGAGCTGCAGGCTTGCGGTGCCCCAGGCCTTGCCCCTGCTGGCAGCGCCCCCCGACCCTCTGAGCGCTGGAAGGGTCGATATTTAAAGAAATGAGGCAGTAGCAGAGGATAACCTGTTCAATCCTTTATGTAAACCAGGGCTGTCAAACTCGTTTTCACCGGAGGCCACATCAGCCTCATGGTTGCCTTCAAAGGGCCACATGTAATTTTAGGACTGTAGAAATGTAACTACTCCTACATTTCTACAGTCCTAAAATTACTTTCGGCCCTTTGAAGGCAACCGTGAGGCTGATGTGGCTACCAGTGAAAATGAGTTTGACACCCCTGATGTAAACAATTGGTCTCACACCAGTAATCCTATGAAATACAGTGCTTTCCATGTTCCTTTACTGGGTTTTTTTTGACCACATGTGAAGAGAACATTTGCAGTCTGACTGCTCCTTCTTTGATCTCTTTTCCTTGGCATTTTGGAACGGGTGAACTTCTTCACTGTGAATGTTTCCTGTGTTTTTGTAAATGTATGTATGTAGCCTAAATTATGTCATTTCTGGATGTCCATTATATGAAGCATTATGTAGGTACTTATTTAACACTGGCTGTGCATTTTGACATTTGATGGAACACTGTGACCTAAATAAACATGTTCTGTGCAGTTTTATTCAAGATACAATGTCAAACTGAAACTGTCCACGTGGGGTGAATTGCCTTATGCTTCTGTTGTAGCTCTAATTATTAGAAGAAAATGTAGTACTTTTGAGAATGAAGCAGTTAGGTACTCAAAGTACTGAACTTGTATTGGAAAAAACAAACGCAAAGATTTAAACCCAATATTTAAAGTCATTCAGTTTATCATATGTTGAGGCCTGAACTGAAAATAATGCTGAATGTATTATTCCATGATCAGCTGAAGAAGTTCTGATATATACACAAACATGTGTCCTGTTCTTTTACATTACTGAAGGGTTTTTTTGTTAGTCACAGGCTTTCAACTTTTTGGTGTGAATTGCTGTTCACCTGCCGAGAGACTTTATTTGGCTTCCATAACCTGCCTGGTTCTTACAAATGAGAAGCTGTCAAGCTGGCTTCAGTTCTGCAATGGTGAAGTGTACCCTAGGAGTTGTGTGCCCTTTTCCTCCATAAGGAAGGCACTATTATTTTCCTAAGCAGTAGTTTCTGGTGTAGCAATTCCACTGGACCACATAGAAGATGTGTACAAATGTGTTAACATCTTGGTATACTATCCATTAGTTTTGTTTTAGCAAGGTTATGCAAAATTTGTCTGTATTGCTGCTTTTGTTGTTAGAGTTGTTGGAGCTTATTTTCTGCTGGATGGTATCTGGACAGCTGAGTTATGAAGGCTGGATTTTGGGGGAGATGTGAGGAAAGGTGTGGGTATTTAGATTTTTCTACTCATCTGCTTTTGACATACTGCATCCCAGTCCTTTCATGCAGGAGTGGAGGTGTTTGAATGTCAAACAGTGTTTCCCAACTTCAGTTACTGGAATGATCTTTTGAAGGGTCCTTTAAGATTAACTTCTATAGTGGAGCAGTGACTGAACAAGGACAAGTATTTAAACTTGGGGTGCAGATGGCCTAAAGCCACATGGCTTTATCATGCAGCCTGTTCATACTGCGTCAGAGAGGGTCTGACCCTGTGAGATTTGATATATTTATTGAATTAAATAGATGCACTTGTTAAGAATAAGTGTGAACTTCAATATCTTTCAAAACATGGGTTGGACTTGTACAGTGAAAATTAAAGCTTAGCTGGGGGCAGACTATATAAGTTGGGTTGCATGCTTTCCTGGGTTTTGTTTGTGGTGTTTGTTGTTGGTGTGCAAGAACCTGGGAGTCGTATTGCTGTGTGCATGGGGAGGGTTAAAGTCTGGAGGAGAAGGGAAGTGCATATAAGAAGCTCAGTTTACAGACTTTTAAATTGGTTTTTAAGCACTCTTTCACTTTTACATTAAAGCTGTTTTAGCAATGACCTTTTTTTTCTTCGTGTGTAGAGACGATACCTTACTGTGATTTCAAATATGAATTGGATTTTGATACACATCCCATTTTGAAGAGAGCCGTAGTTACTTCTGCCTTGCATTTTTGCAATTGAATTATCTGGTAGTTAAGAACGTTCTTGTGTAATTCATATTCTGTCCATGATCATAGCGTTCTGCATGTCTTGAATCTGTGGAATAAGAGTGTTGTATGCTGTTGTGAACATGGGTCACCAGTTTAGTGCATGGGGTTGTTTAAGTGTTCATTAAATATTTGCCTTTTATTTCTGTTTCAATAAGATTTCTTATTAGAGGATATTTTAAAAGATATATATAAAACCACAACCTAATTATCTCTAAGGGCTAGATTATGTATGAATGTTTGAAATATTTTCTTTTTAAAATATAGGTAAGAGCTCAGGCACACTAAAGTGAAGCTTTTTTAGAATGAGTTTCCGAAAGCTTTTCTGTGCTTTTTCTATGAACAGTTGATCTGTATTCTGAAAAACGGCGCTGTAGAATGTCCACAAAATCTTTGTTTGTCCTGCACGTTGTTGTTGATACTTTGTTCATCCTTATTTTTGTCTAACTCTGCTAGGCCTGGGGACTGAAGCAGGGAGGCTGTGAGCCTGGGCAGTTAACAGAATGAATGGCCTCACTGTGGTGAATGTGGATGATTTTCTTGCCTCATTGAAACTAGCAGTGGTTAATTAAAGTAAATAGATTTTTTTCATTAGTTTACACCAGTAAATAATTTAGTCCACAGTGTTCAGTGACAGTTCAAAACTCATTGAAGGTATCATCTACCCTGAAGAAACCCAGTTAACTAAGTTACATCAGAAGAGAAGTGTTTTAAATTAATTTTGGCATGCCTGTATACCTGTAACTGAACCCTTTGGGGCAGTATCTCTGTCAGAAGTCAGTCTTAAATGTTTAGCACTCGGTTGCTTTGGACTTTATTATTATAAATTATATAGCGGTCCATGAATCTTAAAAATAGTTACATTGCTCGGCAGTCTGTCTGCAAGTTCAGAGCTGCTTCTCCACACCTGCTTTTTTTCTTTCCTTTCATCTGTCTTGCCCATTGCTTGGTTGTCTCTTCTAACCTGGGGTCTCCTTGGTGCCTGGATTTGGGTGCAATATTGGATTCTCTTGCTTGTAAGCAGAGAAATGCTCTTCTGCCAGCCACGATGAGATGGGCTGGTCCTGCTCTGCCTGCTTTTCTCCCCACGGTGCCAGTGCTGCTGCGTGCCTCATCTTGTCCTCAGCCACTTTAGTGAATTAAAGACAATTTAAGATTGCTGGCAGAGGCAAAAACTTTCTGCTGGATTAGCTTGCTGAGCTTGCTCATCATCTGAAGTCAGATGTGTACAAGCAGCAAGGCACAGGGAGATGTGGTTGCACAGCTCGAGCAAGAGGGATTGAATGGGTCTTGCTGCTTTGAAATGGTGTCTTTAGACTCCTATGAAAGGTAACTTGCATGTGATTTCACTTCATATGTAGCAGCAGGAGGAACTGGGCATGACTGAAAGAGTTGAGTGAATTCTTGAAGAAGGGATGGCAGCTCAGGGAGAGGAAGGAATGGGCAGGTTTGTGTGGTGACTGTGTGACCGTGCCAGATCACTCACCTGGCATTTCAGAAGTGATGCTCCATAGCAAAGTAGTACAAACCACCTCCGCTTCCGTGGAGAATTGGCTGTTATAAGATACAGTAGTTTGCTTTACTGGAAGCACTTTGCTCAAAAGTAATTTCTGCGAAGGGCAAGGATAGTGTGGTAGCATCATGCGTATTATGTTTTCATGCACTTTGTGTCCTTGTCTTCTGTTTATACTTTGATGCATTATTCTACAGGTATTTCAGTTAGTGTATTTTAAAAGGAATTCTGGTTTGTGTGGTGCATGGTTTGTGTTTTTTGTGGTGTTTTTTTTTTTTTTTTTTTTTTTTTTATTTTTGTTTTTTTTTTGTTTGNCTGTTCTTTAAATGATAGTTCTTCCCTGTTTCTGATGTTTACCATGGCTGCTCTAGAGGGTTCATGTCAGTTCCTTTCATGGTTTGGTTTTGATAAGTTAAAAACAAGTCAATGTCAGAAAATAGATGAATGGCAAGAGTCTGAGACTGAGCGATGTAGCGTCTCACTGCTGCAGGGAAAGGAAAGAAAAAGACCTTTCATCTGCTAGTAGTGAGCTATTACATTGGTTTGGTCACCTCAAGAAACCTCTCAGCTGAAGATCTGAAAAAATTAGGGCTTTTTGAGTAAACATTGCAATTTTTCACAACTGTCAGTATTCACCAGCTCTGCTTTGTTCGGTTGAGGAGCAGGTGTGGAAGTGTTTTTGAGCTTGATTGTTGTAGTAACAGAAGTCTTAATATTCTTTCTTTACTCGTTGGAACTATTTCTTCTGACTTGTGCTTCTCTGCTTATCATTGGTATTTATAGAGAAAATATACTTGTATTCCTTCTACTTTGTAATTTCTAATATTCCAAAATGATTATTCCTCTCATGTAGTAGAACTTGATCTTGTATGGTCTCAACAATGAAGGGTTGAATTGAGTAGGGTGGATAAAGATTTTCTTAAAAAATTATCATTATTATTTTATTGAGGACAAAAATAAATTAGGGTTATAACTTCAAAGATCTCTTGACATCTTGTCTGTTACTGGCTCAAAGAAACTGTGCAGCTCAGTGTCTGCTGGTGTGGGGCTGTTGCTGCGGGGTTTGGAGGGGGGGATGCTGCGGGGCAGCTCTGCCTGGGCAAGGCGCGGTGGGCACTGGAAATGTAAAGCCGCAAGTTGTTCTTTCCGAGTTACTGAGGGAACTTAGCTTGTCTCTCAGGGAATCCTAGTGTTGGCAGAACAAGCGTCAGGGAAGAGCAAAGAAATCCCTCCTTTTTCAGCACAAATCAGTTATATGAGTTCAGCTGCCCTGTTTAACTGTTTCTTTACTGGTAAAGCTCTGCAATATTGCTTTATGATGAGTCTACATAAGGCAGAGTAAACGGCTGTATAGCTTACTTCCAAAAGAATTGGAACCACCCTGATTTCCTCTCTCCTTCTGCACTGTCTCTGGTTTCTTGGGGTCCTTACCTGAGCTGGGTTCAAGTCTAACCCTGCAAAGGAGGAGGAAAAAGTTGGCAAAATTCTGCCAGAACCAAAGAAAGGGAAGGGGTTATGGTGCCTTCCCCAGGGTTTGGGGGACAGGAAAGAGTAAGAGGTTGTTGTTGTTGTTGTTATGAATTTAGCTGTCCTATTTGACCGTGCTTAGAGATTGTTATTTGCTGGATAGATGAACAATCAAGTCTTCCCGTAAGAGGGGCACACGGGGTGTGTGGGCTGGAAATGAACGGGTTAAACATGAGCTGGTAACCAATGGATCATTTTGAGCAGTTTCTTTGTAGTTTGTCCTGTAGGCTTTATCAGTTTGTAACGTTGCAGGACTCTTCTGTGCGGGTCAGGGATCTTTCTGGTAGCCTTAAGCCGTGCTTTCATGTAATTGTTAACAGGGTTAGTTATTGTGCACTGTGTATCAGGTACTGCCTTGGTGTAGTGTCCATGTGCTTATAGGCAAATGGGTTACTGGCAGTGGTCTACTGGATTATGATGTAGGAATGAATTACCAAGGTGACAATGATCTTTGATTTTAATTGTAGTACATAAATCTTAGAATTCTGTTAAAAAAACCTGAAGGAAATGTTTCTTACCTAAATATGTTTTATTAATAGTAGGAATATTTTCCTCCATGTTTAAAGCCATTGTGTGTTTAAAGGTTTTTCTGTTCTTCTAATAACATGACACGCTTTCCCTGTAAACTAGTAACATCTACATATGTACTCCAGAGTATAGTACTAGTGTGTGAAAGTAAATGTGGTTATAAAATGTTGTGGTGCGTCTTATGGACACAGTAAATTCTGCTGGAAAAGTTACATGACTTCAGCTGTACTTTTAACTAGTAATAAAGTGCATGCGCTACCTAAAATGCCTCAGAATTGACTGAGGCTTCAAAGGTGAAACTGGCGTGAAACTTATATTCGAGTACACTTGTAAATGTGAGCCCATGCTCTGGAGTTTGGAGATGCTGGATGAGCAGTGAACTGCAGTCTAGAGAAGAGATTAATATTATGTATGCTCCTGATTTCATTATTCCCTTCTGGTAGGGATCTGCAAGTGTGGAGACAGCACAGTCTGACTAGAACGTATCTCTAGTGCCTAAGTAATAGGTTCTGGTTTTTGAAATTGAATGCAAATTAATAAGACTGAGTCTGAATAATGTCTTGTGTTTCTGTTTGAAGACTTACTTGGTGGGGAATCTTAATCTTTCTAGTAGCAAACCCACATTTAATGTTTCCTAATGAAGTTAGCAGAACTGAATTGCTGTATTGATACCCTAGTATAGAAGCTAAAATACTTAGGCTGACAAAACACTATTTTGGAAAAGGTACTAAATTGGAAGTATAAAAAAAAGATTTGAGGCTGATAGTTTTTGAAGGCAGGACAAGGTGATAAATCCAGTTGCTACCATGAGTTTCTGCTATTAGTGAATAATACAGTGTTAAAGTGTTTGTAAGAAAAAAAAAATAGTAAAGGGAAAAATAATTTGGAAAAGGGTTTGGGGACATGTTACTGTATGTAAATAGGGAAAAGAAAATTAGGTAGCTTGTAATAGTTCTAGGTGAGACTAAAAAGGCTGGAACCTTTTTAGACAGGATCAGTCTTTAAACTGAAAATACTGATTAAAACTTTCAGTTCTAGATTATATTGCATTTCTGTCTGACCTAGGTTTTCTAGATAATCTTTTCACGTTTCTGTGGTGGTCTGATCTTTTTCTCTCATTTGTTTTCTTCAGAAATACCGCTACCAGGATGAAGATACACCTCCGCAGGAGCACAGCTCGCCGCACATTACCAATGAGGTGACGGGTCCGGAGCTGGTTCATGTGTCAGAGAAGAATCTGTCACAAATTGAGAATGTCCATGGATTTGTTTCCCATTCTCATATTTCACCAGTAAAGGTAGGCGTTTTAAAAGTTGTAAGAGTGAACTGCTTTGATATACTCTCCAGGGATATCATTTTGTGAGGAAAAAAAAATGCATGAGGTGCACTTGCTTCTGGTTTTTTAGTGGAACTGCTCATTTGTAAAACTCACTTTGTAGATATTAAGGCATTGACTTAGTTCCACACATTCTGACTGGAAATGCATGGCAGTAAAATGCTCAGATAACAAATGTAGGTAACTTAAGGTCTCGGGTGTAGTTGTGATAGGCACTGTGGTTACTGCTGTCAGTTACATTGTGGGTTTTCTACCAGGATCTTGTAGAATCAATTTGGAGTTTGTTTCTAGTAAATATTTTAATTGAGGACTTATGTGGAAAATGTAATAAGCCAAGTGTAATATGTATCTCTCCAGGTTTTTCAGCATACAGCACGATTATTCTCAAGACAGCTCCAGTAACTTCAAGATAGATTTAAAAATTAAGAGGACAAACTGAGAGTGAGGTTTTGGGGGATTTGGGGCCATAGCAGGCAGTTTTATTTGCTGGGTTAGTAGAGGGATGTAGCTTAATCATTTTCTGAGTAGAACATTATTTTAGTGTACCATACTAAACACTATTTTCTATATCACTTCTGAGTCCTTGTGCCTTGTTTTGAGGAAAAAGTGGATGAATTATTTGATACTGATGAGTTGGCTTTAGAATGATGAGGTGGGTTCATATTGTGGTAGGCCTACAGTTTGGTATTTTTAGCATGAATTGTGGTGTGTGGTAATGTACTGTAAAAAGCGCCGCTATATTTTAAGGAAAAAGTTGTTTTAAACTTTGTTACGTTTCCAGAATTTTGTTTGTTATAAAGAAAAATCTTATTGATTATATTAGCACTTTATAATTTACTTGTAAGGATTCTGTAGAGTTGTTATTGAACGTAGTTACTTATTTTTAGTTTTAACTCCATAAGGAACTCTCTGTGTTTCCATAATCCTCGGGAGCTAGACAGGCTGAATTCTGTAAGCCCTAATGAACAACCTTTTTGAAATGGGCTATATTAGCCTCTGAAGAGCCTTGTAAGAAAACTAATATGACTAACTATTCATTTTGAGAATGGCTAGGGCCTGAATCTTCTGTTGCTTATGAAGGTAGACACACAGTAACGTATTTTCACATGTGTACTTCCCTGCATTTATTGATACTCAGAAAGTAATACATCTCATTTTGTGTGCGACCATTAGAAATAAAAAATACGCTGCCACAGCATGTGAGTATGATTATAAGTTATCGTGAGGCCTTTCAAAATGCTTTGTATCTTAGGTCTCTGAGGAGGGTTACTATTGTCTTTATCAAATTGGTAAGTGCTGGGAAATCACCACTTGACAGGAAAGAATGTAAGATACTAAGAGAAGTATCATCGTCCAACTCATACTACTGTTTTTACCACACATCTGATTATTTTCACGTGACTACTCTCTTTATTAATTTCAAAGCAATGTATGGCAAAACTGAAATTTCTCTGAGCTTCGTTCAACTGAGAGCTGGGATGGGTGCTCCAGGTTTCAGTTGTTTGCCAGGATTTTGTGGAACTTCGAATTCTGATGCTAAGTTGGCTGCTGACTTCACCCCTGAAAAAGTTAACTTCTTTGCGTGAATAATTTATAATCAGAGTCTGGGCTCTAAAGGTATTTGGTGTGAGGGGTGCATCCATAGTTTTGTAGACCCTGGGAATTTTTATGGGACCTGTCAGAGTAAAACATCTTTGAGGTCCCAAAATTTATTTTCAGTCAGGAGATGGTTTGTTAAAGTTATTTGCAATAAATGCTGTTTAAAAATTGAAATTCGATATGTCAGAAAAAAAACAAGGTTGTTGTTGTATTGTTAGCATAGCTGGTCCTCTCCTTTTGGCTTGATGATCTGCAAGATGTTTAGCATAGCTTGTGCTGAAGATCAGTTTAGCAACAACAGCTCTGAGTGCTTTGTGTCATCTGTTTGGGAGGTTGGCTTGGTGCACTGTGTAGGGAGCAGGCTTTGGCTGATAGACAAGATCTTGATTAATTCTGTTCAATAGTACATATGCTTAAAGAAACTAAATGTAGCAGAGGATGTGATGTTTATTACACTAATAAAATAAGAATTAAAAATATATAAATATGAAATACACTTGACATTTCAAATACAGAGTTATTAGTTTGAAGAACAAATATAAACTGTGGGGTTTATGATCATATGCAGCTTTTTAAGAAATGCTGCAGAGGGCAGTAGAATTGGGTTTTGAGGAATACCTTCTTTCATAGCAAGGCCTCTGCCGTCTAGAGCAGTAATACAGAACATAACTAGAAGACAGTGAAGACAGGACATGCCTGGTTTTAACTAGTTTACATTTTGTTCTCCAGAGAGGCTTTCAAATTTTCTAGGACTTAAAGCAGCTTTTATAAGTTGCTTGGACAGGTGGATGGTTATCAAAGATCAGCTTTCAATGACCAGAAAGACAAATCTGTATCCTCAATTTTTAGAGGCTGAGCATGTGACTTATTTATCAAGTGTTCCATGTTAAACACTGCAGTAACTCAAGGTGGTTTATCCTCTTGACAGAGGGGTGGGGGATAAGATATTGCATGTTTGCAATTAGCATGAAATAACTGATAGCAGCTCTACTTGATTTGAAGTTTAAACATGAGTCGGGGCTTACAGGTTTTGTCTTGTTAGTGTAGAGCTTTATCAGTTTAATGAGAAATGTATACTTCATATGCATTGAGCATCAACAAGGTAAACTTGACCCAGGAGATTTCCTGTCCTCTCTTCCATATTTAATACTGTGTGAAGTAGAACTCTTCTTAATTCTGTAAAACAGCGGCTTTTTAATGTTTAATGGCAGAGAATCTCATCAAACCTCAAACTCTTTGTAAATATTCTGTGCCAAACATTTTCAAGAATATTTTCAGGTAAGTAGGGAGCTAGTACCAAGATTTCTTCAGCATGAGGTTTCCATATTCCTCATAGAAATTTGCATGTGATGAATTGGTTTTGATGTGATTGAAGCAATACATGGCTACAAAGATTGACCACTGGATGGCGACGCTACGAAAGGATTTATTTCAGTTGTAAAACTAAGTTTAGCTTCTCTATCAAACCTTCAGAATGACATTTTTGAATTTAATATTTGTTTTTATCAAATAGCTCCAACCAAGTGAAATCTGTCATACATGTGATATGTAATACCAAACGTGTTTTTAAACTGTGGAGTGGAAGTTGGAGTTTTATGTCAAGGAAAAAGAGCTCTGAGTAGCAGATCGTTACAGGGGTTTAAAATAATGTGTCGTGATGTAATAAGAAAAAGATCTATCTTAAATTTAAGCAGTCTTTATTTAAAACAACCTATGCATGACAGGGAAAATATTTTATTTATAACTGTATTTGTGATGTAGCATGGCAATGGCAAAACTATTCTATAGAGCAGAATCAATGAGTATGTAGACATATTACAGATAAGGAAACAGTGAAAGCGTTGTAAAGAGAAGTTCTGCCACACAAATCTCTTAGAACATGTGCATAAAGATCATCTTGTTGATGTAGGTTTCCTTAGATGCATGCAATAGAATTTCTAAAAATGCTTACAGAGAAGTATCAGCTGTTATGCTGTTAAAAAAAAAAGTGTCTTAATTGTTTAAAAAACCCCAAGCAAACCGACAACCAAAGGAAAGTAAAGGGTAAGAATGAAGACCAGTAATTGTGGTGGATGGAGGGTACCAGAAGGATCTCAGAAGAACTTTGTTCTCATTGCGTCACCTCAGCGGAATGAGAGCTCGGGGCTATAACAGCTTAATGGAATAATCGTCGTGGTACTCAAGTTACAGTCAAAATGGCAAATGGAATACAAGGAATATCTGGGGAAGCAAATGGAAATAAATAAAACTGCATTATTTTATCACTCTAGAAATCTGTACTGTTCCTTATCTTGATAAAGAAGGCATTTCAACCTAGAAATGGTTTAGAGAAGAGGAGTACGAGTGGTCAGAGGAAGTGTGGCAGCTGCTCTGCAATGGGAGATGAACCAGTTTGACTCTGCAGTTTGGGGAAGAGCTGAGGCAGGAGATGCCAATAAAACTACAGTCGGTAAGGCTGGGACACTAAAATTAGGGAAATGACTATGGAATAGTTATTTCAAAAATAGACATTTATATTCTGAAATATAAATTAGCAGGCGATAGCTGTCTTGTAGCCCCTAAACACAGTAATCTATCTTTCAGCTGCTGATAGTCTTTTAGTTTCTGGCTACACCAATAAAGGTATTGCAGCATGCATTGCATGTCTCTTCTGCCCTTTTTCTTCCACTGTAAGCAAGCACCTTTATTTAACTCCTTCCCATTAATCTGTATGGGAAAAAAACTGCTGATACAAATGTGCCCGTACACACACACATGCTTCCTTTAGTGCAGGAGGACCTTTCCCTGTGAACCTGAACATTGTGCTGCTGAGCTTAACAGGTTCCCTTCTCTTTATCTTCTGGTACATCTTCCCTCCAGTTCTGCCCATTCCCTCAAGTGCTTGCCTGGAAGTCTTTTCGATTTTGTGGAGCTTCTGTTAAAATAGACTTCTCTGTTCATTAGGAGAGCTTTTCTGCTCTCAGAACTGACAGTCTTTGATTTGAGGAGCTATGAAGGCATGTTCAAGGTTAGCTGTCAAAGTAGTTGTGATTTCCTATTTGCCCCTGTACATTTTCTTGTTTATATTATTTCCTGAATCGTAGTGCTGTCTAAGCAGGTAGGCGAGATTACCCTGAAGATGACAAGGCTGTTTCCATGTAGAAATTAAAGATCAGATGACATGTAATTTGCAAGATTGGTTGATACTTATGATAGTGAGAAAGTTGCAATATGTTCTCTCTTTCTAAATGGAGGCCTTTCTAAAGCTTTATGACATCTTCAGCAGGATGACGGTACTCATAGAGTTAGGAGCATACCTAGAATAGTGGAAATTATAAGCAAAACTTGAACATACCCTCAGAAATACTCAGTTTTAGACTAACATCATCCTCTGGTCACTTCTGAGACGAGGTGCTCTACGATCTTTAATTAAAATGCCTTTTGATAGGTCATTATTTTTAAACTTCCTGTAATTGAAGAATATACAAGTATGTGCAAAGGCGTCAGTTTGCGTTTTGTAGTAAGAAGCAGTTGACCAGATCTGCCCCTTTCTCAGTATGGATCTGTTCAACAAATTCTTGTCAACAGAGACAAGAGAGAAAAACTGTAACAGATGGACTGTGGATTAATCCAAACATTAGAACAACCTAAGATACAGTAATCAACATCAAGTCTTCTTAATAACTGGTTATACTCTTTTTTGCCTGAGATTTCCCCTGAGCTCTCGATGCAGTCAGGTTCACTTTTATGACTGCAGAAAGCCTAAAGAACCGTGCTTTAAACACAGGATGTTTTTATCAGTCTGGCGTGCCAAAAAGATGGGCCGGAGATTCATGAACAGGGTGTGGAAGACCAGGCGGTTTAATCTGCACAGATTGGTAGGTTGGCTGAGGTGTCATATGAGTAATAATGTAATAGTCTTTTTTGTTCAATATTTATACTAAAATGGATCATTGTAGAATAATCATGCTGGGGTGTTTAGTTATAAGTTAGTTTCAGCAGTAAAACATCTACTTTTTATTGGCTATGTACATCACACTTGATTAAGGGCTATCCTTTCAGTCCTGTCTCTTAACTAAAGGCTAAACTGTGCTTTCTAATATCATAGCAGAAAGGGTTAATGATTTCTTTTTCCACAGTGTCCAATTTAAGTAGTATACGACTGGGCTTTGGCTTATAATATTGCATATGCTTGTTAATAAGACTTAAATTTGTTATACATGTAAAATTTTATTACAAATAGAATTCTGAAAAGTGTAAAAAGTTAACGTGAATTTGTATCTGCATTTTTCAGTAGCGATTTTTGTTCCCCTGCCTAGGTATTTAAAGTTGAATAGTCTATAGCTGAGTATTTAAATTGAATTCTGCACATTGTTTTGTACAAACCTAAGTGCTACTGAAAGTAAGTCCTTGCCATTATTTTAGGTCATTCTTGAATTTTCTCTATTAAGTGTATCAGTTTATTCTTGTAGGGTCTGTGCTTATTTAAGCCAGTATTCTGTTTAGTTGGATAGCAATAAAGCTGACATAAGATACTTCAAATGCTTCAGGGGTTTAATTGTTTAAAAGGGGTAATTGAGATATAACTGCTGTTTGCATATACAAACAATTCTTGTTGCTGTGCACTTTTAATTTCAAGGTACGCATGCTGCTTGTAGGGTATGTCCAGGAAGACTTTATCTTGAGATTAAAATATGGCATTATGTCATATTTTAACTTGTCTCAGCAAGCTGATAATAAGAATTGGCTCAAGTACAAAATCAGAGCAATTTTATTGCAAATATTTGATGCTAATTTTTAGATTGGGTAACCACTGTGATTACTACATCTTGTTGATTTGCCACAGAACAGATAATATTACTCTATATCCACTACAGATCCAGATACATCTTTCAGTAAATTTATTAAGCTGTAGAAAGGTATGTGTACTAATATAGAAATCTTGTGTGCTGGTTGGTTTTTTTGTTTTGTTTTTACGTTATCAATTCTTGCCTCACAGTCAGTAGAGGGGTTTTTGTTTTGCTGTGGTGTTTGGTTTTGGTTCAACATCCAGAATATGAAAAAGGGGTGGCTGAAGCTCTCAGGTCCCTTGAGGACTTGCCGGGGTTCGCTGCTCAGACCCCTGCTGTACCTCCTGGCTCCACAGGCCGTCACTCACAGGTGCAGTTTCAGATACCGCTTCTCTGTTGATGATTCTTAGATTCTCTCCTTTCTTTGGGTACATCTTTTTCGGTCCAAATAGCACTTTATCTGATTTCTCCTCGTATGTGTTTGAATGCTCTCTGACTGAAACAAGCCTATTTTTTGTGGTTTGGTGTTTCCTCCCCCTATCCCTCCCCAACTGCCATCCATTGTTTTCTCAGCTGTATACTGACCTCCTTTGCATTATCTTCATGTTGTATAATCTCTAGAGTTATGACATGCCTTTATTTTTGGGTTACTTTGTAACTTGCAAAAATCAGGATATGTCTCATCACCACAGTGCAGGCTCCTTCTAGAAATAACTGCAACTGTGCCTTCTTAGGCGTCAGCAAATCTTGCTCAATACCATTAATATCCATATGGAGTGTAGGTGACACAGATTGCTGGCTTGGCTCAGCAGCATGGTTGCATAACCTCTTCCTGAAGTACTTTTCTGGATTTCTGTCTCTGTTGAAATGAGATCATTGTAGCTTCACTCTAAGGAAGGGTTTTGTCCATATGAGCCTTTCCTGAAGTGCTGATTTCTAGTCTCTGTCAGTGGTGCCACAGTTGATCGTTGGGTGGGTGGGAATCATCCTTGAAAGAAACTTAAACCAAAGCAAACGTGTCTCATCTTCAGACAGATTGATGTAACAGCTAGAAAAACAAGTACTTGGTGTGGTGCTTGTCCATGTATTGTGGTGTTTCCTTTTCGGAGTTTCAGACAATACGTTCCTGTGTGACTCGGTTTGAAGCCTATGGAGATATACGCATCTATCTCTCATACGCATCTATCTCTCATACGCATCTATCTCTCATACGCATCTCATACCTAATTATTAAAGTTGTTTTTGAAAGTTATACTAATATTCTTTTGCTCTCAGATATTTTAAAATGTACAACAGTGGTGACACTCAAGGCCACATGAAGAAAATCAGAAAAAAACGTTTTTACTTTGACTCTATAAAAAGACTCGGAATTCAAAGCGTGTAATCTGCACTTTGTTCCAAACATCTTCAGTCATAGTTGGAGGTTAAGGAATTTCTCCAGTAATAAGTTTGTAGGCATTTTTCTGACTAAATATTTTCTTCGAATCTGGAAAAAGGTAGGGCTGCAATCTTCCCATGAAAAGCTTGCCCATTTAAACGGGTCATTGCATCTGTTATGTCTCAGATATTTCTTTACCTCCATTATCTATCTTATGAACATAGCTTTGAGGACACTGCACAAGTCAGACAGAGTTTCATATGATTTACACTGATAAGCCATTGTATTTGATGGATATTAATAAAGTCTGTCTGAAAGATGTACTTGAAATATTTGTATGTGATACATTATTGAGCTCTACTAATGACTAGAAGTGAATGGTGCATTGATCCTATTACTACACTTTTTAATTAATGTACTTATTGTTATTTCTGCTTGTAAGCTGTCAGGAGGAAATGTTAGGCAGGATAGGATAGCTGTCAGTAAGAATTTGTTAAGTAGAAATGTATATCGCACCAGAAAAAAGTGGATGGGGGAATTTGGTAATCCCCACTAAAATGCACATCGTGAGTCAGTGGATTTTTAGAATCGTGATGTTGTAATTCGTGGCAGCGTTGTAAGGAACTATTCTGTCTTGGTTCATCATATTTAACATTTTCTTTATTATGAAAATGTTTGCCCTGGTTTGTTATGGTTGTGACTCTCAAAGCGTTTTGTATAGAAATACACCACAGCCAGTTTTGATAACTTTTTGTTGGATTTCTGGAGGCAAGCTTGTACTGAAAACCTTGACACTTAACTGATTTCCTAAGTGATCTCTTTCATGTGAGCTGGAGGATTTTTCTTAAAATAGTTTACTGTAAAAATGTAAAGGTGACTTCTGTAAAGTAACTTGAATTCTTACAGTCTTTTCAATATTTACAACATTACTCTCCTTTGTAACTGTGAAGAGAGCAGAGAAAATGCACACCTAGAGCAGCAATATTCTTGTGATTTGCATTGGAAAACAAAGTAATTTTATTGAAAATTTGTTAGTGCAAAATAAGAATTTTATTTTTTGCTGATTCTTGTGCTTTTGAGAAGTGATATTATTTTAATATTAGTTATTGGGTTTGTGTTTGGAATTCCCACTGGACACTCCTTGATACTCAGCACAGAATGGCTGTGGTGTGGCACAGTGGTATCTTCCCTCTATAGCTGTTTTATGGCCTGAGGAGCGGGGAAAGAAGAAACCAGCAAACAGTTCTTCCTGGACATTTGTTTTCTGAACTTATTGTTAAGGTCTTTTTGCTCTGTGAAACATTTTCAGAAAGACAGAATGAGTGAAGAAGTGCAGTTGAATTGCATGCTCCCTCTTTGCTTCGGTTCAGGTTTATAATTTATGCAGGCAAGGAGGAGGAAAGATGCGATTGGATCTTACTGCAGGCAGTGATTGAAACTTGGTTATTTTTGATCCGTGCTCTCTCCACCCAGTAGCTGTTATCATGCACCACCATCCTCATAGCTGTGAATTTGTAATGTTGTACTGTACCTGCTACCCAGTTTCTCTTAAAAATCTGTTGTCAGCTAGGAAGGGAGAACAAGCTTTCGATCCTGCAGGTTCTGAAAAAGGAAAAATAAGGAAAACATTTGCTGCTTTTTTTTTTAATTTCTCAAGATTATGTTTGTCATAGTAATCACAGGTAGAGAAGGGATGCAGGAGTGGAAAAGCCAGAAAGAAAAATAGCATCAGCTAGCAAGAATTTTGTTTTCCTGGTTTGCAAGCGATGCTGCTGTAATTCTATCTGCATTTTTTTTTTTCTGCTCATTCACCACTCAGCAGCTGGTAGGGAAGTAAGACTGCCTGGCAACCACCTGCAGAGCTGCAGAGATGAATTACATTTTCGGAAATAACACACTCCTCTATTCTCGCGCCAATCGAGGCAACACTAGCTCAGGCCACAGTTCTGTAGGCCCAAAGCAGAAGCAGTGGGCAAAGAAAGGCTCCACAGACGAGTTACGGACCGAGCCTTCCCGTTGGCAGCAGATAGTTGCGTTTTTCACTCGGAGACATGGTTTCATTGACTGCATTTCTGTTGCTGCCAGCTCCACACAGGTAATATGCCACTTGTTGAAATGATCGTGTCTGCATGTTTTCTGGTTACTTGTTAGTCAGAAATAGCCATCTCTTTAAATATGCATGCTTTTGTATAATCTCTGAATCATGAATGGTGTTTTCTGTCTACTTTCGTTTTCATATTTGACAGAGCTCTGTATAATTTTTAGCACTAAAGCATGAAAATGGAAGCACTTAAATGAGACTCTTTTTTTTAGGTTGCAAATGGTGAGCCTCTAACAAGTTTACATATGAGGTATTTCAATGAAATACTGGAAAATGTAGTTTGCATTCTACTGCCTAGCCCTAGAGGGGAATAACGTAGTTGAGAAATACCGATTTCGTAGCTGTAGTAAGATGACAATTAAAATAAAGACCACATATTTCCTGGTTTAGGAATTGTATTTAAAACAATAAATAAGTAATTTAAAGTCTTAGTTATATGTAGCACAACAATTCTAGTCTCTATCCATTTTCTGGGTATTCTGGCTGCTAATAATCCATAAATAAGATTAAGGAGTGCCTTCTTTGCATATAGGATATACATTTTATAGTGCAGTCTGTAAGAAAAACTTGATGTTTTTCAAGTTGACTGTCTGCTCTAAGTGATGTTTTTAGTAATCACTGAAAGTCAGGTAAAAGGGAGCAAGTCAGATTTCAAGTCTCTGCATTTTGGGGTGACTTCCTAAGGTTGATATTGAGAGAAGTTTAAACTTACTAGCATTAGCAGATGAGTAGCTATTTGGATAATACAACAAAGAATGCTGAGATGTCAGCGTTATTTAAAATGTAAGATTAGATTTGTTTTGTTTACTGTCGAGCTAAATTCAGCTTTAGTTAAGAATGATTGTTTTTTTGATGTCATACAACCTGAAGTACTACAAAACCTTGTTTAAAAAAAAAAAGTAAAATTTGTTATCCTCAGATACTGTAATATTATTAAGATATTTTATATCTGTTGGTAATTGTTTCAAAGATGATAAACTGGCACTTCCTCGGGAGGTCTGCTTATTGTTGCCTGGTTTTTGCTTGGGAATTTAGAATAAACATTGAATAGGAGATCTTAGGGGATTTTCATTTTCTTGTTGCAAATATATATGAATGTCAAAGAAGGATCCTGTAGTTTCTGTAATGGGTCATTATACAACTCTAAGTGATGCATTAGTTAGACATAACAGCTTTTAAGTAGTTATTTTTTAAAAAACAAAATATACAGTATTAGCTTGGTGAATAAATATTACGGTTGCTCTTCTGTGTTTAGTGCTTGAACAAGTAATGTTGGAAGGCCTGAAGCTTGCAGTTGGACTGACTAGTCAGTACTAAAAATGTGATGATAAATAGAATACCGAATAGCCTCTGCTTTGAGTATGGGTCAGACCAGACAAAGATAGTGATATCCATTCAAACCGAAGCTGTGATTCAGTGAATATCTCAGGTTTTGTTCTATTTTTCTGCTATGAAAAAGATAGCTTACCTCTGTGGAAGCCTGCCAGTTTTTTCCATAAGTCTAACAGTTCTTCTGTTATAAAGAACTGCTTATACGTGGCCGGAAGGAGGGAAAAAATAATGAAATATTTTGAAGTGCTTATAAAAAAACCTTCATGAGCAAATTCAGATGTAATACGGTGAAAACAGCAGAGCTTGTTGAAGCCTCTTCCTCTGTAAAGATGCTGCGCTGTCCTCCTGCCTTATCCACCCATTGCAGCTGCTCCAGCCTCGGGGAGGGAAAAAGATGTTTGCTCATTGTGCTGCAGTTTTGTTTTTCAGTTCTCTTCAGTTCTTGTTCCATGATGTAGTGTTCTGAAAATTCTTGACGAATCTTATTTGTTCGTTTGAAATACATCCCCGTCACTTGAATATATTCACATTTGCAGAGTCCAGTAAATGACTGGACAGGATGTACTTCTCCAGCCTTGTCTGTTGAAATTCTGCTTGTGATGATGATGTGACATCACGATTTTTAACATATACGAAACCAAGCTGATGTTTTTTAAAGTACTGGTCTTCTGCTTCCCTTGTGAATCTGCTGCATAGCACCCATTTTTAGCTATTCCTTCATTTGCTTGGCTTCCTTGGGTGGGATGGGATGGTGATACTTGCTTAGTTCACTTCATTACCAGTGAAAGGAAAACACCTGCTGGAGATGGGGCTGGATACCCCGTCCTTCTCTGGGGGTTGCAACAGGTTCCCTTCTCCCCAGCAATGTGGTGAGAAGACTCTGTTAAAGAAGGACCTTGGATTTTTGGAGTAGGGTATTTTTTGAGTAGGTCTTGTACCCTAAAGAAGCAAGGCAAAAGTTGGTGATGGGTATGGTAGCACTGCTTTTTGCTATAATTGTTTCTAGGCTTATGCCCAAAAGAATGCCTGTGTGCCCCAACGCCTCTGTGGCACGGGGGGCAAGTCAGGACTGAAAGGGCCCTGTAAAAAGCCACAGCACCCGGAAGACTACCAATCCATTTTCAAACATTAAAGGTGCCTTATTTACTAGTATTGCCCCTTTTTAATGCTATTAGAAGAACGAAATCACCCATCTCTCATAGGAAGAAAAAAGGCAGTGGAAACAGATGGTGTGAACAGATAGAAACAAAGACAGTAACGTGGTCGTTGTGACTCTGTGTGCCCTGCCCTAGCCAAGGTCTTGAGGGTGCTTTGCGTGGAACTTCTGGTGGTTGTAGTGATTTGTAGACTTAGCGTTACTTCAGTAACAAGTTCTGTGCCCAGACATTGCAGTGTGTCCATAGGGCGCCAGTACCTCCCACTGGGTCAGTAGCTGTTCCATGGGCAGTGGGGGCGTGCTGTGGGGGCAGTGATGCCTTCGAACCACACCAGCTTCCTGTTAGTTTGGGGAAGCTGATTTAACATGCTCAGGCGTTTGAGGCCTTTATGGGTTCTTCTTTCTTCCATCTGCATTCCCTGCGATGAGGAGTTAGTTACCCAATTAGAAGAATTAGAGAATTTGATTAGAAGCTGGTCTTTCATTTTTTGTCAGCAAATTCATTAATTTCTTTAATAAAAGCCGAAGCTGTGGCATAAAATGGAAGCATAAAACCAAACGTACACCAAATGGATGCTGTCACAAGGGTGAACAACTAAGCCATATCGTAAATATACGATTATACAAATGGAAAATACTGGGTAATTTCAAATGCTGTCCTAACAGGAGAGATGCATATTGCATCAATGAAGACAACTGTATCCTGGGCCATTCTTTCCCCCAAAGCCTTTGCAGAGCTCTGAGAAGCACCTGCTCTTGGCAGTGAACACAGCTCTTACGTCTCCGGATGCGTTTTAACTTTCAGTCATATTTGGCCTGTGTTGTGCTACTAATTCAGAAAACTGATTTGTCTGAAACTCATGCGGCATTAAACTGGTTCTAACAGCAATTCATTTAGGCTGTTCTTAGCGTGGAATGTGGTAAAATATACTTCCAGAACTTGATACGGAAAAATTGTTTAGCTCTTTGAATACACTGTAATAATTTATACTGGGTTTTACAAAAGGGGAAAAGAGGGAGGAGAGGTGGAAAACCCCTCCTAACTACACTTATCCATTTAAAAACCTTTAATTTCAGAGCTTGTTAAATGCTTCTGTGAGTCGTTTGAGTCCAGTCATTTCTTGTCTTTGTTTGTCTTAAGATCTTGATAAAAGTTTAACTGTATGTCATTACTCCTAGAATAGTTATCAAATTCATTGAAATATCATGAAAATAGTTCTAACATCTATAAAATGCTACAAGTAATCAGACAACAACATAGAGGTGTTGTGTTTTCAAAAGATAATGATTAAAAAACCCACGCTGGTTCCCTGCTGTAGCCGGGTCTCTCTCCCATGCAGTCAGCCAGCGGGGCTGTGCGCTGCCTTCCCCAGCCCGTGCGTGTGACCGGGACGGTGGCGTCTGCAGGGTGTCACTTTAGTTAATCACTGGCAACACGACAGTGATGGTAAGAACTGAACTGGTGCTCTGCCTACCTGCAGGCACCGCCTGCTGCCAGAGGGTTTTAGGTCCGCTTTCACCTGTTCTCTCCCAGCTGTTATGTCTCCCAGCTGATAACGTAACTTTGTGTTTCTCTTCCACTGTGTCTCAAGAAAATTGCGTTTTCCAGAATGAGTCAGAAATCTGGTAAGCAAAAGAGAAGGGGACACAGAATGTTTTGCTTTTGGAGTGCTACTGCAGGGGCTTTTTGTGCTTTCTGCCTGCGTTGTGACCCAGACTCTGAACCTTCAGGCAAGGCAAGCACTGGATCTGCTCCTAATCCATTGTCTGCAGCTCCTGACTCAGGTGGACTAACAGGGCCTTGCCGTATGAAGCCAAGTGCATGGAAGCCTGTAACAGAGGTAGGACTCTTTAGGTCTGTTACATGACTTTGGTAATTTATTTTATATTGCGATAGTTGCCCTCTCAGTTGAGGCTTGTATTGATTGACAAAGTGTTTTGAAAGTCAAACACAGGCCAGTCTGTCTTTCACCAGCTGTTGGCTCCCTGAACAGCTCTAACGCAGCTCCTGTGGTATAGCATTTCTGTTTTGCTGCCAAAGCCGCTGTATATGTTTCAGTTAATACAATTATTGAGTAAATGACTGTCTGACAGAACCACCGAATCCAAAATGGACATCATCTTCTTCCTGTTCTTCTATTTTGGTCTACAACAATAAAAGCACTCTCAATTATGATTAAGGATATGCAGGATGTTTCTTTTAGTTTAAAGAAGCTGGTGCAACAGAAATGTCTTAGATGTTTTTAGAAAACATGACTTTGACTTTTAGAATGATCTGCTGCACGTCAATTGTTGTGCAACTTAAGACACTTTTAGTTTATAAGCACCTCAAAGTATTAAGCTTTGTGTCCACAACCTTTCTGGGATTTATAGTAACTCAAGGAGAGAAATTGTTGTCTTGTTAAACAGGATAAATTGCAATCTTTATGTGCACACTAGCTGTGCAGTCTCTTTTCAGAAGGGGTTGGTTGTCTTCTCTAGAACCTCTGTTGGGGCCAGTGCTTTCCCCTCTACTCCAAGAGAGGACCTACTTGAATTTGTCTTTATAACAACTACTTATTAAAATGTTCAGTGAATTTTCAGTTCTCAGAAGTGGTCCTGCCATGTGTAAACTGTTCAATGTTAAATAACCTCCTAGTCCCCAGTAAGTAACTTGTATTTCTCTATTCCTTCCTTATCCTCATCTCAGTTTTAGTGTAATTTTTATTGTCATGTTGTAACCAGCGACTCCTGTTTCATATATGTTATTCTACCATCTCTGAGACCAGTTTTCTTTATTCTGCTGATACATCTTGAGACCTACATAGTACTATGCATTGTTGTTGCTTACACCTTGACACTGAGCCAGTCTCCTAAATATTTTCATGCATGGAAGCAAATGTGTGCTCTGGAGCTGTTGTAAAATGGCAGATACGTGCATCTGTAGATCCCTTTCTAAAAGATGCCTTTGCAAGGCAGGAACTCTTTGTGACTAGGGGTACCTGTTTGGGCTGTGCACACAACTTCTGCCATTGCAGGGGCTGACAGTCTGTGTGAAGAAAGTGTCTTTCACTTCTCTCCCCAGGAGTGAGTTGAAATTCCTGTTTGACACACTACTGTTTCCTGAACTTCAAGCACAACTATGATGTGAAGCATTTCTGGTACAGTTTATTTTGTGTTACTTGGACAGATCCATAAGAGACAAAAATGTCAGGAAAACATCAGCCTTTTCCATGAGATGCATATCATGTGCAATTGAAATGAAGTGCCGCATCCTTGCTTATTCAGTGTAACCACATCATTCATACTTTGCTTATATAATGGCTCTGTAACAGATGGGTCCCAGTGGACGCTTTCCTCCCTTGTGGAAGGATGCTTCCTTTAATGCTGTTTCTAATGTACCTTCCCAAATTTCATTTAAGTGATGATGGCATAGTTCTATATAAGATTTCAGATACGCTTAAAGATTTCTCCCGTTAGAAGGCAAGAAAAATCCTTGTGATCAGTTGGGGCTGTTCCTGCAACAACTGCTTTGCTAACCAAGCACTGTAATAAATATCTAGCAGGTGTAAGTCTAAAAGGGCACAATAGTTGCAATGCTGGTCTCAGGGATACAGGCAGCAGCAACAATAATAGTATCAAATACATCAGTAGACTTTGGGAAGGATGTGACCGCCCTGTCAGATGCCATGTTCACGTTAAGCCAGCACTCTCAGTCCCTCCATTTTATTCCTTACAAAACAGATAGGAGCATTCCCGTTTCACATCAAAGACTGATGACCTTGTGCTATCTGCCAAGGAAGCTCAGAAAGGGTCTGCCTTTTCTGGTTTTGCCCAAAGTAGCATTAGCGGCAGTCGTTTCTATATCAGTCAATATAAATTAGGTCAATAATCTCCCTGAAAGCAGTCCATCATTAAAAAACGTGGCTGATTCTTATTTTCTGGTGGGTAGAAGCCACCTGTTCCACATTGACATGCATTTAAGAAATATTACTACTCATTTTAATTTGGTGGGGTGGGGTGGGAGGAGGGATTTGTAGGTTGTGATCCTCTTTTCCTGCATTTTTTGTTAAGATCCTCTCATGTACCTTGACCACATGGTGGTTTCATCCCCTAAAAAACTGTACGGGATCCCAAAACGTGTGCAGTTCTCTCACTTGTTTTTTGAAAGACTTAAGCTCCCTTCCATCTCTCAGGGTTTCGTGTGCACACACATGCAGACACATGCAAGGTTCAGTATCAAAAAAGCAGTCTGAATGACTGCAATCAGTGTAGGGCAAGGATTCCCTTCTGTGTTTATCTCTTACAGTTTACAAAAAAATACATGCCACCGGCCCAAGCAGTTCTGGACTTGTTTCGCAGTTTGGTTTTCCTCCCTGTGTCTCTGTGCTCTTTATTGCTGTTCCTCGTGACTTCGGTTGTCAGTATTGAATTTCATCTGCCTGCCTGCAGCCCATTTCTCTGATATATCAGGCTTGCTCTACAGCGTCCCTGTGCATTTGCTGCTCTTAGAGTTCTTTTGTATTTAGCTGCACATGAGATGTAGTTGAGCTGATGTGTTCTCCAGACTGTTAACAGACATTTATGGCTCATTTTGTCTCTCTTGTAAGCTGATCTTGGCATTTATGAATTCTCAGTCTTTTGCTCCATTAAACTGTTTCCGATGCATATGATACATATAAGCAGTGATTTAAATGAAAACAGATCACCTTATCTGTGTTTTTCATAGAAAAGAAGAGGACAAAATAGCTTAAATTTTGTTTTGACACTGGTAACATATAAATGCTTATTCTTTTTCATGTCTTTGTAGTCCTTCTGAGTCTTTGTTGGTTTTTAAGCGATGTTGAAGTTAGTATTGTTAGAGACTAGTATCTATATAGTTGTGTCAGTCTTCTAATGTGACTTCAGATGTTTTATGGGATGCAGGAATAGCACAGATTTCTTTGACCATGGAATTTTCCAGTTCTTTCCACTGCTCTGCGTGGTGTTTACTGGAAACTGCTGTACCGTGGGAATGTTTTAGATGAATCTTTAGCCCCTCCTCCTCTATTCTCTTTTTTTAGTGCTCCTCATGGTGTGTTTTATTTCCTTACTTAAAATTGTTTTTCTAAGACTGATGCCTGTTAACTCAGCAACCTGTATCTTGTGCCTCCCAGGTAATAACATTTGTTTTTGATAACGGAGTAGGGAGCAGAGTGAAGATTGCTCCAACTTAATTTAGTAAGTAAATTGTAGTTGTTTTTCTTAGGTAACTTAGATAACTAACTAGATCTGACTACCCAGTGTGCTATAGCAGGTGAGAAGGAGTCGGTGTTCCCTTTGGAGAAGGAGAGAGGGGAAACTCTGGATTCTGTCTGTAGTGTGTACAGTCTCCGGTTTGAAATCCTGGCCTGAGAAGGGATCCTGGTAAATGTGGAGTATTCAGAAAAGGGATTATAACTGTAGGTTTTATTCAGGAAGACCTGCTTTAAAATGAGAAACTTAACCTCTGCATAATTTGTCCAAAGGAAAGTCAGGAGATGATTTGGTCACTATACATGTATACACTATACATATATAGATTTCAGAAACTAGAAAGCTTCTTTAATTTTGTAGAAAAAGGCATCTGTATTCCAAGTTGGGAAACTGAAGCCAGACAAATTTAGAGAGAAAACTGAGTTTTAAAGAAGGATATTAATAGAATAATAATTTCAAAAGCTTAGTGGAACATTATGTAATTGCCAAATCAGAATAATAAATGAGTATTTCATATGTAAAAAGCATAATGACAATGTTTGTATTATACTTGAAAATGTCAAAACACATCACAGAATCTCTTATTCAACATTTAATATAATGCCTTAAACTGTTATTTGGAAGCTGTAAAGTGCTGGAAAGCAGTTTATATTATTTTAAAACTCTTATTACATCTCTTCACTACTGCTTTTAATTTTTTTTTTGAACTCTATCATTTTTGTTACTCTTTTTAAAAGATGAACACCATGGGGGAAAATTCTGTGTACAGCTTTTTAGAATTTGAGCACATTAAAGCCTCATCACAGAGCAGCAGTTCAGGAGTTAGATGCTAAATCAAGTAGTATGCGAATTGGCTGTGGGATAGTACTGATCAAAATGGTGATAGTGCCGGTCTCGGACTATATCCCCAGGTAAGTGTGTAATGCCAAAGTAGATGCCTGTCTCTGAGCAAAAAAAATAGGTAGGGCTCTCCTACCTTTGAGCGTGGAGTAGTTCTTACAGCTTATTTTACCGTATTAAAAAACAAAATCAGGTGTCAATAGAACAGAATTTAAATTAATGTGGTAAGAGGCCTAGATGATCAATAGGAGATGACATTTATTCAGGATTTCTTAAGGAACTTGTGTATAATATGGCTGAACTGTCTGCAGTGTTGTGTGTGACCTTTTGATTTGAGCTGTCTGGATGTTTGTAGAATGAAAATTTTTAAAAAGGCAAATACGGTTCGCTTTTTAGGATGAGCTAAGCCGTACCCTCTGAGGCTACGGCTGAGCAGGTCTGATTTCCTTATTGAACAAACTCTGAGAAATTCTTTATTATTAAGAAAGAATTAACAGGTGGATGGATAAACAGATATTTTGGAGATAATTCAGCTTGTGTTTTTAAATGGAAAATAAGGATTTGCAGATGCTCCAGACTTCTTTGAAAACAGGGAACATGTAGATAAAAATTTGCATTGGGAACATGTGGTCGTCAGATCATCATAATTACAGAAGTCTTTGAAAATAATGGGTCCTGGATCAAAGGCTGTTAAATTAATGGTGCCATGAGATAAAGGGGATGGATATTTTGTAGATTTTCCATTGATTAAAACAGATCTCTTCAATTGAGACTGGATTCCCAGGCGATCTTGTTTGTGAATGATTGGCGGGGGGGGGAAGCTGTGAGGCAGAGGCATGTGATTGATTTTTATTTTTAATTATTTTTATTTGCAGGTTAACTAGCTGCAGAGGACAGCAGACAAAAGTGAATGACTGAGCATAAAAATAGCCGGTGACATTCATTGTACAGTAGTGAATGAGGAACAGATTTAGAGGGATAATCCTGCATGTGTGCGTATAGCAATAGGCTATAGATGAAATGTTTCTATTCCAGAAAGAGATTTTGGGGTTGTCACTCATAGTTCTTTGGAAACAGAGAGAGACATGAACTATTAGAATAATTATCTGTGTCTGTAGTACATTGCGTTATTTGATGTTTCTAGATAAATTACACTAGGAAAAAAGCTGGATAAGTCTCTAGGGGATATTGTGAAGTTTGATGATAATCTGAGTTAAATACAGGGAATAGAATCTCAGTTTCTGGCCTTTTTGTGTCACTCGGCAATTATGATCATCTGAGCCAGAAATCTCCAAGGCTCCTAAGAAGATGCCGTCTGATAGATTCATCCCCTGGGTGATGCGTCAGTCAGGAGATGATCAGAGTGGCAGGAATCAATCCTGAAATGTATCTGGGAAGGACTAGTGGTTAGATTGACAGTTTCAGAGAAGATGATTAAGGAAACAAGAAGTAACAGGTGGATTCCCTACAGTTGTCCTTGGGCATGACTAAATTAGAAACATTCTCGTGTCTTACTGTGCTTTTACTAAGGATGGTAGATGCGTTGCTGTGTGTCTTACACAGGCGTAGAATCTTCTTGTGTTCTAATGTAATAGGGAAATGGCAGACGTGCTGGCAGTTTGCTTTTGTCTGGTGTTAATTTTTATACCATAGATTGTTACTTTAACCGACTTTCTTGTAATGCAGGACTTGGAAAATTTATTTGACACTTGTTAATTTAGGTTTAAGCCTCAGTAACCAGCATAAAAGATGAATTTCTAGTGTTTGTATTCTAAAGAATTCAAACATTTTATTGTAGATTAGGCATTTTGATTATCTGAACTAACTGGAAATTGGCAGAAGAGATTGTGTAAACCAGTATTCTGTCAAAATTAGCCCCGGCTCCTGTGTCTTTGTCACAACTGCACAGGCCTCACAGAAACCGCAGGGAGCTGTTTAAATGACTTCTGCACCCAGTTTGAATACGCAAGGGCTTCGTTAGCTCCAGTTTAGTTCCAGTTGACTTGGCCTACTTCCAGTTCATGGGAAGGACAGGCTGGTTTTTGATTTTGCAGCTGGCTCAGGTCTCCTGCTCTGCATGAGCTGAGTGTGGATCCACCACAGCTCTGTTTGTCCATACATTGACCAAATCTGACTTCTGTTTCTATGGTGAAATTAACCCGAAATCTAGATAAAATGCCCTTGGATAATTACGGACCGTAAGTCAGTTTATCTGTAAACCTTGTTTTTAAAGACACGTTGGTTTGAGTCAACACTGTAAACTTAAAATCGTACATAAATGTTTGTTTTTCCATTGCAAGGTTGCATAAGGCTGTATTCTTTCCAAACTTATACTGAAAAGTGCTATAGTCTTTAGAAATGTTTAGCAAACAGCATTGCAAGACAAAACCAAAATGAAACAACCCCAAACCCCAACCAAACAAAAACCCCACAAACCAAACCGTCTTTATTTACTTGTGGAGTGAAGGTTTGCTCAAGTAATGTTCGGCATTAAACCTGTTAGAACTTCCATAGTATTTTAATTTGCTGAAGACAGGGAGTATTTGACACGACACAAAAGATGCCTATTTTGCTGAAATGTTGCAGGGCTCCTATGACTCATTCTGGAGCCTGGATGTGTTGTATAATGGTGCTTATTTTGAGATTGTATTGTAACTGTGTGTTGTCATGGAAGCAAGCCTGAGGAGCTTCCAGTGTTTCCATGGTGTAAGAATGGATAAAATCAGATGAGGTGCCCAGCTCATAATTGCATGGTGAAGATTGGAGCTTCAGAGCTGAGCAATAAAAAGGCAAAGCATCTGGGTAGCAATGTAAAGCTGCCAGAACTATAGTGGAAGTCATACTGTGGGTTTGGGAAGGATTCTGCATGCCTAAAGATCAAATGGTAATGCCACTTTTATATATGAAGACTTCTGTAAGTGAAGTAAGGAGTGGCTTTAGTATAAATCCATGTTCTGTGTAAATCAAGTTATTAATTTTCCAAAAATGTCTAACATTTGCGTCCTAAAAAAGCTAATGGATTTTAACTAATGGGTTGCTATGGATGGCTTTTTTTGTGTGGTTTTCTGTTTGCTGTTCATTAAGATGAGGTAAAGGAGTTTCTGCTCATGATCAGTGTTTTAGGGCTTTTTTTTTTATTTTTATGAAGACATTTTTTGGCAGATAATAATATATTGCTCACAGAATAATACAATGGTCAATAAAATAATAAATACTTGCCTTAAAATGGAGAGTTCTGGCTTGGCTTCATTGACTTTCTTCAGATCACTTCACTGTTCTTTGTTTTAAGACTGTACCCTTAAGTACTTTGAGGGCAGTGGGGTGCTATAAGTGTATCTGAGTATTTCTTGGCCTAAAGAAGACACAGATCATGCTGTAGATTAGATAAGGTTCACATGCAACATTTTAATATTTTACTCAATTTAAAAATCAATCCCCCACAAAAAACCCTTTTGAACAGGAGTAGTGGGATAGTTTGGGGAGTTAACTGTCAGATTTCTAGTATTGAAAGAGATCACTTCCTAGTATCAGAGCTAGGTAGATATGTCATTTTTGCTATTTAAATGAATTATAAAGAACAAAATAATAATGCTGTATAGGATTTAATTAGTCCCTGAACAATTTAGGAATTATTGGAAATAATGTCTTCCAAGAGCTTATATGAATTGTCATACCTATTAAAGCATGTAAATGGTACCCAACCTTTGTTCTTGTGTTTTGATTTAATAGTGTTTTCAGGAGTGAACGGAGTCTATCACATCTCAATTTCCTATCACAGCTTATCCTTTCTACTGTGAATTTCAAAAGCTAAAATATTGATATCCTAGAGCTGCCATTATTTTTCTGTAATAAAGTCTTAGAGCACACTTTCTCTTTGCCCAGTGTCTTTCTGATGCTGAAACCCTGCTTGAGCTTCTTTGTGGACTATTTAGCATTATAATGAAAGCTGCTGTTCTTAAGGCTGGTGTTATTTAAATGGAGCTTTCTAGGCATTACTTTAAGTTGCAAATTAAATGCATTAAATTCATTCTCAATAGCACTTATGAACCTAAATGAGGAGCCTCCTAACTCTGTTTTGAGTTTAGAGTGCTGGGTTGCTTGCTGAATGCAGATGGCTAACGTGCTGCAAAGGGTTCAGTGCTACACATTCCTTTAGCATTTGAAAAACAGAAGCCACAAATTACCTTTATTAAAACAAATGTTAACTTTGTGTACATTTTATGTATTACGGGTTTGGAATATGACTCAGATTCAACCAGTTAAGCAGTCCTTGGAGGTTTGGCAGGACAGATTAGTTTGCGCTAAGTAAATCTTTCCAAATAGCAGACATAAGAAGTGGACAGTGCTAGTCTCCTTTGTATGAAACGTTGTCTGCCATGTTAAGTCAAGTCTATAAGGTTCTGTTTTCAAATCCTGACAGAGAGGAGAGGCTGGCTGCTGAAATTATTGTTTCTTTGTGCATGGGATTCTTAGCATCTCGAGTTTTAGTTGTCGAACCACCACTGGATGCTGTGTGAGAGCGCTAGTGAGAGTTTGTAGTTCTGTGTTCCCCATTTCTTCTTTTTGGGTATCCATTTATCTCGTGTGCAAAGCTCTACTTTTGCTACGGAGTAGAATTTCATCCCACAAACTGCTGGACAGTCTGTCGTCTATTATTGCTCATGGTCATAGCATTCCTTTTTTAAAAATTATTTTTCTGCACTAAAAATTGCTCACTAGGCCTCAGCAAGTCACTGCCTTTGCTTCTTTACTTCTGCTTGGGTAATCATGGTGCAAATTGTTCCTAACTGGGTTGTTTTTGTAGATGAAGATTGCAGTGAAGAATTGACAGTAAATAAATTGCTTATTTGTCTTTAAATCACTTCAGGTCATTGTCGCCATCTGTGATTTTTCTGATATTCTGCTGTTACTGTTTTTCCCCTTCAATGCTATTTATTTCTGTTTTAAGTTCAGAGTTTTAAGTTCATTTGAGTTCATTGTAAAATGCTGTGGGCTTTGAGGAGGAAACTAGGTTAGAGAATCAATTTGTTGACTGAGTTTAAAAAAAAAAAAAAAGCCAAACCAGATAACTCCCACAGTTCAGACATATCTAGCATGCTAGCTGTGTCTTTAAAATAGTGCTCATGTAGATATGATGTTCAAGAGCCATGGTTTACTCTGAAGAAAGTGAGGTCTAAAGTAAAGTCACAGGCATTCAGACAGGTCCTTTCAATCCACGAGGGCTGGCTGGGTAAGCTTTCTCCTTTCTGAGATCCAGAAAAACTTTCCTGTCTTTGTTACAGTACTTACCTGAACTGAGGTTACAGCTCCAAGAGGGCTTGTCGGTCCTCAAAATCCCTTGGTAAAACTGTTATGTGCTGGCCTACCCATCTTCACATACCCTGACAGGCTTCAGGCTCAGCTTCTGTCCGAAGTCTCCTTGGGGGGAGACCTGGGTGACATCTTGGTGGAAACCTAGGTATTTTTATTCCTTCGTCCTTGTGAAGCCTTGGGAATCGGTCTTTGCTCCATCATGGCAAGGAACAGGGAGAGCCCTTCAAGGGGCAGGAGGGTCGGAAACCCGAATGTGAAGCCAAAAGTTCCTCGTCCTTGGATCAGTGCAGAATGACAGGCAGGCTTAATTGTAACCACCCGTGGGCTGAGGCCATCATAATTAAGCTCATCTTTTACCCTAGCCAGATTCTCTTAAGGTTTTGTTTGTGGTAAATCAATTTATTGTTAAAAACCAGTATGGACTATGCTGACTTGTCCAAACAACGCCTCCATGCCCATGAAGTATACAGGATCCAAATGCAGTCACAAATTTATAAGCATGAGTGGTTAGAAAGCTGAAAAAGTGTATGTAATCTGCTTTTAGCCACAGCCTATAAAATAGATACGGTATCCATATCAAAACTGGAGAGTTACTGTCCTGCCAAGCTGAGCTAGGTTTAAGTGGGAAGTATATTTTTAAAGCACAGTAACGGTCCATTAGTTAGAGAGAACCTTTCTCACCTGGAAGAAATCACAAACCTGTAGAGAGGGAAAATCTTGAGTCATGCTTGTATTAATAATATATGTATATATGTATCTATATCTATGTATATTTTTTTTTTTTTTGTGGTTTTGCTTCCTATCCTCTGCTTTTGACATGTTTTACCCTCTAAGACAAGCTGATCAGCAATGGGCAGTACTTGCGCCTGGGTGGAATTGAGTCTTGTGTCCTTGTAGTTCTCAGAATTCAGAAACATACAGCGTGTTAGCAAGTCTGATTGTGTCATATGCTGTTTTGATTTATGAATATTATTTGGAATGTCAAGTCACTATTTAAGTGATCGCTTCTCTTCAGAAAGTTCTACGCTTTTTTAGCTTGGTCAGGTTTTATTTCTGTAAAACAGTTTTGGAAGTAGGGGAATGCTTGTGGTATGTTTTATTTCCAAATGGCCTTGATGCTACGTTTTGTTTAAAGTCTTGGAGAAATACTCTCAGGAAAAACGTGTGTCTTCAGTGTATTGCTGAGCAGCCCAGGTCCCTGGCACTTTGGTCCTGAGGCTCTGCCCAGCCCCCAGAGATGGTGCATCAGGGTTAATGCTGGCGGTGTGCTCGGGTGCTCGGGGCAGCGTACAGCTGACGTGGGTCACGGATGAGGATGGGTGGCACTTGTGCTTTATTCTTACCCACACTGGACCCCAGCGAACAGCCTACAAAACCCCGAAGGTATGTTTAGTCAGTATTGACTTGAGTGATTTGTGAGGAAGATGGATGCAGAGTTCTTAAAATAGCAGGCTCACTAGGGAAATGTCCTGTGGCGTTCTAGGATGGCATTCAGAGAAAAGATATAACACTGCACTGCCAGACCTTAAATTATATATCTCTAGAAACAAAATGTGCCATTTTTGTTCAGCTTTGTCACTGGGTATTGAATCAAAATTGTTTCTTCCTACCACTTTTCAAGTTTTGTTCACTTTGGAAGATATTTTTTTCCTATTTGCTTCTTGCATTACCTCTTGAGGTAGTGAATATAGGCTTGTATTCATCAGTCATGTTAACAGAAGTTGCTTATTTTGTGGTATCTACTTGAAAGCAATGGAAGAGGTGAAGTATAAAATGATTTTTGGAGGATTCTCCTAGCTATTAGAATTGCTTTTTGAAGTAATGAAAGTTGGTTATTGAAACGTTTAAAAAAACCCCTTAGTTGTAGACATTGCTGGTCAAATATTAGTAGTGTTTTCCCTTTCCATGGGTATTGTTGTTCTCCAGCTATTGAGTGGGTGTTACAGAATGTGGAAAGCAAATGATTCTTGAAGAAATAGTACTTGTAAAAGATTACTGGCCCTTTAAGAGATTGCTGGAAGAGAGTGTGCACTGTACATTCAATGTAGTAATTTAAAAAAATGAAATATTGATGATTCAACTTTGTGTTAGCAACAAACCATTCAGAGTTTTTTATATCGTGTGAATGCACAACCTGATCCTGAACCCTCTCTGGTTATGAAAAATCTCTTAGTGCTTGATCGTAGAGTGAAGCAGTTCATGTTAGTGATTAATACAGTCTGCAGAGAACACCTGCAGGTTCAGGCTTTCTGCAGTCAAAGATGATCTGCCAGACCTGTGCGGCTTTAGTTACACAACTGCTTTCTCTTGCTTCAAATTATGCATTTATCCCACTGCTTTGCCAGGGATCTTTTCTTCTTCTGTCAGCGCGCCTGCAAGGCAGGCCCTGCCTTACCTCTCACGTGTGGCTGGAGTTGGGCAGAATGAGCCCTGGGACTCTGAAATACCTGTTTAATCTCTTTGGATATCATTCTTCTTGCCTTCTCTACTTTTTTTTTTTACTTTGTTGTCAGTTTACACTATGATTATCTTAGGTAACCCTTATTATGCTTTGATTACGTTTTCCTGTCCTCTTCTTCCTGTGGTTTTTTTTGACCAAGATGCTGTGTTCACTTTCTGTACTTGCATAACACTCAACTTCAACGCACCCTGAGCTTTTTCAGTGGAGGTTGCCCGGCACACCGTGCAGCCCTGGCTGAGTTGGGTTTTCTTCCCGTACCTCCTGTTCCTTGGCTGTGTTTCAGTGCTTACACTGTTGCTTTTGGAACTACAAATGCCTTCAAGTTTTTGTTTTCTTTTAATTATTGATATCTTATTAATATCATCTCAGGGACCAAAGGTGTGAGGACTTCCAGAAAAAACCTTGTACTGTTACCAGTTATCTGCTATATCATCTCTGTTCTTTTGCCATTGAAGTGAGCACATCTGAAGGCACACTGGAGAGATGTGAATTCCTTTGGCTCATTCTTTGCTCTGTGTCTTCCATTTTCTGATTTGGAGGAGAATATAGGAAACCAGACATCTGGGTTTCCAAGAATATGGTGTCCAGCATCTCTTCCCCTTGCCCTCACTTTGTCACTTAGCATGCTTCAAAGCTGTTTTTATTTTTAATCAAGAGGCTACTTGGTCTATGTGTTTTCAAAAAAGTTGATGGCTTCAGGAATAAGATGTTCCTTTTTTGAATCTGGAACATCACATATTTTGGGGTTTATTATGTATGCAAGAGAAAAGTCTTACACCCAAACGCGCTTGCTTCTTCCTTTCTGCATTTCAGTAATTAGACAATGTCATGGTGAGTAGAAAATAGAGAGTACTGACATGTAAGTAAAATGGGTAGTATGAATGCAGCCTGCTAAACTTCAAATGATCTTGGGAACATCTCTGGAAAAAAACCCATTTGTTTGTGGCCTACAAAAGCAGCCAGTTGGCACAGTGTTGTCAAAGAGGGCACTGGTAGAGAGGCTTTGACAGAAGGGAGAGCCTCTGTGCGCATAGCCCCTGCAGGCTGGGGAACGTGCCTCAGAGTTGCTCAGTATTGGTGCATCTGTGGACATTTCTCAAAGAAGAAAAAGTGAGTTGTGGTGTGCTGGTTTTGAACCGTTTACCTCTATGCACAACATGCTTCTCTTCCACTCTGCTTTTGCCCTTCAATGACAACATCTGGAGACTCTTGGGTTGTCTAGCACAGAACAACCCAGGTGCATCTGCCTGTATGTATCATTGGGGGACAGTCCTCCAGCTCCCGGATACTTCAAAGGCAAAGACAAACGCACCATACACACGTGCAAGTCTGTGACTGTATGACCACTGCATTTCCACCTTCCTGTCACTGGCCGGAAACCTTGCTGTCTCTGCATTTATGAATATTGCATTAATGGTATGTTCTGTGGCTCTTGATTACATCCATTTCGGGTAGAGGATGAGACATGGCAGCTCCTGGTGATTAGAGAGGCATCTGTCAGTTCCTATTTACCTCTTAATATCCATGCTGTGAATAACTGGACATGTTTGTACATAGGTCTGTATTTCTAGGATTCTTTTCTGCGTGTACAGATTACGCTGACTCATATTATTTAAATATTCAGATGTGCTGCCAGGAAGTGTACACTGGGAGGGAGAATAATCATGTTTTACTGCTATCAGCTGATGTAGCCTATTCATTTTATCCAGATACAGTACGGCTGACCTAATTAAGCTGTGTGTTCTATGGGATGGTGTCCTTCGTTCTTATACCCAGGTATTCAGATTACAGCGTATTCCTCGAACAGCCCCGTGGGGCAGGAGGCAGATGGTGTGCGTGGCTGGGCCAGAGCTGTGCAAATGCTGGTTGTGTGTTTGCTGTCGAAGGCTGCGTGGGCGCAGAACAGAGCTGACCGTGCTCCTGTAGGCTCTGGGAAATTCGCTCGTGATCTTTACCTCTTTTTAGAATGAGTCGTTTAAAATGGGCTGGTAAAGCGAAATGTTCAACAGCATTATTAAATCAAACTAGCTCCTCACTGTGTGATTTTTCTTGGGGAGTGGGGAAGGGGGCAAGTAGGGGGTAGATAGGAGTTGTTTTGGAGTTTTTTGATTTTGAAAATTGGGGCAAAAATGTAGTGTAGAGGTCATGCATCCATAGCATTAAAGACCGAATGCATAAAATAATAAAGAACTCTAGTTGGTTTAACTGTCTTTTTATTTTGTTGGTTGGCTTTTAATTTAAACAATATACACCTTAGAACTCTGGTCTTGCAGTGCTGCTGTATTTCATGGAAATGCAACTCATAAAATTATTAAAACAAAGGAATTCTTGTTATTGTTGTGGTCTGAACAAATTTGTTTTCTTTGGAAATTTCATGTTGAAATCTTGTACGATGTGTCTGCCCATTCACAATTCATGTACTTTTCATCATAAGCTTCCTTAAATTCATGAGTTTTCAGCCCACATAAAGTGTTCAAAAAAAGTACAGAAACTGGTATATTTTAAAGTTTTCTAGATGTAAACCTCGCAGAAGTTTTGACATGGTAAAAATGCAACGAAGTTTAGTGATATTTTCTTTCTTCCATAAGCTTCTACTATAACCTTTCATAGCTTCTTTTTAATAAATAAAGTCTGATGACTTTTGCCATCTATTCAATAATTTGTGCATTGCATTGATTATATATGCCCAGCAAATTGACTGGCGTGGGGTGGTTCAATGGTGCTCTTTAAATAGAGTGAGAGAGCACACAACATGCAGTACTAACTCAGCATTTAGTGCTTCTTACTATGACCATAAACCAGAAAACAATCGTATTTTGAACTTTCTCAGGAAGGAATATTTTGGTTTATTTTGCCTCTGTTTATTTGGAAGAAGGACTATTTGTTGCTAGTTTCATGACTACTCACTGTCATGGCTACAAATACTGTGGTGCTACAGATGACGGTGAAGTGGGAACACTCAAGCTCACTGATTTAACAAGGAGCCCGAGAATGGAAATGCGTCAAAATCTTCATTCGCAGCCGACAGAGCCTCTCTGGCACCAGCAGCGGGCACTGAGCACTCATCCATCTTTTAGCTCCTCCACCTTGCCAGCGTCTTCCAAACATAGAGGAAAATTTATAAACCTACGTGACAGCGTAAAAAAGAGTCCTACGAAAAGCACAGCAAAAGTAAAAGCTGCTAGTGGTTGGGTGTCTGATGGCTCGTGTTCTAATTGTTCTTTAGAAAAGGTATGTATTGCAGCAGGTACTTACAGACAGGCATTTTTGGTGCGAACAGTAGAAAGCGTGTCACAGTTTTCTTTCTGTAGTTTTATCCCTGCTATTTCTCTGAGACTTAATGTTGTTTAATTTTCTTTTGTATTTTGCTGCTAGAAGTCAAAGTAGTAATAATTGAAATAGGGCTGGAAAAGAAACAATTCTGCTTGGTGTTTTCCCATTAACATTGTTGTGCTGTACACAGTGCAGGTTTTTTATAGCGATTTCTTGAAAGTGAGGAACGTCTGATTTGCTTGATTTTTTTGTTTTGTTTTGTTTTTTGTTCTCCAAAATATGTCTCCTAGTACCTGAGAAATAGCACATTATGGAGTTTGCTGCTTTAGCTGGTCTGCTTTGGATATGTGTGGTGTTCTGATAATTTCAGGTTGGTTGTTTCCTCACAGGAGGAGTTACTGTGTGTGTTGGTTGAACATGAGAAGGTGGTTGTGTTCTTCCTTCTCACAACATCCTGACTTAGTGTTAGATTTGGAGGCACTCATTTTAATTGGTCACTTAAATGTATTATCTTAATGCTTTGTTAAACATACCACTTTAAATTATTTTTGTTTATGAGTATTAGAAGTCCATCCTGCACTTTAAAAATAATTATTTGAGATTTATTCTACTGTTGTAGCGGAATGGCTTTTCATCGTAGGTGTGAGGACACTAATTTAGGCCGACAGACTGTTCAAGTGAGTTATTGTTTGCGTTGTGCATATCTATGTGTAATAGTCTATCATACTCATGTGCCATAGTTCATATATATATATATTCAAAACAAGGTTTTTAATTGGCCTGTTGCTTTTTTTGTAGTTTTAATAAGTTTATGGCCAGTTTATGTCCAGAATGATTAAATGCTGTAGCCAGAGACCTATTTAGTTAAAATTATTTTGACGATAAGCTGCTTTTTTTTTCTTTTTTTTTTCTTTTCAGAGTATCTTAGCCTAGTAATTTGGAGAATTCCTAAAAATTAAAGATGTTTCTTGAAAATTCTTGGGAAGCAGAGCACTGAAAGGGATTCCCTGAGCTACTGGAGCCTATTCAGCTGATCTCAGAGTTACCTGTATCATATAATAGTTTTCAGGCTGATTACTTGCCATACTAAAATAAAATTAGCATTCTTCTATGGCAATGATGTTCCAGATGTTCTCGCTCTGATGGTTAGAAACCTTTTCATTTCTTGTATTGTCCTTCCTTGTGGTAGCTGTGATGCCTACACCAGTTCTCTGTATTCCACGAAATATGTACATGGAGACAGTCTTGCCTTGGTTTGGATGTGTGCATCCTTTGGAAGTGGTTGTGGTGTCGTCAGCTCTTCTTCACCCACGTGGTAGTAGAGGAGATAGGACAGGAATGTGCCCATGACACTTGGAGGAGCAGGGAGCAGCTTTTAAGAGTCAGCTGATACTAAACCACCAGCATAAAGGGAAAATACAGTACTAATAGGTTATGAGACTGGAATCTGAAAGAATTAAATGACTTTGAACAATGACAGTTTTAAAATAATAAGGATAAAAATTGGAACTGGTTGGGAGGATTCTTGAACCATTTGGGAATGGGAATCCCAGAGAGACAAGGGAGTTAAGAGTTGAGAAAAGGAAGGAAGCAGGAAAATAAAGCTGCTGGGTGGTGCAGAGCGGGGTGCAGATGGTTTGACCCATAGGGAAAATCAGCTCTGACTGTGTCAGTACTTTTGCTAAGCAAAGGTAGGGGAGTGCAGTCAGTATCTAAGAATAACTTCAGTTTGTTTTTAACCTTCTGTTGTTTCAGGAGTTGTAACTGCAAAGCTGGAATTTTTTCTGACCTGTTAACGGTTAGCTTGTCGGCCTTAATGTTATGTTATATTTTGATATGTAATATGTGTATATCTGAAATTTTAGTTAATAGTTTTTTTACTCTGTGCATACGTGGTAAGCTGCTTACTTCAGAACAAGGCAGACATGAAGGCACGGCTTATTTTTGGCATATGTAACACTGTGTGATTGCTCAAACTATGTAATTTGATCTGGTCTCTGAAAGTTGCATTGCTCTTCCAGTAGCTGGAGGTTTGTTGCACTGAGCATTTCCTGCATCCTTTGCAAAATGCGTATTTTAATTTTTCTAGAACAATTTAGCTTTTCCCCCACACCCCTTTTTTAAACACTTGAAAGGTTATTCTGTTGTCCATAGATGTAAGGATGCTTAAATGATATTAGTAATAATCTTTCAGAATACCAAATGTATCTTGTTCTTATGTCTTCCAATAACAGTAATATTTTTCACCAGCAGTTCATTTTGGGTAGATTGAGCTGAAAAAACGTGTAGAAATACCATATATACATCTAATAAGGGTTGCCACTTTTGGGCTGTTTCACGTTTACTATTTGCTTTTACTCTTTAATTTGCTGTATGCCATTGGTTTATGTTGCTTTGTGTTTTAAAATATCTCAAACTTTTAAAGTATGTTTAATACTTATGTTCTGCATTTTTGATTCATCTTCAGGATTTAATATTTTCTTTTGTCATTATGCTTCATAATATTTAAAGATCATAAGAATGTCTTGGAACAACTAGGTTGCACAAGGTCTGATCTGCTGTTCAGCTTGTAATTTTGATTATAGTTGCTGGTAGTTTTATGTTGCTGACAGCTTGTTGACAACCAGTATGTTAACATCTCAAAGTGATTTGAGTCGATGTTTTGTTAAAAATGCTATTTGTAGTCTTGTTCCCGTGCAGCTTGAGTGTCGGTAGCTTTCCCAGTTAATATGTTAATGAAAATTCTTAAGATCAAAATTCTTCTAGTGTGAAGGTGCATAGTAAACCTGTATGAAGATCTGGGAGGTAGATTGAATCTGTTGTAGGATCTTCCGCCCGTTTGACTAAAAGAATGTCTTTGATTTTTGCCCAGTTTAGAAACCTTATCATACTTCTGATTTTTTTCATTTCCTCCCCTTTATCAAAAAGAAATATCACCTTTGCTCAGTGCTGTCAGCTTTAGCCACTGTTTCTTGCTTTTGCACTGTGGTATAACGGCGAGGGGCTTCTGTTGTGAAGCCGTCCCACAGAAACCCCCCTGTCTGTCCACTGACATGACCGGGTTTCCTGCTGGACCCCCAAGTCCTACTGCTCTGTGCTGCAGGGTGAGGAACTCGGGGGAACCCAGGTGGACCTGTCTGGCTTCGCTGACCTGAGCGTTGCTGGGGATGTGCTGCCCTGGGCGCTGTGCTTAAAGGTGCTTGGTTGTCTGCACTTGTGGTTATAGTCTCCAAATCCATACGCTGTTTCAGAATTTAAGTTGTTAAATTTGAATCTTGTTTGTTTTTAAAATGTTTTGTTGTTTTTTCTTTTTTTTTTCTAGTTTTCATTATTTTTGACATTTTGTTGGTGATTTTTAGCCCACAGAAGCTGTTCCTTCCTCTCCTCCCATTGTCCCCGTGATCCCTGTCCCACCAGTCCCTGCTGAGACCACTGTCATCCCATCCACCATACCACAGGTTTTTATTCCTTTTTCATTAAATTCGTTCAACTTTAATTTGTTCAATTTATTTCATTGCTTTGTTTGAATTCACGTTGTGGTGCTCTCACTCAGAGGTTTGAAATGGACTGTGAAATAACAATGCTCTTGTGTCCTCCTAATTTTTGTTTTATAGCAGCTGTTAGTCCATTTAAATAATTTTAAAGACATTTCACCGTTACTAAAGTGTTGTTGCTTGATTTATTTATTTACAGAAAATTGTTGTATCATCTCATATACAAATATCTAATATATGTCTTTCATTAATTAAACTTGTATGATGTTCTCCAGCCATTTGTTAATATTGGTGTGCTTGGTAGTTGTGGGGTTTTGGGGCGTGTTTTGGTTTTGTTTGTTTGTTTTTCCCACCCTTCTATTCCTAACACATTTGGCTCATAGAATGTGCTTCTCCTCTGGCCCTTCATCCTTTAGGTCACATAATGTCAAACACAAAACAAAACAAGTCAAAGCAGTAAACATGAATTAACATTAATAACTTGCACATAACTTGTGATGTGTGACCACAGCATGGCAAACTGGAATAATTTAGGACAAGTAGCAGTTCTATTTTTCAATATTGAATGGCATTCTGCTTTTATTTTTTGTAACTTTGCAGTAGTTTTCATTGCAAAAATTTCCAAAAATGGGTACACACCTTCAAAAAGTGCCCTATCTTTTCAGAAATTATTTGGTGACAGGTACTTTTTAACTTTAAAAGGAAATTAAGCTATCCAGAATATTACTGGGGTATTTTTGTAGCATACACGTCAGTATCTTTTTTCTTAAGGTCTGCTTTCAAGCTACAGGGCTAAACTTGCAACAGGTGGTAATCTTTTCCTATCTCTGCTGCACCGTTAAATTTTACTTAATCCAATAATTCTCAAAAGTTTTTACAGTTGGCTGTTTTATAGTGCAAATTCTAGTGGATGGATGTCTGTTTGCCCGGATCTGTCACCTGTTCTTTTCCCAACACAGACCAGAGTTTGGGTTAATTTCAGAACTATTTCCTCGTTGTAGAGTGGATTCTGCCCACATCAGGATGAGGCAGACAGACCAGTGCGACCAGTGGATTTGTCCTGTCAGCCTTGATGGATAAAGATAACCGAGACTAGCAATTTACTTTCAGAGGACTGCCAGTAGGCTAAAAATAATTTAAAATAAAATAATTACTGCTATGTGTATTCATATTTTCTTTACTGTGACAATGTTCATGTCCACTGATGATGCTGGATTATGAGCAGAAAAGCAAGAACTGAGTGGTCTGTGCCTCTGTCTTCTGCGTGCGTACAAACGGCTGCTGGAGTTGGCTACGGAATTGTGCATCAGACGTGATGCTGAGCACTTAGAAAGTTAAAATCAACTTTGGATTTTGCAGATGCGTTTTTGTGCAATGCATAACATCTTTTCTGGTTTGCCTGTTACATTGCACTTTAGGCAAGCCCTTAGCCTGCTTGTAAACAAACTTGTTAAATGGCTTTTAAATATTTGAACAGGCCCTGGCACAGAAGCTTTAAAGTGTTATGTAATTCCGGGCACTCTGACATGACAAACTAGAATACCAGGTCTTCCTTCCAAAAACATTTGAGGTTTTGAGGTAGATTTTGCCCTGTGTCTTTGCAGTGTCCAGGCATACTTTTAACCTTTGGAAGTCCTGGCACAAAGCTTTTCTCCTTCCTGCTTGGAAATGCTGGTAAATTACTGCTTCTTGATGCAGAATTCGGATAAGTGCAGAAGGAGTGTTTGGAACAATCACTTCAATTATGGAAGGTGATTTGCACTGGTAGGTTAGTTCATGTCTCAAACATACTGTTCACATAGAAACCTCACCCACCAATAACAATTAGTTTTTAGCTAATCTTCCTTTTCTTTTTTTTTTCTTCCTTTTTCAAGACATTAAATGAAAACACATAGGCTTGTCAGCCTCAAGAAAAAGACGAATGGGAAACCAGCTTTCTCTGACACTGCTTTTTTTTTTACTATACTTGGATATTACAGAATTCTAATATTAAATAAAAATGTATTTCAAAATTGAGTGAAATGTAAAGGAAGTGGCTGAACTTTCAAAATTAACCCTGCTTCTGTCTTCTGTTTATAAATAGGCAATCTTTTCATAGGTGGTGTACAAACATAAAATAAGTGTATAGATACTGATCTCTTTTAGATCCAGTGGAGATTAGACTCCTGATGCCTCATATTCAGTTACACTGTACTAAAAAGAACCTAACATTTTGTTTCGTTTTTCTGGAAGTCATTTTAATTGTAAAGCTCTTACAGTCATGGTTATACATGCTTTTATTGATTCATATTTTTAGTACAGGATCTTATTTTTAATTTAACCTTACTTTAGTAGAACTTGTGCTCGAATGAAAAGCAGAAATCTGAATACAACTTAACGGCAGAAACTGGTTGTGAGAGGCATTGTTTCGACAGCTTTTCATCATGATGCCGGTCACCGGTATGTGATTTCTGTGCTGTGTCCAGTTTGCTCCTGTAGAGAGCGGCTGGATGAGAAAGGTGTTGGCACCCTGACAGAGCCCGGAGTGTCATCCTTTGTCTTTCCTCTTTTTGCAGTCTACTCTGTTCATGTGCCACCCGATTTTAACACTTATAAATGATACAGGCCTAATTTCTGACACTGCAGCCTGGTAGCACATTGGTGGCTCCTGTCTAGTGGCGGTGGGTTATTCATCTCAATCTTCTGTGAGGAGCGCATGAGTCACCGCTTACTTTCCAGCTTTTGGAGGTTTTTACAAATCATGAATTCTTCAGAAGTACGATGTTGTCATGGTAATGAAACTAGAATACGGAATATGAATAGGTTAGTGTAATTGTCATGTTTTTGTAGGCCTTATCTTTCAATGTGTTTAATACGAGCTCCTATTGCAGCCTGTTAAACTGTCCCCAAATTTATTTAGACACACACACGCACATAAAAGATGGGAGAAAAAAATGACGGATTTTTGTACATTAAAGCAGAAAGATTAAAGTCATTTTGTGCCACTGAGTTTGTAGATCCCTTTGAACTTAGTACAAACAACAGTGTTTGGGGTCTGGAATATATCTTCACACTTTTTTTTTGGTGTGTGTGTGTGTGTTCTTAGAACAGGCTGGATGCTACCTATTTTAAAGGCAGATAATTGGTGGAAAAATAGGAAATCCGCTTATTTGGAAGTATTTCAGATAAATGCCACCAGCCTCTATGTGTTTTCTTTCATTTGAACGCACACTTCTTGCAAAAAAATTCTCAGTAACATCAGAGAATAAAAGTGTTTGCTTATTCTCCCAGTTCCTGGCTAGCAGGAATGCTGTACTATTTTGTTTTTCTGTGGCAATAATCTCCAACTGCTTATGGCTTGAGAACCCATTATAACTTTCTGATGAAAGTACACGCTGTTATGCGGTAGGTGAATACCTGCTGTGGATTGCTTTACAAGGCAGTTTTGTAGATCCTTTCTTCTGTAAGTTTGCGTTTCAGTGAGTTTCCAGTTTGCAGTTCGAAGACAGGGAAACAAAGTCTTCTTGGTAGGAACAAAGATTAATCAAATCCACCAGAATGTGGTTTTAAGATATTGGCTGGTAGAGAAACTTCTGAATGTCGTTTCACAAATTACAAGGGTAACTGGCATCGTGTCAAATGTTAGCGTGATTTGGTGTTTCCTTTGAAAAGGTAATAAATGACCAAACTTGTATATAATACATATGAAAGCACTTTGTTCGGAGTAGGAACAAGTGTTTCAAAAGGTGAATTTTTGAGATTGTCAGACTGAGACTACTTTTTAGTGGAACTCTGAGAAACACAGCAAATTCAATGTTGTATAATTATAATTAGTATTATTTTCCCTTACACTATATAATTTTTTTTTTATTCTTTTGTTAAAGGCAAATCCCCCTCCGGTGCTGGTGAATACAGATTCTTTGGAGACTTCAACATACGTAAGCCTACACTTGCTTTCAATTATTACTTTAGATAATGTTTTCTGTGTATAGTTATATAGGTCTGTTGTTACTAATTAATAAAGGCTGTTTCACCTGGTAGTGCATGGTTTCCTCATCTGTCCTGATGGTTATTTGAAGTCCTTAAATAGCTGTTTCGTGGAAAAAAAAGTAAAAATGGTAGATTCCTGGTGGAGGGTTCTATGTGAGTACGAGTGTGTGACAGTGCAAAACACCCTTGTTTGACACGGAACCTCTGGAACCTCAGAGAACGATCTGTTTCTTCAGCTGTGCAGGCAGCTGCTTTAATATTTAATGTGCCATTGCCATTGCACTTCTCATAAAAACACTTCTTAGCGCAGTAGCTACATTTCAAATTTTAGTGCTCCAAATGTGCATAAAAACGTGTTCGTTCTGTTTGAAACATTAAGGTAATAAGTGTAGTCATGTGGAGGCTTCAATTTGTGTTTGGCAGCGTTTGTTTTGTGATAGGAATACCACTGGCAGATTGAGACTTGAGAGGCTTTGGAATGTACGTTAGATTGACATAGGTTTCAGGTCTGAATTTTCCTCCTGCATCTTCCTCCTATGGTTACTTACGTTTGCTTGTTGTTTTCCTGAACACTGTTAGTGCCTGTGCTAGTTGCTTGATGATGTGTTTGTTCTAGGTCCTGATACTAGCAAGTAAAGAGCAAATCTTGTGCTTGTCAAAAGCATTCATAGCTTAATGTTGCTACGCGGATCTGTAATAGCTCAGTGCAGACAAAAGTGTGAATTAACAGTTTAAGCGAAAGACAAAAGGTCAGTACAGTGACATAATTGGCTCAGAAATGTGTCCCAAGTGTAATAATGATGCCTCTGGCTGAAGGATCCCAGCAGTAGCCGGCAGTGTGTGGCCCTTTCGTTGGTGTGATGCAGATACAGTTCAGAAAACCATACAGAAGGTGAGGTGTCTCCCTGCTCTCGAGGGCTAAACCAAGAAGAAAATGAGTAATAAATATGTGTTAATGCTTCAGAAGGCCCCATCTGATACCAGCACATGGAGGACAGTGGACGGTAGAAATACAAAGAGAAAATAACATCAGCAGAACAAACTGGCACTCAAAATTATAAGCTGTCTAAATTACCAGCTTGCAGTGAATATAAAACAAACAAGACCTTAACTCTGTGTAATCTGTCCTGCTCTGTAAGCATAGGTTGAATAAAGGAATATCCTTCCAGGCTCCTAAGTAGCTAAGGGAATTGTTAAATTACAAGTAATGTAAAAATCATACTTGTGAGGTAACTGCATCATGAATCTACAAAAACCTTGACTATTACATCTTTTTCTATTGAAAAAAAGAGAGAGGCAAAATATTACTTTAGAAAGTCATCAAGGAAGAAATGGTCAAGAACACAGCTCTTGTTATCTGAATCATGGAGAGGCTGAGGAAGTTCTCCCTCTTAGAGCTCAAAACTGGGTTGGAAAAAAACCACCAAGAAGCATATTTTTTTGTTCTTTGTAAAAGCCCCAGGAAATACACACAAAACTCAAGTTAGCGGCAAAATTAACTTCAGTACAGCCTAAAGGCTCTAACAAAGTTCTGCTGAATGTTCACATTCAAAGGAGATTGCTGTGGCATATTTACAGCATTTGTATACAGCTCCCTTCATCCAGGGGAAGTCCTTGCAAATAAAGCTTGGCCTAGTGGATCGAAAGTTGCAAAAAGTAGAGTATGGCAGTGATTTTTATCATTCAACATGTCCTTGCTCCTGTGTCGGCTAGTGTTTGGTTTGTTAGATAAAATGAATTCAAAGATAAATTTAAAAAAAAAGACTGTAGAACTGAGATAAAGCAAAAGATAGAAATGGAGGTTCTTGTTTGCTGCTCTTTATCTAGATGATATTTTAAAATTGGATTATAGAGTTTTGTACGTGGAAATAAACAAGAGACTGCTTAAATATATTAGGATTAGCTTTGTTCTGCATAATGGTAATGGTTGTCTATGTTATTTATTTAAAAAAAAAAATAGGCCACATACAGATCAGTCACCATGAGCCATTTCCCAGGTACTGTAATACTAGCTGATGGGTTCACTTAGCACATGTTGTCATTGTTGTAGATAATGGCTCAAGGACGAAGCTAACACAAAAACTTCTTGATCACAGAGGCTTCTTTTGTGTTGGTGTAGTAATAGATACAGTTCCGTGTGTTCAGAAGGTCAAGACCTTTTCCCTTTATAGTGGAGAAATATCGTGTGTTAAAACCACAGTATCTTTTCCACTGAAGAAACTAAGGACGTATCATTTTTGAGATACTGTGCGAAGATGATGATAATAATCTCTTATGTCTGGAATGAACACGGCTTTTGTTGTGTTAGCGGGAGATACGATTAGAGATTCAGGAAAAAACTGTCGTGAAGGATAAATGAGCTGGATATTAGACAGCCTGTGAAGTTGTGGCCTCTCCAGCTTTTGAAGCTTTTAAATAGATAAAATGAACTTGTGAGGAACAGCGTAGATGTGGTCTTTATTTTGTTTGGGGTGAATTAAAGTCCCTTTTAAAATTCTCTGCTAGAAAACTGTACAGATTTTCGAATGTTTTCTTGTATACATGTATTTTGTATCTTTATAAAATCTTGAATAGTATGTTAAGAGTACAGAAGACTACCAGATATAGCATATCTTAAGAATAGACAAGTTGCATTGTAAAATAGTACTATAAATGTTATTTTTTTGTTAAGTATTTCATCCTAAAAGGCTTGAAATAGGGAATTGCCTATACCTGCGTGTCATAGATGCTGCCATAGGTATCTGTGAAGGAAAGAATTTGAGTTCCAAGGTACCTCAGTAATTGAAAAAAACTTTAATGGTACTTTTATATTAAATGTGGTTACAAATTTGATATTGAATTGTTTTTGCTTAATTTGGATATTTGTTACTTCTGTTCTTCAATCCTGTCCTGGTTCTGTAGGCAGCAAAAAATGTGGGTGTCCTTTCTAACTTGAGGATGACAAGGCTTCCTTCGAGTATTTGGGGTTTTCGTCTGGATTTATAAAATATTTTTTAAACTCTTCTCCTCTTTTTGGTCTTATTTTAATTTGCTGATGTTTAGCATATATGTAACATGATAAATAATAATATAAATAATTGTTAAATGTTGCTTTGGAAGGGTCTTAACCGTTTCTAGTAAGAAATGGTATAACACCTTAGTCTTTGATTTTTCTCTGCTCTGTGAGGAACAACAGTTTGAAAATGCCGCTCTGTTCCTCTATATGATTTCTTTATACTGTGATCTCTTCTTTTCTCAGCTTCAAGTTGCCGTATGGCCTGAGAAACATCTGAGGATCTCGAGCATTTCTTTTTTCTGGCAATCAGAAGCAGAGGGTCTCTGCTCTGCTGTGTCTGTGGAGAACAGTTTGCTCTCTGCAGTCTTTACTTTTAAACTCCTACAACAAGAGTGTGATTCATGTGCAGAGATGTCCCTTCTGAGCTCAGTGGTCAGTGGGAATCAGCTGAGATTTGATGGGAGTGAACCACTGGCCCAGGAACCTGTGTGTGTCAAGTGTCAAATTCCCTGCAAGTCTCACTTTTCTTTCTTTATAGGTCAATGGCACGGATGCAGATTATGAGTATGAAGAAATTACTCTTGAAAGGGTAATGTGATAAATGTCTTTCTGTACTTGTGTTATATGGTGTTTATGATACTTTAAATGAAAACTTAACCTCTGGGAACTGCTAAATGGCAATCCAAAACAATACAATGATACTTACTGTGCTTTTGGTGTGTGGTTGTGGGTTTTTTGTTGTCGTTGTTTTTAGTTTGTTTGTTTTTTAATTTGAAGTAGATTGTACAGCCTAAAGAAAAAAAAAATACACATGGTTTCTGGAACAGAAATAGAAGTTTTTATTAATATCCTGACCATTAAGAGTAAAATGGAGGAAGGATCTCCCTGAGACATGCTGCATTTAGTTATTATCTAGACTTCTAGAGAGTAAAACCACAAATTGTGATTTCATTTCCTGTATTTAATTTATGTTGGGCTTTTATTTATACCATTGAGTTTTACATTGAGATTCAGGCTTCCAGTTGAGATTGCAAGCAACAACGTGTCATATGCGTTGCTTTTTTAGGTTTACGATGTAGAGATCTATATCAGTTCTCTTTTCTTGAGCAATCCAGGAGTGGTTGTATTTGATACATGTGCAGTTGTGGTGGTTACTGAGAGGCTGAAGAGGTCGTGCAGTTGATAGGAAGGGCAGGCAACCTTTGAAGAGAATATGTCACGGTCTCCACATTTGTGAGGGTATATTCCAGATCTGACACAAGTTACTTAGGGCCTTCTCTGGGAAAAATGATTTGTCACTAATAATTTGATAAGGAGCAAATATTTGCATGAATAATCTCGAAAGATCTAACTGACTAGAGAGGGAAGTTTTAATCTAGCTTATCAAGTTCACTTGGAGGAAGCTGTGTGGTTGGAACTGTATCTCTTACAGAATGACTTATGTTCTTCTATGAAAATAAGTAAATAATAGTTTAAGCAGTATACTACATATAATCATATGTAAAGTGTTTTTTAATTTTTTTCTCAGTGAAAATTATATAGATTTGGTTCTATATTGAATCAAATGATGATCTATGAGTCTGTGAAATAGATATTCTAGAATGTCTTTGCAAGATAAATGTGTCATTTTTTCTTTTTCCCCTCTGCCTTTAGGGAAATTCGGGACTTGGCTTTAGCATTGCAGGTGGTACAGACAACCCACATATTGGGGATGATTCAAGTATTTTCATTACAAAAATTATAGCTGGGGGTGCAGCTGCACAGGATGGAAGATTACGGTATGTTGACTTTCTCTGTTGTGTTGCTAAATATTCACTTTTTTATTTTCAAAAAGTGGATGGAACACTTTCTTACTTTTAGTAGTTTTATCGCGCTACTTTACATTTTAAATAAGTTTTTCTTACAAAAGTATATTTTAAATAATGCAAAATGCTTGAATAGACTGACTGCGCCCTCCCCCTCCCCGCAATTTGCAGTTAAGTGAAATGAAGTGACCTTTATCTTTTCTGTTCAGTGATGCAAATTGATTGTGCTGTATGTTCCATAGTCCTTAATTCAATATACAAAGGAAAAGCTTATACAGATAGGATAGGTAACTCTTGCCACACATCTTCAAAATCCATATTTTTTGTTTAAATTAACAGAGTACTCCTTCTCCAGTATACCAAATTTTCTCATTTAATCATGGACTGGTACTTCTATTTAACTCCTGATGAGGGAAGGTTGGCAAATCACTAGGTGGTAGCAAGCGATATTTGCAGCTTCCTTTGAAGGGTGCTGGTAGAAGTTAACAAGAAATTGCACTAATCAGTTGTTTTTCTAACCCAGAGCAACCTTTAAGTTTACTCCTGTATCACTTTGTGGAAAGAAACCACATCTGATTGTAGGGCCAGCTTGTTCTCTTGTGTTGCCAAGGTCTTGCCCTATCGCTCTCGGTGCGAGTGCCTGATGTGTTGTGGTTTGTAGTCCTAATAAGCTTATGTCAAGGCTGCTTTTTAGCTTGTTGGCCATTGTCAGAGGTACATCTGGCAGCTCATGGTGACAGGTGGGTCGGGCATTGTACTGAGTGTAACGGGAGCTCGGGGTTACTACAGCAACGTGTTAAATGGAGTGGAAGGGCAGCGCTTAAACAGCTTGTGAGAAGCAGGAATGGAGGTTGACTTGTTCATATCATGGCTTAAAACTGGTGTGTTCGCACTGTGTGCCTCCTAGTTGCTGAATTTTTAAATTCTTTGTTATAGCCTGAAACAAAAGCTAGTTTGTACCGTGCTCGTTCAATATACTGTTTAAATAAAACACATGTAAGATGGTGTCCTCTTTAGCTGAGAACAAAATATTCCCTTTAAATGTTTTTAGTGATTCTCGTTTTCGTTTTAAGCACTAATAATTAATTTTAAACATTGTCTCGAACCAATGTAATTTTGAAGCAAAATCTTTGTATCTTGATGTGTTAACATGTGTGTTAGTGTATTGTAGATAAATATTAGTCTCCTAATGTGTCTGTCCTGCTGTAACACAAGAGCTGATCATGAATGTTGCTGTCTCTAGGGTTAACGATTGTATTCTACGAGTAAATGAGGTGGATGTTCGTGATGTGACACACAGCAAAGCAGTTGAAGCATTGAAAGAAGCGGGATCAATTGTACGATTGTATGTCAAAAGAAGAAAACCAGTCACAGAAAAAATAGTGGAAATCAAACTTGTGAAAGGCCCTAAAGGTACGGAGGAAGTGTAAAGCTGCTGTTTTGCAAGAAGGGTAGAGTTGATGATAGATTTCTCCTTTTATTTTTCAAACTAAAGTAGTACCTTGCATATGAAGTTCTAGGAAATGCAGAATCCTGAAAAATAAGATAAAGGCATCTCAAATGCTTCCAAATTTTCATCCATGTGTCCTGAAACTATTTTGTAGAATGCGTATTTTTCTTTCAAATGATAAAAATGTGTTTCTGATAGTGTTTAGTAATTTTTGAGAACATTAAAAATAGGAGTAAGATATTTGGTTGAATTACCTAGAAAGAATCTTGGAGAGATGAAGAAACATTTGGAGAAAGTGTTATTTTGTTTCTATATGGGTAAATGTCTGAAAATGGTGCTTTAAATAAGTGGGGATGCAATAGCTGTGCTGTGTGCATCTTTCACAAGGCATTAAGTAAATGACTTAGCTTTTGATTTTCAGAAGTTCTGTACATGTTATGTCTTTTCCAGCCTAGTATTTTTATATATGTATGTTTGATACCAATAGCATTGTTATTTATAGATAATTTAAATCTAATGGATTCTGGGAGATTTCTTGAGGAATGACTTTATCTTCAAGCAGGTCTTGGTTTCAGTATTGCTGGTGGTGTAGGAAATCAGCATATACCTGGAGACAACAGCATCTATGTAACCAAAATCATTGAAGGTGGGGCAGCACATAAAGATGGCAAACTTCAGATTGGAGACAAACTTTTAGCTGTAAGTAAGAGCTGCGCTTATTTATGGTCATTCACGTTTAGGCCTAGTAAGTGCATTATTGACTTTGTGGTTGAGCTGCCTTCTGGTGGAGTGTTATTTCATAGAAATTAGTAAAAAAATGAATATGGCCAGGAAATCAATAATAAAAATTAAATCTGCAGCGTTCAACACCATTTCATCAGGAAATATGAAATCTGTTCTTTGGCCCAATGTTTCTGCAAAACCTGTATTGATCAGCATGTTTATTTCTGATGCCTGCTAGTATTTTTCTGGAATGTGAGTGATGGGATAGTAAACCAGCATAAAATGGGATTGATTCTCTGCTCCAAAAAGATGAATGGAAAGGAACTCCATGTACTGGTGGCTGGCCAGCCTGTAGCAAAACTGCTGCTTATATTGGATTTCAGTGTTTGTAATGCTTTTGAATTTTTTTAACCTTAAAATACCTTAGAGTTGGATTTTCTATGCACAAAGTAAAAAATAACTTTCAACTATCTTAAATATTAAATTTACTATTAACTGCCCAATAGGTACATTTGTGTGCCTTGCAAATTCACAAACCCTAAGATCCAGCTGCTTGATGATAATGTTGTTAATATTTTACGTTTTTAATTTTTAAAATCTGCATCACAGGAGGTGTTTTGGTTGTAGAACTTCCCCACAATATAAGGGTACTGGAAAGCTTCTTTTTAATGGCAAACTGCTTTCCAGTGTTATAATTTGTCACCTGTATGAGGAAATTTCATCATAACTTGCTTATATCATAAAATATGTGAGAGGTTTTAAGGAATTTGTTAGAAACATCAAACTTCTGTGACAGATTACAAAAAATTGCCTGACAAATTTAAAGTGGCTATGGATTAATATCGAATACTGTTTCAGGGGTGCAAGGAGCATATGCAGTATGCTACTGGACATAGTAAATACAGTGTCCTAACTGTATTTACTGTCCTGATTGTAGCTGAAATCATTCCTTCAGTTCGTTCAGTTAGAAGTGAGTAAATTTTAATTTATAAAGTCTTCTGATTAGTTGAATTTCACTTAGTCAAAACTTTAGTCACTAAGGCAGAGATGAGCTCCCATATTTTGCAGTATGTGACTTTCTGCCTGTGTGTTTAGGTCGTACTGCGCTTACCAATGCACTGCAAAATGACTTGTCAGTCGTTAGGAGTGGCAGGAATTTAAATCCGTTTTAAAAAAAAAAACAAACCAAACAAACACAGATGAGAGGCTTTTAGAAAGCTTTTTAGCTTTTTTAGAAAATACAGATAGAAATAATATGTTTAAGCAGTAGAGTTGTTCCCCTGCAACCAGCAATTGACAAGGCCCAGTTGTTTTTACACAGGATGTAAAGTTTAGCAATCAAGCTGAGGAAAGTGTATCTGGTCCCTGGAGTTCAGTGCAGTACAAGCCTTGTTTTCCATGTTGCCTGGAATTACCTGGAGAAGTTACTTCCTACTTCAATATATGGAAGAGAGGGTCAACAACTCAATTTACTGAAGCTTTATATGAGATACTAATTGCTAAAGGATTTTTAATTTTCTTTTTAAACTGAAGTGCTAGTGTTTCACCTGAATAGCAATACTTCAAAAAATCTGCCTATAGAGTTAAATGAGTTCCTGTTAATTGGCATGTAAATCAGTCACTTCAGGATCGTCTCCAGTTTTGACCCCTCATTTGACCTCTTGCAAGAATATGTTGTCCCATTGTAATGTCTAGAACTTCATTATATCATGATAAGATCATGTAGCATTTATTCTTCCTAGAAGAAACTTTCTTCTATTTAATCCTTGCAGTAACAGATTATGTCAGTGCTGTGAATGTCAGTGCTGTGACTGGGCAAGCTTGTGGCATTTTGAGTGTCATTTGTCCCATTAGTTTTCTAGTCACGTGTGCCTTCTTTAGAATGTTACAGTCAAGGGGGTTTATAATAATCTTTGGAGGAAAGAGTTGTCGTTCTTCTATTTCACAGCACTACAAAGCATCGCTTGTATAACTTTTCAATAACCATTTATGTCTGTGGCACATGAAGCCCGATAGACTCTCAATGCCCAAGTGCTCCAGCAGCTTTCAGTGAGTGTCCGGTGAAAATGCACATTTTTCTGTGTTGAGAATTTGTTTATATTTTTCTCTTTAGGTGAACAGTGTTTGTTTAGAAGAAGTTACTCATGAAGAAGCAGTGACTGCCTTAAAAAACACATCGGACTTTGTTTATCTGAAAGTTGCAAAACCCACCAGCATGTTCATGAATGACAGTTACGTTCCTCCTGACATCACAAACTGTAAGTTCAGCTTATCTTTGTGATTTCATTATTTTTTCCTTTAAGGCATTAACATACCTCATTTTTAGTATTTTAACAGCTTCAAGCTTTAAAAAAATTATATAGAGTGAAAATCTGATATAAGAAAGTTGATTAATCAGGAAACTGTGTGCTGAAGAGAATACTGCCCCATAGCTTGTGCATGACCAGCCATCAGCAGTGGGGCACTCCGTTGTTTCTGTGACCGATGTGGCCTGGTCGAGTGCCTTGGTGTTTCTGATGAGTGCAGAGAGAACGTGTTCCTTCGTTCTCCCGGGGACTGGGAAGAAAAACAGACAATGCACTGCATAGATGTTCAGTGTCCTGTGAACTAAGCAAAAGAAAATGCTGTTTCAGGTAGAGATTAGTGAAACTCTGACTTATTTTTTTCCATTTTCCTGCTTTTTCGTGAGCTGTAGGTATTTGAATAAACTGGACTGGGAGGAGCACAGAGGTCTTGACCTCGGATGCCTGCCTGCGAATGTATTGCAAAATTCTCTGTTAACTTACTTGAAGTCTTTTTTTTGACATAACTGTTTTGACATAACTGTTGATAATTCAAGTGGAAGACCACTGAATGCTGTATTGAAAATAGTTAAAAAGAATTTTTTGTTGACATAGGAGTACTAGTTACAGAAGTCTTTTTGAAGTCAAATGTCTGAATCCAGAAGATTCAGGGTTGAACTACAATGTAAAGGAAAAGCTGAATTGAATGTACTGTTTCTTCAAGAGGGATATTACTATTTAGTGTTCGGAGAAAGGGATGAGAATGATATACCTGTCTTTCAAAGACTGAATAGGTGGACTTTCCTGGATGACCAGTTTTACTCATCTTGTCATGTAAAATGGTTCTGGGGGAGGTTTTTTAAGGGTTTTTTATTTCTATTTCCTGCTGTCAGATAGGAGTAATTAATATGTAGCACTGATCTGTTCAGGTACTACTTCATATGGACAAAGGAACGTTTTTGGACCAAGAAGCCACAGATGTAATCTAAACCAGTTTGTAAAGAACAACAAACAAAAGTGCAGCACAACAAGGGACTGAAGTACCTTATAAGCCCATCATTTATTTGCGATACCTGTGGTATCTTTAAATCTATTTCTAAGCTTATTGAATTACAATTTTGAGCTAATCAGGTTTTATCTTCACTGTCTTATTAGAAGGATATTCTCAGAGGCTTCATTCTTCGAAAGAAAACTAATTTTTAGGCTTCACTTACTCATCCCCAGTTTTATACTCATATATATGGTTAGAGAGCAGCCGTTTTTCCTTATGGTGTCTAGTTTGTCCAATAATTCAACCTTTCCCACTGTTCCCTTGGAAGTGAGGCTTATTTTTCTCTCTCCGTTGTAGCTGACCCTAATGTTTCACCTTGAGTTCAGATTTTCTGGAACAGAGGTAACCCGAGTCGTACAGTGTTCCCGTAGTGTTGCAGTAGTGCAGTTACACTGCTGTGGATGGCGATGTGACAAACGTGGAAGTGTCTTACCTAGTACTGCTCTATCTTGTCTCGATCATCAGGATATTTATTTTATGAATCTTTTGTGGGAGCAAAGGCAAAGCCTCAAGGAAACCTGGAGGGAGAAAAGTAGAGAAGGAGCTGGTTGCTGTTCACTTGCCCAATCCTGTAACTCAGTGGTACCCTGATATTGGCAAAAGTCATTAACTCTTGCTCAGAAACAACTTGGAATAAGGCTTAAATGGAAAGGAACGAAGTGCTATAGCAGTTTAGAGGACTGGTTATCTCTTTTGGGAGGAAAATGGAGCTGAAACTGTTCAGTTTGTGTGAGTGGAGGAAAGAACCTGGAGCAGTATTTGACAAACTTACTCCTTTACTAGGCAAACATAAAGGAATGGTTGGGTATAAATGTAGATTCTAATTTTAAATTGTGTGCTTTGGTACAGTTAATTAGGTGATGCTTTAATCATAAAAGACTATCTGTAGACTTGAAGTTAAGAACAGAGGTACCAAATTCAGAACTTGTTTGTCTTTAAGACTTTCTGGAACTGGTCTAGTTTAGTTACAGGGCTAAGAATACTGAGAAACTGCAGGTAGCACAGAAATAATAGGATATCTTCAATTTTCTTTCTGTGTAGAACCGGCTTATGTCAGGTGGGGGTGGATTTGGAAATGGAATTTTTCCTCAGAGTCTTCGACTTTTCCTGTCAAAGCAAGTTCATTTTATGCATAGCTTTTTCTGTTCATGCAAAACACAGTTCCTTTATCAGTTACATCAGTAATAATATTTACTTGGAAACAGAAACTTAGACCTGATTGAAGATTCAGAAAGTGATGGCTTGCCTTTTATTTCTGTCATGTTCCTCATGAATATTCTTCAGGTATAACCTCCAGCTAAAATAGTTTTAGGAAAGCACAGGCATGTTTTTTGCAGGAACTCTATAGAGAGCCTGAAATAAACTGTTCTATTGCTTGATAGCTGAGTTTTAGTTACGTGGTGAAAGGATATAAAATTAAAAATATTAGAATATATGGTAGTATCTGATGGTATATATGTTGCTGAGTATGATGCAGTTAAAAGCTTTAGGAACCTTAAAAACAGTTAAATGAAAAACACTGTAAGTCAACAAACATGCTCTTCTCATCCTTGCAGGGAGCAGAAGGGCAAAGGTGCAGTGTGTGTGTGTGTATGTGTGAAAGCTGTTCCAAAAAATGGTTTTTAACGTCATGTGTCTTAAACAGCTCCTAATTATCAGGGAATTCTCAGAATGAATGCTTTTGTTGATCATTTGGTTTTAGCAAAAGCGGTGTTCTCTTTGCTCTAGACCTCGTGAGGCTGACTTGAGGAAGCTGGTTTTGTCTGTGGTGTGGAAGGGGACAGGCTTGCTCTGGTACCCACACTCTGATTTGCTGAAACTACTTGTGAATCCAGAGTTGTGATTTCCAAAAGTTCTGCGCAGTCCCAGACGAGAGCATGCGATGCTCTGAGGGCTCGTGCGGCTGGGTAACACCATTACTGTATCAGCTCATGCTTGAAACTACCTGAGTTGTTAACAGGGGATTTTAATGTTTGCTGAAGCACATTTTAGAAAACAGACAGAGCTCTAATACTGTGTCCAAGCTGTAAAGAATAAGAAGTGATCTGCCTAGTCAGGTAGGATGCCAGATGCTATATGCCAGGCATTAAGGTACTATAGGTGGTTCTCTGTCTGGCTCCGTAGCTTTTATTAGACTATTGATCAAGGTAAGACAGTGTTGATGTGATACACACTACATTCCATGTATGGGATTTACTGCACACACATATACTAGAAATTTAGAATAATACAGAATAAATCCAGTGCAGGTTGGGTGGTTTGAAAGCTGGCTGTTCAGCAAATCTATCATGTAAAAATGCTCGTGGTGAACTTTATGTATGAGCCAAGTGTTCTGACAGTGATTTAAAAAGAAAAACAAAACTGCAGAATATACGGGTCACTTCTGCATTGTGTCATATCTATTCAGTTAAAAAGCTTTGATTTTAGTGTCAACCTTCAAAGGTCAGGCACCACATCAGATACAGCAGGTGAATAACAGGGAAGTGAGTCCATCAGCTTTGATAATGTTGAATCTGTGAAGTGTCCCCACCCTTCATGTTTCAGCCCCAAAGCGTGAAGAACCTACACTAGGATAAAGATGTTTCCCTTGTAGAATATCCTTTGTAATAGGAGAAAGTGGGTGAATGGACACTTAAAATTGATGTACCTAACTTGGGAAATATATGACACCCTCTCATTTATTGGAACAACTCTTCTGGAATTGTACAATGTTTTCCATCAATTGAAGTCATTAAGGCGATAAATTTTTCTAGTATGTGTTGTGGTTCAGGTAAAACATGCACACTTCATGCACAGGAGTTATGGCCTGGTATGCAAGAGGGTAGACTAAATCCCTTTAACACTCTTTCCTAGTTTTAATCAGTAAACCTGTGAATAACACAACTGACTCTTGCAGAACAGTTGAAATTTTTTGCACCAGCTTGTTTGTTCCTCTCAGTAAAAGGATGCCTCTGACTTTGAAGAGTGGAAGGATGAATAATCTTACCTTTGTTACCTGAGGTGTGCTGTTGGCTGAGCACAGCTCTTTTTCATTATTGCTTTAATGCTTATTTATTTTTGTCCTCTTTGAAGCTTATTCTCAGCCAGTGGATAACCATATCGCTCAATCTGCCTACCTGGGACAGTCCCTGCCCCCAGCATCACCAGGCCGATATTCACCAATTCCCAAGGGAATGCTTGGAGATGATGAGATTACCAGGTAAGGAATGACCAAAGCTACATGGGAAATTAATTAACCAGGGAAGCTCACAAGATGTGTTTGTGGGCACAGTGGTAGTGAATACTATATTTTATTTCAATAAGTAAATGCAAATGATTATTTTCTTAACACTTGTAAACATTGGTGTGAGGAGAAAACTAGGTCTATTTATATACACATGCACAATTTAGCAGTCCAGGAGTAGTATTAAAAACAAAATGCCCTGCCGAAGTGCTCCATGAGTTCACTGAGCTTTTTAGGATGGTAGCATGAGCAGACTAGACATTATTTCTTGCTTTAAAGCCAGCAATCCCTCACCCCCCACCACAGACAAGAGTTGGTTTGATGGATTTGCATATCCAGAAAGGCTAGAGATCTCTTAATGCTTTCCTGTTAGCAGACCATTCATTCCTTCACTGATTCGGTAGGTTGCATTAATCTGTTGTTCATTGTCGCTGATAAAGGGAAGCTCTTGTATCTTTCTGTTCTGCAAGTATAGGGACGTTATACTGCTTACTCAGTATGTTGTTGCTGAATTCTGCATCACAGCATCATCTGATACAGATGTTACTGACTTTCTGAAGCAGGGTCCACCCAGAATAATATAATAAGTTGGAGAATTTATTTTAGTGTATTGGAAAGTAGGAGAGATTCATATATGTCTTTGTAGTTATTTTTAACTTAGGGTTGGGTGGACATGTAAGCCGAAGTGATTCTGTCCTGTCGATAGCATTACTGAACTTAAGGTTTTATAGCTTTCCTTTAAAATTACTGTAAAAGGAGTTTTTTAGATTTCTTCTGAAACACAAGGGTTATTCAGTTAAGGTTTGAGGTGATTTTCCTTAAATTGCCTTCCCATCTTCCTCTCCCTCCATCCCAAAAAGAGGTTTAGAAATTTTGAGTATTATTTTAAAAGATACCGTGTATTTATGTTCTTTAAGTGCAGCTTTTTTGTTCATGTGTTAGTGTGGTCCAGAGCAATATACAGGGGGTTTCACAATGTCATTTATTTGTAATTAAATAGTACTCTGAAAAGATGAATATAATAGTTGGTAGCAGGTGAAATTTAAGAATTTCACACTAAGTTGCTTTAAGAGCTAGTGCAAATATTGAGTTGTTTCTGAAGATCAGACCAGGTGATACTTCTTGTTCTGGAAAATGCAGCTGCTTAGTTTATCCTATAAATTAATAATGTCTCCAAATATGAGTGTCCATTAAACTGTTCTTTAGTGCTCCCTAGTGATTTTTCAAATGCAGTGCATGGTTGCTATGCCTTATTAGAAATGCCTGCTTCTGAAATCATTTCTCCTTTTCTTGTATTGGGTCAAGTAGCAGATTAGTAGATTTTTGGAAAGAGTGTTTCTGCATTAAGAGATGTCTGGCCTTAAACTTGATCGGTATTTTCTTCTTTCCTCTCCTCACCCAAGCCAGGAGGGCATCCTATGAAAAGAATGGAACAACTTGGTTTAGATTTCACTTTTTCAGTTGCAGCTGCTGCAAATCAATTGCAAATCTAGTTGAGATTTGCTGTAAATTTTGATATTTTTTTAAAGAGTTTATGCATTCTTCTTGAATTGTTCTTTGCTATATTTATTGCTTGAAATTAAAGCAGTATGGACATATTTTTCATTATTGTTGTTTCCCATTAGAATGCGTTCTTTTAAGTTTTAGAAAGGGAAAATAGTATTTTGTTGCTTGCTATTACCATTAGCTAGGACAAGAATGAGCTATACTGAGGCTCTTGAACAATATGGAAAGTGTTAAATACTGACATTTAGCACTGGATAGGATTGTATCACAATAGGAATTTAGAATACATACATAGTTATGAATTGTTCGGTTCACCGAACGACAAGCAGAATTGAAAGCACACAAATAATAGAAGCTGTTATTTGAAAGTCTAAGTTATTGGGGGAGGGCTGGGGATGGGGAGTGGGACACACGACGTTGTTGCCTTAAGAAACGTACAACTTCTGATACCTAAGTTTTCAACACTACGTCTCTCAGGAGACTTAGCTTTTCTGATTTTTGATTTTACTTTTACTCATGACTAGTGACCAAGAATTCGTATTCTCTTCTTTCATTCAGGGAACCTAGAAAGGTCGTCCTGCATCGAGGATCAACAGGTCTTGGTTTCAACATTGTTGGAGGAGAAGATGGAGAAGGAATTTTCATCTCTTTCATACTCGCAGGAGGGCCAGCTGACCTGAGTGGAGAGCTTAGGAAAGGAGATCGTATCATTTCTGTAGGCATCCTTGCTTCTTTTATTTAAACAGCAGCAAGAGTTCTCACCTCCCTTGATATTAAAGCCAGTTAATATTATTTATATGCAAGGAATATCATTAACTGAGTTGAATTTGAGACAATAGAACAGATACCAATATACTTCCAGAGTACCTTTGAGGACTGTAGTCTGCCTCAGTTTCTCATCTGTAACCTTATTAAAATAGCACTCTCCTATCAGAGATATTTTTTTCAGTGAAGATATTAATTTATCTTAGTCTGGAAGCTGAGGGCTGTGTTGTGTCTAAATTGAAAGAATTCAGGCTTCAGAAATAAGCCCTCTAATGGGATGGAGGCACTTGGCAGTAGTGTCTAGGATTTGGTGCTTTACTTCCTGGAGTAACTACTAAACTTCCTGTTAGTCTTGAACAGATCCACCTCATACCTGATTGAGGGCTTTGCTATATTAGTACTGAAGGTCATAAAGATTTTCTGTTTTTCTTTGTGAAATGACTTAAGTTGTGGAGAATTGTTTCTTTGGACAATTGCATTGTAATTTGGTAGTTATTTCAGAGGAAAAAATACTTTTGGCTTTGCTGTTATTAAAATGCTGATATTAAAGTCCACCTTTAGTTTGAACTATGAAAAATTCTTCTGGTCTAAAATGTGACACACGTTTCAGCTTCAGGGTTTTTTCTGACATTATTTTTAAATCTGCATTGAAAACAAGGTAAGAATTTTGTGGAGGGTGTGGTCTTGCACTGGATGTTAAACATAGTGGTCTGTGGGCACACTTTGGCTTAGGAGGTCCCTGAAGCCATGTTGTAGAAAGAGGAGGTCAGCCAGTGCAGAAAACAACATTCTCTGTGTCTCCTTAAAACAAAGTTCTTAAGAAAGTTGCCCTAGTGAATATGAATTCGCTAAGTAATATGCTGTGATGAGTACAGTATTTCTTAAGTTAGTATGTGACACAGGATTTATTGACTTTGTGTTTCAGTAAGGATCAGTAATCTTTGTATTAACTAGCTTGTAGTGTTAGAAACAGGAAAAATTCGCATGGCCTGGAAACTGTGTTCTGAGATGATAAACACAAACATTTATTTTGATAAAGAGCTTTTTTTGTATTACTTGTAGGTAAACGGAGTAGATCTAAAAGCAGCAACCCACGAACAGGCAGCAGCCGCCCTGAAGAACGCAGGCCAAGCCGTAACTATCGTAGCTCAGTACCGTCCAGAAGGTAAGGGTTGCTTTTTACAGTTAGAATTTGGTAGAAATGTCACACTGTTACTTTTGCATTTCGCAACTGTCTTCACCCTTTAATACGGTGGGTTTATTTTTCTTAGTAATTGGAGGATAAAAGATCTAATTCCTTCTCTGTTGTGTTGATTCAGATAATGTAAGGAGACCATCAGTTTTTGATTCCTCTGTTTTATACTGAGTGGGTATTTCTGTTTATCCAGCATTTTCTTCTGGTCTATATTAGGCTGTAGCTGATACTGATTAAACATCCTTGTGTGTTCTGCAGAAACCAAACAATATTGCCTCATCACTATACACGCATTTGTCCTCCTATATTTCTACAGCACATTTCAAATGCTTTTGTCTATTTGAGGCTTTAAAAATTCAATAGTATAAAGTTATATGCTTACCTTGAGTCTGTAAACCTAAATATTACTGGTTATATATATAACAAGACAATTTTGATCTCTTACTATGAACTGTGATGATAACAGCTTTCTCCAGCTTTGCTAAGTTGGGTGCCCCATCACTAAATCTTCCTTGCAGTGACTTGTCTGCTTAAACTGTTCATTCAGGAGTACTGGCAAGGGGTAAGTGCAGGTGTTTATCAGGTCTGGACATCTAGCAGGACTGTTACTTTCATCTGAAATTTTTCAGTAATTGATGGCAGCATGCTTTTCTTCATTCTTTATTTCTTCTCTTCTGTCATGTTTTTCTTACCCTGTCCTCCCCAAGTCTTGAAAATGTTAGCTTTTGCGTTCCCCTCGCCTCCCCGTCCACCTGCATCAACATCAGAGATCTCTGACCCAGGAACTGTGTTGGCGTTAAGGCCAAGTGATTGATTTGTGACTAGTTCATTCTGAAACCCTTGCAGCCCAGCCCTGTTGTCTGAGAGGGCGTGCATCCCATTCACATGTTGAATCTGTGCGTTGCTCTGTTCCGGGGTTTGTTTTCTAGAAGTGCTCGCTCTGAGACTGACTTTTAGAATGAACATGTAGGGTCAGCATTGGGTCTGGAATATTTGTTTTGGCTTTGTGTCAGAATTGTCGAATGTTTCCATTGACGCACATTTGGCCTATCCTTTGTTTAGCTCTTCAGTGCTGTGACCGGTGGGTCAAAATGTTACATCTCCTTGCTCCCTGAGTAGGGATCCCTCACCTTTGTGAGAAATAAAAACTTGTGCTTTTATTTGCCCATGACTTGTCCTCTTTGGCATGTGGCCTCTTTTTTTGGTCAGAGAGGGCATTCTTGGTCGCTGTTTCTTCTGCCAGGAAAATATGTTGAGATGCGGCCCCTAGTAGCAAAACATATGTTTCTCTGGTAGAATATATCCCAGGGCACAAGCACTTCTGTTTCCTTGCCAAAAAATGTATTCACACTTCATGAAAAAGCAACAGTTTTTCAGTCCCCTCTTTTTGGGGTTCAGGCTTCAAAAAGAAAATAATCCCTTCATACTTTGAAAGCTGGAATTCTCTTTTCCTTTTACAACAAGAGAACTAAGCCTTTTGGATGATTCCTGGTCTTCCCTGCATTGGAAATAACAGCTTTTTCGTTACCGCTTCTTCAAGCAGATAACTTATTGTCTTGAAACGTATCGAGGTGCTTGACTGACTGATGGGATTTTGAGTCATTGCCCAGAGATTTGCCCAGAGCAACATAAGCTGCCTCTTACAACTTTCTCAACGACTGTCGCTTGTAGACTTCAAACCTAGAGCTGTGCTCCTTCCTTCATGACTATTGAAGCATTCAGAACAAGACTCAATGAGTTGAGCTGCATTGAGAATGCAGTTCTCAAAGGTTCATAGGGCCTATTTGAGAGGATGCACATTGGAGATGTTACTTGAATTATCCTAGATTATGGGCAGACATTTGACATGTTATTCAAAGGAAGGATTTGTTTGTTGTTGTTTTTTTTTAAGAAGTTTGATCTGCTTGACTGTTTTTCTTTGTGAAATAGTGCTTAAAATCTCCATTTGGAGTGAAGATATTCAAAGCATGTTAGGGGTTACTCCACCCTTTTGAAGTGTGCCATGAAGGAACAGTGTAAGTAGGAGATGGAGATCCACTGTAATTTGGAGGTGAAGTGTGAATTGACACATGGTCAACCTACCTCAGACACCTCTGGTTTGTCTGTAATGTCTGACTTTGTTTGACACCTCTGCTCGCCTTTTTCATACTTCTTGTAACAAGAGGTTGAACGGAACCTCCGTTCCTCCAGCTGTCAGCTTCTTTCAGGTCTGATGTGGGAGGTAAATTTGATCAGATACTCACTGTTCATATCTTAGAGATTAGTAAAGAGAATATATCCTTAAAGGTCGCTCTTGGTTTATTATCATAGGAAAGCAGCCTGAGATTTAACTTTTCAAATAGAAAATATTGTCCATGTCATTGAGTGCACTAGATAAAAGTGCATATGTTCTTTAATCAGCTTCAGGTTTCCTAAACTATAGCTGTGGCTGGTCGTCTTTTCCACCTCGATGCATTTAAGTTGGGAAATTCTATAAATAAATAAATAAATATACACGTATAATTATCTTTCTGTTTATGCCATTCAAAAAAGGTTAATAAGAATTAAAATGAAGAGTTCATAAAACTGTTGTTTCTCAAATGTCTTCATAAAGATGAAGAGCTTCAGTTATAACTGCTTGTATTGCATATGTATTGTATTCATATTTATAAATCCGGCAGGATTTTGTAAAAGATACTGACAGCTAGGACAGATCAAGGAGATTCTAGACATCCATCAGGGCTCGTTATAACTGGGTAAATAGATTGAGGATGATAGGAGCATTTGCAAGACACTTGGGAGCAGCTCACTTCACTGCCTGTAATTGTGTGTGACAGTTTGTATGTTCATAGATGTGGTGGGGAATACTAATTTATGTTTTTAAATCTGATCACATTAGTTCTATCAGAAATTCCCCATTTGTCTTTCTCCTCAGATTCCTGGAAAAGAGGATTTTTGCAAGCAATTCTCTCATAGAAAAGCCTGAGTAGGCTGTGGAAAAATTAATCTTTGGAAAAGCTCTACCATAGAAAGCGTTGCATTTTCCCTGTTTCTTCAAATCCAGTTAGCCAGCATGGTGTATCAAACACTAATTACTGGACTTGGGGTAGGCTAATATAGCTGACTGAATACTGCTTTTATTATATTTGGGCTCGAGTTATGCAACTGCTGACTTCTGTTCCCTTAAATCTCAGACCTGTTCCTTGGGTATAGAATCGGGTGAAAACAGATGTAACCTCATCTCTAAAAATACCCTTCTGGGCGTTCATTTAGTTTCCAGCAGGGTTTAGCGAATCGGAGAGATGCCTTACAAAATTTTCCTACTGTACTGAACCAAATTTCAGCAACTTAGCAGCACTCTTTGGGGTAGCTAAAAGCCAAACGGGAATGTGAAGATATTTTCCCCTTTACAAAAGTGACTCATTCATCAGACACCGCTTCTGTGCTACCACAACTGAAGTCAGTTGACTTCTTTCTCCTTGTGGATTATATGCTTTATCTTGCAACTTCCCTAGGAGCCGTCTTCATCTGTGGAGTCACCTCTTGTACTTGTACGTGCGTTTGTGGTGCATACACAGGCACGTGTGTACACAGAATCTCCGTGGTTGCGGAGATCGCTGGGTTTGAACCTGCTGGGGCCCGATGCTGCAGAGTTGGGGTCCATGGTAGAACAACAGAAGTTTGGGAAGTGGGATTTGCCCTGTAGAAATGTGGGGGGGAAGTCAGGATATCGATCTCATTTTCCTCTTTATTTGGAAGCTTTTCCTTATTCCCCTACTTGTACTGCAACTTTCCATCTCCTTTCAAGACATTGTTTATGAATAAAAAGGGATTTTGCTTTACTGTGAGTTTACTAAAAACAAAGTATCATGACCTGTTGCAGTTTCAAGTGAAGTGATGTTGCTCCAGTATATAAGTGTTTTGATGAGCCATTTTCATCTGTAGAGGTTTCTGAGCCATTTCATTTCCTTGTTGCTCCCTGGCTCTGCAGAGACACCTCAGTGCCACACTCTTGTCTCCTTTCTTTGGGTTTTCTACAGGTATAGGTTGGCAAGGAAAAAATGTGATATTCGTGTGGCAGAATGAGTGGAAGCCCTAAGCAACTTGGGTATATGTGCATCTCCTGGGAGTGGGGATTCAGAGGTGGTCAGAACTGTGCTTGTGCTTTGTGTCAGGAACACGGGAACGCAGTGAGGAGAGGAGCAGCAAGGGGGAAGCACAGACTGTCCCGAGGTTACGCTGCCCTGGTTTCTCAGTGATGTTTCTGCTCGTGTCCGTTCAAATTAAAAGGTCATCTGAGACATTCATAATGTGTTTTGAGGATGAGATAATAAGTGTTACTGCAGAATTCATTTCTGAAAGGTTATTCTGCCATTCTGAAAAGCTACGAGGTGCCAGTAGGCTACTGTAACTGTATTATAGCTTGAGTGCATTTAAGTGTTTAAAAATAAGAAAAATAGCTGAAGAAAAACATAAAAATATGAAAATATATTTGCTTGAAATTGGATAGAAAATAATCCTGTGGCTTCAATGTTTTTAGTTTCTCAAGGCTCCACCTGAGGTACAAAAAACCCCAAATAATTATAATTTTAACTAGTACAACAATTTTTTTTTTTTCATGTGAGTTATCAGCTGCATGTTATTTAGAATTTACAATCTACTTGGTGTCTCTTTGTAATTCATCTGATCAAGTCCATCTCTATATATCCACTTCTTTTTCTGAAAGAGTGGTAAGGTGGTTAAGTGATCAGATTAGCTCTGTGTTTTCTTAGGTGATTGAGTGGATCAGATTAGGAGAAGGTGGAGCCAAAACTTCAAGAGATTTTAAGATATTTTTTGTACAACCTCTGCTTCTGTTCGTATAGGTAGTTAACACACATTTTTCTTTCAGCTTTATTAAAGGAAATAAGTGATTCTCCATTGTAAAGAGTATTCAAGATTCGTAGTTCAATCAAAATGCCTTATACTTTGTTAACCAGATTTTAGGTAGATTTTCATGTATATTTTGTGTTTTGAAGGAATGTATTCATCTACAGAAAATAAGATCCAAGTATGAGAGCTTTGTGGTTTTTGTTTTCTCTTTAGAACAAAGGAATCAGAAAAAAAAAAAAGGGAGGGGAATGGGAAAAGCTTTGTTAGTGCTTACATTTCAATGGCCAGTATTTGGTCAATTTTTCTTTTTGTGACACTTCATCCATACATTGTTTTCTAGTGGAATTTAAAACACTATAACTAGGCTCTGGAAAATGGCAGCACTTTCATGGGTATAAGCTAAGATTATTTTGTGAGCATTTGTATTGAATTGTATTGTAAATCTTCTATTTGTGAAAGTCCAGCTGGAGTAGCTCAAAGCCAGTAATGCTTTTACAAAACTTAATTTTCAGTATTTGGTTTGTATCAAGAGGATGAGCTTCCCTCGCTTTCTAGCTGAGAACATAGATCGTGTTAACCAAAGGTGGTTTAAAGGACGAGTACATCCCAATTTTGTAAAATGAAAAATCATTTAAAATCTTAAATTTTTCTTTAAAAAGGAAAGTTTACCCTGTTTTGGGGTACGTGGCCTCTGGTCTTCCAAACTTCTGTTCCTACTTGTTTTGTACCTGCTTCTACTCATTTGCAAGTAATCCAGATTAGTCAATTAAAGTACCTTTAAAATCGAGCCCATTAAGATTAAAAGAAGGGTTCTGCTATATATAGTCCTGATAGACACTATAAGGCGGCTTACACGTTTTAATCCTTTAAAACCTTACTCCTGCTCTTTCATGTAATAAATAAAATAGTTTTTCTTTCTTTAAGAACAGTTGAGCCTTCAACTTGTGACTGCGTGGTGAACCTTCAACCGCATTTTTGGTGAATTCAGCTCAGCAGTGACTGGGCCTAGTCTCTTCCTGAGTTTTGCAGGCTCAGGGAGGAGTTCTTAACTAAATACAAATGCAGTTTTTCTAATCTGTTTTGAAATTCCATGACCTAGTCTTTCAAGTGGTTAATGAGGTACAAGCTCATTACACATTGGAACACATGAAAGCTACCAATAGCATGTGAAATGCATTGTGGTCTCTCTCAGGTTGTGTTAATATAAACCAGCAAGCACTAAAGCTAAGTAATATCTCCTAAAAGATGATTTATGATGTTTTTACTGTGGCCCATGCATTTTAATAGGTACACTCTTTGCTAATTTTTTTAGCATGGTTGTGCTGAACATGCTGTACTCCACACCCTCCTCTACCAACTGAAACGTGTACTACAGCCTGTCACATGAAAAGATGTGCAAAGCATGAAGGGTACCTATGAATTGATCAGATACCAGTACAATTAATGAGGGGATGGTAGGAGTACGTGACTGGAACTCCTAAATACAAGCCCAGCCAGCTGCATGCTGTGGCAGTCCTGCCTCACAAGCTTAGAACGGAAAAGAAATGGGAGGTGAATGCAATGTGATGGTGGCCGTCCCCACTTACTACCAGGCTCCGTTTCTCAGTTTGTTTGGAGTCACCAGGAAAAGGAAAATAGAGTGTTCCGGAAGTGGAAAAAAAAATAGAAATCATAGTTAAATAACACTGTCAACACGGGAGTCCTGGTTTGAGAGATCCAATGGGTCCTGCTAGAGGAGGGCTTTCCACAGGCAGATGGGAAGAGGGAAGCAAGGAACGGAGTTTTTTTTATTGAAGTGAACTTTTTCAGCTCTTTGTGGTTCATTATATGTAAGAATCTCTGCTTCTCAGTGCTGTGCTGCCATCTGTTCCCTGTACACACATCCATGCTTCTGTGAGTTGCTTTTCCTTCTGTGCTGTTTGCTGAATTTTCCATCTCTTGTCATGGTCTCTGTTCTTTTGCCCCATTTGCTAGAATGTGTGTTCCAGACCAAATTAATTTTTATTTCAGTCTCTTTTTTTCTCTTCCCCTACCTGTATACATTATTCACCTTGTATCTGTGTGTATCACTGTCCTCTTGTTGCCCACCAGATAGACAGACCAGGAGTTTCACTGCTCAGACCCTTTCTCTGAAGATTTGATTTCTGTTAAAGTAAACATTGACATCGAGAACATGAAGTTTTGTAGGTAAAATCACTTTAGGAGCTTGGGAACAGAGGAATCTTCCAGGATATCCCAGTCTCATCTCCCCTGCTCTCTGCCCCCTACTCCTTTTTGTTCATTGCTGTGCAATACATGCAGACATGACATAGAGCACATCTATTCTCATTTTGCACCATCTGCTTATCCAGTATAATTTTAAAGTTTAAACTTGAGCCCAGATGTATCCATCCAATGTTCTTAACAAGTGATTATGCATAAAGCAGAGTAGGCTTTGGGTTTTTTGCCTTTGGTGATGGTGGGGTACTGTTGGATAGATGCCATGAATTGAAGCAGCAGATGCTTGTGCTTCCTCAAGCTCTGTGTTAGGATAGCAGGGACTGCTTCCCCCTGCCCCCTCCCCTAAACTTATTGGAAACTTTGAGAAAATTCTAGCCAGGAAGAGATGCCGTTATTCTTCTGTTCTTATTTTATTGCATTTCATGTTAGTCTTGGTGTCTATTACCCTTTATTTGATGTATAGCGTCAGCAGCTTTCCTAAAATTCAGAACCTGAGAAGAGATCTTGAATTAAGTCCCATTCACTGCTCCTGCATATAGATCAGGTTTCATATCTTGGTCAAACTCTTTACCTGAAAGGATTGAGGGTAGAATTTCAGTGTTTTGATGGCTGTGGAAATTGCAAATGTATTTGTAGATGGAGGTCCTATGACCAGCCTACTCTGTTTGGGTTAAAGTCAGCTTGCTTTTTCATTTAAATGGCTTGTGTCCTTTCTGTTTGGTTACCCCAATCACATTTGACCAGGGACTGGTCATATTCCTTCTCAGCCAAACTCTTAATTTCCTCTTAAAAAGGACACTCTGCTTTCCTTTGTAATCTTGTTCACTGCCTCTTCCAGCTCCAAGTTTCTGGAATGTTGAAGTGGCAATTTTTCTTTTTTTTTTTTTTAAGGTCTATATTTATATGTGCATTGTATGGCTTTTTCACACTTAGCCATATGGACTTTTATTGTGCTGTTCACTGTGATTTTGAGGCAAAACCATGATCGGTTTTGTCACACACTATGGATGTAATATTATGCATACCCCATAAGAAAGAATGGAATTGGAAAGAAAACAGTTCTCTAGCACTTGGGAGAATTTAGTGATTATAAGCTTAGTGATATAGGTAATTTAAACATATGATAATGAAATTCCGTAAACATTGAAAATACTGGAGGATGGGAGAGAACTTGAAGGAAAGGTATCACTCTGCTTGCCTAGTTCTATCCCTGAATAACTGCGTTCTTGTCAGCGTGAGAGACAAGTGTTAACCACAGCTCCTGCTTTTGGGTTTATCCAGTACTTCTACTTTTATGTTATTTTAGGTAAGGAGTTTCTTACAAAGTGATGGATGTCTGCTAGAGACAGTTGATTGATATCCAACTCCTCTTAATCAGAGAGAGAGAAACATAACTACTCCTAGACAGATCAGCAGAGCTCACACTTTGCTTTTTAATGCTGAAGTTGAACCAAGCTTAATTAGTCAAGAGGGGACGGGTGCTGATCCTTTGGGTTCCAAACCGACACTGCTTTTCTGATGCTATGAAGAGTCCTGCTGTTTTCTTATTTTCTGTTTTCAGCATTAGTTTCAATACCACTATATCTAATACCAGGATTTTTTTCTTTAAAAACCAAAATTCTGTCTACTTTTCAGCTCCAAACCCAATGATTTTGAGATTCCTTTCCATCCTGTTCCTCTAAAAACTTCCTATAAGAGGAATACTATTCAAATTTTAGCTTTTTCTACATTGAAGGAGCCCATCAGATTCCATCTGTACGGAGTGTTTAAGCTTTTCCTAAATATGACATCTCTTGGCACCCATCCTTTTTGAACATAGAGCCTTTTCAGTCCCAGCCCCTTAGTTTCCTTGATTGCTTTACTGGTATCTAAGACAGGAGTTTTTTCTGAGTAGAAATTATTCTTCTTATTCCTACAAATGTCCCTGCCACTCTTTCAGCGCTTATTTCTCAGGAGTACTGAAGGGAAGAAGTAAATCGCTCCAGAAAACTGCAAGACCATCAACCTGAAGGTGATACACAGGACAGAGTTAAGCAGTAGTAAGGGGTAGCCTCCCGTGTTAACTCTCTTACATACTACATGCTACATAAGAATAAATCTGATTTTTGAACAGGTGACGCATGATACTTTCTTCACAGAAATTTGTAGTAATTTCCAGTAGCTGTTGTAAAGAACTGCAGATATTGTCAGTACTGAACAGGCTGTAGCACAAGAAAATGCTTGGATTATCTCGTCTTTTCTGTGTTTACTTTTCCTTTCACACAGGGGGCGTAAAAATATCTCTTATGTCAGAAATCCCAGCTTCTTGTAGTATGTTTGAAATTTAGAGCTTTAATCTTCCAAAACACCCAAGAAACAGGTGAGCGGCTTAAAGGGTCATTTCTCAGATAGAAATGAGTAAAATGGGCAATTTACCCAAGGCCATGAAGTGCAGCAGTAGCACAGCAGGAGGAGACTGTTCTCTCTCAGCATCTGGGTCCTTCCTCTGAGGGACATTGCTTTCTAAAAAATGCTGTTTTCTCTTATTCCTCTGAGGTTACCATCCTGTCATCTTAAATTCTTTTGCTATTAGTGGTAGAAATAAATGGTTTTGTTTCTCTTGTCAAACAACCTCATCAATCTGATTTGGTGCCGGGTAATTATTTGATCTAGAATTTATTTATAAAAAGGCACTTGATGGTGTTTTAGGAACTAAGATACTGTCTTAAAAACTGCTGGCTTTTGGGTTTAAAGGGCAAAAGTCAGGGTTATTTAAGAGACTGTTCATATTGTCATAATCTGGATATGGTTAATTATAATTGGTATTGCTAGAGCATCAGATTATAGTAACCTTGATTAATGAAGTAATACACCGGAAACTGGTTCACAGAATGTTCTTCTGTAACTTCGTACTCCTTTACTTCTTCTCCGGTTAGTCCGTAAGCCTTGGTGCCGTCTGAGTGTGTCGGGACGAAGTGCAGCAGGGTGTAATACCATAAATCATTGGTGGTATGTAGATGACTGAAGGAACCGTGGAGTTTTTGACAGGATTGTTGTGGTTTGGAGCCCTCCCCGTCAGGCGTGCGTGTCCTGGGTGGCCGTGCGGGTGCAGCCGGGCCCAGCAGCGCATTGGGGTCCCACAGCTCCCTGTCCCCGCGTTATCGTCCGGCACCACGTGGCCTCCTGGCCCAGGTGGCGGCTGCAGGACGTGTCCTGTAACTGGGAACGTTTTCCGGTGGATCAGTTGATCCCCAAGTCCACACTGTTCCACTGAAGGGAAAACTTAGTTGTGTTGATTTCATGGTTTATGCTGCCGGCATGTAAGTACCTCGCTTCAGGAAATGTTTGTTCTGAGGAGCCTGTTGCTGTTTTACTGCCTGCCTTTGTAGCTAAAAACAACTGCATTTAGCTTACTTTTATTAGTACACAGTGCTGCTTAAGAACACAATCCCTTTTTCCAGGATTAACATTGTACGTAATTCCGTAGAGGTAGTTTGAATGTCTAATGCCGTTTGCAAGTGGATCGAGATTCATGTCAGAATTCTGTTGGTTTGGTTTTTTTGTCCTTGCCTGAGCTCCCATGGGAACATCGTCTCATTCAGAAAATGTTTTGTATATTTTCCACCTTATAGTGCTAAATTCTTCATCTAATTCAAGTCTGGTAATTTTAAAATATCTGTTCAAATATTGTTTTTTTCAGACACTTTTAGTTCCCATTTATTAACATTTAATACTTTAAATGTATAGTTCTTGATTATAAACATATGTATTTCAGATGCATGTTCTGAGGGGTTTTTTTGTCATGTGTTTAAACTTCTGTGTATCAGTCTTTTTATTAGTATAAAAATGGTAGTTGTTAGTAGAAATGCTTGTTTTAATTAGAAAAAAATTAGTTACTGTGCGCTATAGATTAAGACCATTAAATTTTTAAGTATAATGGATATTTGCTTCAGTTTATTTGCTTTGCTAAATCTCAATTATTTCAAATTTTATTTCAGTTAATATTGATAAACATTGAACTTTGCATAGCTTTTAATTACAAAACGCAGTGCTTAATAAAAATGTGGCTTGAGAGTTTTTTTTTTCTTGTACAAAAAAACTGTAACAAATGCTTATTCTCTGAGATTTTCAGTCTTTTTATGAGAAATGTAATGGCTGAAGTTTAGGGTAAATTAATTGCAATGTCTCCCTTTCTTACAGAATATAGTCGGTTTGAAGCTAAAATTCATGATTTACGGGAACAGATGATGAACAGTAGCATTAGTTCAGGATCAGGATCTTTGCGAACCAGCCAGAAGAGATCCCTCTATGTCAGGTAATCATCTTTTTCACAGTATTGCTGGTGTCTTTCTGTAGACCTGGTATTTCTGTATTTGCTTTTTTCTAAAATTATTTACTCATTATTGAACGTAACAAATTGATGCTTATATGCAAAATATATTAAAAATAAAGCTTAATTTAGATTGATTAATGTAATATAGCTGAAAAAGTACTAGCCCTGTGAACCCTGTATGAACTTTGAAGAGTGGTGCTATTGCTTGCTTTTTGTCCTGCCTCTGAGATGATAAGCCTTCAGCAGAAACATATATTCGTTCTTTAAGTCAGCGTATGTGAAGTCTTAATAACTTCAGTTTGTGGTTTTGTGGCAGCAGTCCTTGTGTTCAGGTCTTGAGTTCAAATTTATAGTCTCCTTTTACTTAAGCTTTGACAGATTTCCATCTTATTTCCTTCAGCTTACTTCAGTCGCATTCTCAGCTTGTATTAAGAAATCTTGTTGCTGTATCCAGTAGCATTTTGTTATAGAATATTTTCCATGGTAACCAAGAGAGCGAATGCATCAAAGCGAGTGAGCTGAATATTCTTCATTAATTTATTTATATAGAATTAAGCAGAAAGGAGGCTAAAAGGACCATGGAAATAGAGCATGAAGGAGTTACGAAAATAGGTGGTTTCACTGGGAAATTGTGGCAAGGCGCAGCTCCTTAAGGTGCCAGCTGACTCCTACATCAGTGAACATATTTCTGAAGGCTTTGACACAAATGTAGCGAATTACTTGTACAGGGCTTCTGTTTAGAGTGACTGTAACATGTAGCCCTTCTCTTTGGACCTATTATTTTAGTAGCTTTATCTGGATTCTGGTTTTGCAAAACTGATCTTGTTGGTTTGGTGTGGTTTGTTTTTTGGTTTTGGGTGTTTGGGGTTTTTTTTGTTGTGTGGTTTTTGGGTTTTTTGTTCTTTTTTTTTTTTTTTCTCCTTTGCCTTAAGTGTTTTAAGGGCATCAAAATTTAAATCTCTAAGGATAAATACCTTAAATACTAAGGATAAGTGCTTGATATCACAGTTACCCATGTCTTAGAATTTTATACATGGAGGTAGACATGTGGATATTGTGGTGAGATCGTCTTCCTTTCCATAATCCCAAGATTTATTGCTTTAACCCTCATCATATAACTAAATGCTTTTATTTTGCTTGGTTAGCTCTAGCCTGATTAGTTTCTAACCCTCTTATGCTTATGTTCACACGTTGCTCTGATTCTTTTAAGCGACTGACAAATACGTTGTGTTTGTGTAGTTTTTGTTCCACTGATGGAAGTTGTGATCTGTAGATGATTGAGGCCGAGCTTCTGACTTTGCCAGCTGCTGCAGCAAATGCCTTCTCCAGGTGGTTGGCAGAAGCCTCGTGGAAACTGATGGTTCTCTCTCCAAGAAGGGTTTTTGAGACTCGGTAGTCAGCTTGGTCATAAGAACAAAAATCTAAAATTCCAAAATTCTTCAGGAAAAGTACTTTTCCACCCACACCTCTTCACAGAGGGTGCTGCTGGGGCGTCTGAGATCTGCTCCTGTCATCACACCAAAAGATGGCAAAGACTGGTAGGCAACTTGGCATTCACAGGATGGGTTCACATCTGTTCTGTCTGGTTTCTGGTTTAATTTTGACCTCATTGAAGTAAGTTTTATGAATCTTTTCACATGTAGCTAGATACTGACAGAACATGTTAAGTTATCCAACTTATCCGTTATTATAAGTCACTGAGGTGTGATCATTCTGTACTTTTAATTGTACCAATTCAAAGCCAGTTTTAGCAACTGAAGTTAGCTTCTTTCTGTAATATTTGGGTTTGCATATGCCTTAAAGGATTACAGTTATATAATGTAATGCAGATTTGAATGGTAAATCCAACAGTAAAATGTTGATAGGCATTCAACCACCATCGTAGAAAACATACCAACTAAAAATACTCTAAAAATAACAATCTCTGGTAGTTTCTCAAAATCAGGGTAACAAAATCAGATACATCATTGCGTCCCTGTCACTGAAACTTTATTTCTTTATGAATAGTCTGTCTGTAAACAGTATTTGGGGGATATTGTGTAAAATTAAGGAAAACAGAATTGTGTTTGCCTGAAAATACAATTTGAAGTAAAATGGTAGATTTTTCTTAATTGTGTGTCTACCAATATATGCTGAATAGCAATATAACAAAGTCTTCGGAGGGCAATACGGATATAGCAGTGCAGCAGCACCTAACTCTTCATTTGTATATCTAGTTCTCGTTCCCTGACTAGTTAAGATGTACTGATTTTATGGCCTTGTCTTATTTTTGCCTTATTTCTTTTGATCTTTATCCTAAGAAGAGATTCTGTCATACGATGTTTCTTTTCTTGCATCTGAACTATATGTATAGGCTCTCTTTCTTCATCTGTTCAAAAAGCACATATGAAAAGGTGAGATACCTTAATGGTATCGAGTTTCTATGATATCTTGACAGGCAGTAAATTTGTTATGTATTTTATCTCTTCTTGTCTGCCAGATCTCACTCTCTGCAACGTGTGTAGAATTCAAAACTAGAAATTACTTTTACCTCTGTGCATTTTACTGACCAGCGTAATACATCACAAATTCAAACAATGGTGCTGATTCCTGCTTGGACTAGAGCAGCAAATGGTTACATCTCCCAGTGGAAGAAACTTTCCAGTTTTGAAATCATTAGTAAATTTTAACTAAATCCATTGGAAAAATAGGATCTGGCATTAGCACCAGGTCTGAAAAGTTGATCTGCCTGCAGGAGGAGCTTGATTGGGCATCCCTGTGTTGTTCTGATGGTTCAAACATCTGGTTTCAAACAGCTTTCCCAAAAAACTCAGGGAGAAAAGAGAACCTCCTTTGCAAGCTGACCTTCATTCGTTCTAAAATAAGGTGTGGAGATGCTTTTGCTGCAAGAATTCCCATTCCTTTGTTCACAAGAACACCATAAAACAAGAAATGCTTCAGTAAAACTTGATCAACAACCTACAATGTTGAAAGTAATGGCTGTGGCCAAGTAAAAAGACAGCCTGGAGTATTTGGTGCTGTTACCACAGCCATTGCATTTTTGACTTTGAAGCATAAACCCTCATGAAATGTGAAACTTCAGTTTCTGTAGACTTGTAAGTGAAGGAACCAAGTTACCTTTTCATAGTGCTGCTTGATTGCTGAGTAATACAAGTTTAAATGAAAAGGAAAACTTGATGCTTTCTCTGTAAAAGGATTTCTATGACTCATTGAAATAGAACTTTAGAGTAAATATCCTGGGGCTGCATTCAAAGCAGTAGTCGATCAGGAATACCCAATTTCTTTTTAAGTGAGTGTTCATAACTTACACTAACTGAAGGTATACATGGCATTGTTAATCTGTTTTAAAAATCTCCATAGGGTTTAAAAAAGAGGTATTTTTTTAATATACTAGTCTGTAGATAAATATTTCATCTTGGCTGTGAAATGAGTTCTCATTTCATGCCTTGAGAGGCATACAGGAAAAGCCATGTTAATCAGTTGGAATCAGAAGAGATTTTTGTTAATTCTGGTTGCTTTTTGGCTCACTTATTTGATCGTTACCAGTTCCTGGTGTTTCTGTTGCTGCTTTCCTAAGGCTGGGATGGATTTGGTATCAGTCTCAAATCGACTTTTACTTTAAAGACAGTCATTTTTATTTAACATCAATCCAATTTGTAACCTGCTATAAAGCAGTGTGCATTACAGAACATTCAACAGTGCTGTATGCTTCAAATACTTGCCTTTTTTCTCTGGGCTGGCGTGTAACTGCTCTGTACAAAGTGCTTGTTGAATTGCAGGAGGCATCTTCCATGGACCTTTTGCAAAGCACTAGTGTTCTGTTCTGGGCAAAGTTTGTTCTCATTTGTTAAAACTTCTGAAGGTGGGTGTGAATACTGTACTGTATATTCTCAGTGTACGTACATACACATGAGAGAGAAAGTGTTCAGCATTCTTACTTTAAGTGACTGTCAGGATGGTGCAGTTGCTTCTGAAAACACAGGCAGCTTCCTATTTGGTGCTGTTTGTTCTCCCCTGGTTTATTTCTTGCTTTTTCTATGTTTATTTTTTTTCCTTTAAATGCAGAGCTCTTTTTGATTATGACAAGACTAAAGATAGTGGCCTTCCAAGTCAAGGACTGAACTTCAAATTTGGCGATATTCTCCATGTCATTAATGCTTCTGATGATGAATGGTGGCAAGCACGGCAGGTAACTCCAGATGGAGAAAGTGATGAAATTGGAGTTATCCCAAGCAAACGCAGGTATGTCATGATATTTTATTGACTTTGAGGTGTCTGCTATTAAACATCTGATATGGTTAATGTATATATTGCATATGCTTCTCTCTTTGTTGTTAATTCTGTACCACATCAGCCACTCTTTATATTGTAGTGGGATTCTGACCAACTATGTGAGAAGTTTGTCAAAATCCTGTTTAGCCCTAGGAGTAGCATGCTGAGGTTGATAAAGGTGGTCTGAGTCCATCTCTGTTCTCAGTGTAAGCAAGTTGGGGGTTTAATAGCATTATACCATTTACGTATGAAAATGTGCAAAGTAAATTTTGTTCAAATCATGACACTATCATGACTTTTGTGACATGCTTTTACTTTTTGCCCCCCAATTTACTGAATGTAAATAGTGACAAAATACTCCAATACCCTCACAGCTCATCACTTGAGAAATAGTAGCCTACTTTTCCAATACAGTCTGCTACTAGCAGGCTGCCGTTTTCTGAAGGTGCCATCACCAACAAAAATCTGTACTGCAAAAGATATACCTGTGTGCTTACTTTATAACAAGTAGTAGCTTGGAGTTCTGCAGTTTTGCTGATTTAATTTTTTGTGTGTATGTTTTTGTGGTAGAGTTGAGAAAAAAGAACGGGCCCGTTTAAAGACAGTGAAATTCAATTCTAAAACAAGAGGAGACAAAGGGGTGAGTTACTGAAGTACTAATTACGCCTGGCATTGTGAATGGTGACATTTTTCAGTGGTTTATCTCTGCAAACTTAGTTTCAGTTTTTAGTGAAAAGAATAAATTCTGTCAAATAGAAATAATTCTGAACACCAAAGCTGACTTTAGTAGAAAACCATTGTCAAAACACTGCAAATTGTTTGGAGAGTTAGCTTAAAGCCATGTATTATCATTATTACTGTAATGTAATAAGAATTGTAGATGCTGATCAAGTATTCAATAGTGCCATTTGTAACAGCTCTGCAAGTGCTGTTTGTAAAGCGGTTTAGTCCTTTAGCATGGATTGTAGGCCTGGACTCCCTTTTCTGGGGAAGGGGCTTACTGCCAGTTTTCAGAAAGAGTGCAATGTTCTTGTGAAGGTTTTTAATGCACATAAAAAACAGGGAAGTAGAGCTCAGCAGGGTCCCTGTGACAGAATGAGGTTTTATGATGTCCACAGTTAGGCAGACAGCATAAAGCAGCTGCTTTGTTACAGCTATGGAGGCAGAAGCTTTAAAGAATTTCATGCAAAGGCACAGGCCAACAACTCAAGGCTGTTGCCATTGCTGACCAGACCAGTTTCTATCTCAGAGCTGTTTTTTCTTGCTGCCACTCCCTATTTACAAATACTGATGTGGCTGTGCTCGAATCGTGTGAAATAACCAATGCAGATGAGAAACAACTCAATCCAAAAGAAATGCTGTTTTTAATGTTAGTCAATGCCTTGGTGAGTTCGCTGCACGATATGCAGTGCCTGTCCCAGTATGCGTGATGGGAACGAGCAGTGAGAAAGCGGGGTAGCTACTTAAGCGGAGACAGGAATGTTTGTAGCAAAACTATAACCATTTCCTAATGGTAAAGCAGCCAAATTTTTGAGGTTTGGTGAGGCTTTTTTTGCAATGGTTTGGTTGCTATGAAATTTGAGAAACGATTTCACAACCTTACAATTTCTACCAACATTATATAACTAGTAATTTCAAGAGTTAGGTCTATGTGGTTTAGATGTAAGAGCCTTCTAAAATAATAATATAATTCTTTTGAGATCTGAAACATACTTTAAGCTCCCGAGGAAGCTACTTCTTAAATAGCTATTATTTTTTAATACCACTAATGCTGTAACATTTAGTCACTATTATAGATCCTAAAGGTTACTTTTAGTCATTTATTTCAGTAACAATGTTTTCATAACTTTGAAAATCACATATATCAAGTATTAAAGCTTCAATACTTTATCCTGATAGTGTAGGATTTTAAAGACTGTCAGATCCATACATATATCAATCTGCTACATGGCAAAGGTTTCGGCTTAGTTTATTAATGAAGAAAATGGTTGTTTCTCTAAGTGTTTAAAAGGAAATCTATATCTCTAGTTATTTTCTGATGAACAGCTATGGCACTGCTTTGAGGATTCACTGGATTATTTGCAGGTTTTGTTTTGGTGTATTCATTTTTGGGTATTGGAATAAAATTTTATCAACTGACACAGTAATTTTTAACCTGATCATTTTTTATAATTTGAGTTCAATTTTTAGAAGTCATATAAAGAAAATGGCTTAAATAGTTTAGATATACTTGAGTAATTTTTCCAATGTTCCCATGTGCTTTGAAAGATAATTGCATGGTGAATTAACAGTGTGTTTGAAGTAGCATTTTGAGAAAGCAGCGCGAGTGCGCGGTCGCTGCACTGGCAGAGCCCCAGAGACCCGCATGGAAAACTGAGTGGAAAAGCAGCTACGCTTGCCATTGATACACAACTGCCGTTCTTTTTCTTTAGTAACACTTCATTTTGCAAACACGCTTACACTGTTCACAAGCTTTTGCTTCAGCTGTAGATGTTTTAACATTACAGTTGCTCCTTAAAGTAATTCTTGCTGTGTTGGTCACGGTGACGTTTTTCCCAGTAATTTGTGTGCACCGTGCGTGTCCTCGGGGGCCGTGAGCCTCCCTCTGGGGGTGATCACGCTCCTGGACAGGATGAAATTCCAACTTCATTAACATCCTAAAGAATAACTCCAGTGGTGGCAAACATTGGAGTCGATGTTCCCTTCATTTTAAGGACAACTAGAAAACCTGGAGCAGAAATGGTTAATTTTTTTCTTGTTTGGTCCTTTCATATACACATTTGTCTCACCTTCTGTGCTGCTTCTGTTTTAATATATTCTTCCTTATGATGCCTGTTTATGATTTGCAGTGGGCTTATGAAAAGATTAATACAATTACTATGCATTTTCAACTAATAAGTAATTCTCTTTAGCTTTTTATAATCATGGTATCTTTTAAAAATAATCTTTTGGCTAGTCTTTTTAATGCAAAATCAGTATAATATTACTTTTATTTTCTCCTTTTTTTTTTGGAAATGGAACTGACTCTGACCATTATACATGCAGTATGTAAAATTTAATATTAGTTCTGTAAGATTTACTGTACAGAAAATTAAAATCATTATTATGAAATATTTCCAAAACTAAAAGAACCCAGTTATCTTTCGTGAAGTACAATAAATCAGCCACTCCTTTTGTATTAGCCATACAAATTGCAGAGTCTCACCACCTCAGTTAAACTGCACCATTTTAGCTTTGTTACTTTTATTTCCCCTCTTTTGTCCAAACTGAGTGACTTGTGTGAATAGAACAGTAATGCAGATGTGAGAATTCCACTTTTGGAAGTCATGCTACTGTATTTTTCAGTATACTCCGCAAAGATCTGTGGGCACATTTCTCTGTTGCCCCTGTTGTGTAGGTTACGTTACTGTTTCTGGTTATGAGGAATCAGTTGCAATGAGTTGTTGACTTGAGACAAAGCAGGTCAGGAGGACCAAAACCTACAACTTTGCCTGTGCCAACTGTAGTTCCTGCAAGCGTTTGCTTGGCTCGAAACCACTTCTTTTGTCCGTATGTCATGTTGATAATTTACCAGTTCTTACACTGGAGCGACAGTTTGAGTTGAACACAGACTCCAGCTAATTAAAGGTTTTATGGATTTCCTACTGAACACAGTATTGCTGTTTCCAGAGCTCAATGGCACTGATTGTGCTCCCAGGGTTCCATGTGCCTCTTTAACACCTGGTAGTTTTAAGTAAACCTTTTTTTAAACCAACGATAAGGAAAATATCCCTGGATGTTTCAGTATCTGATATTGCCAAGCAAGTCTGTATCAGAACAGATGGCCGGAAGGGTTGTTAATGCTGTAGCAGGATGCAGCTTGTGTGTTGCTCTATAGGCATTCTCCTCAGGAAGGCCAAATGCTGATTTTGTAATTGTACCAAAGAATGTGGCCCACTGTTTGCAAAAACTTTGTCCTGTTTGACCACCAGTTGTTAGTGTATTTTATTCCATATTTAATGCTGGTAGAAATGGTAATATATCTTTTTGCAGCTGTATTGCACGTAATAGAGGAAGATGAGCTCACACTGGCTGAAGACAGACAATTACTTGAAAGTTAATATGCTCTAAATCTTCCAAATAGCTGTTAACAGCATCCTTAATATATTAATTGAAAATATTTGGGTTTTTTTTTCTAAAGTAGCTTTTAAAAAATTGTTGTGTGGAAGTTTTATTACTTTCTGCTGCACATGGGCTTTACTTGGCTTTAGAAATAAGCAGTCCCCCAGCAGCACAGTGTTTCAAAACCAAGTTGGGCATTTTCTTACTTTTGCCATCCTTCCCATAATAGAGTTTCTGCAAAACTGGCAAATGATTCACTTATGCCTAAAGATGAAAAGAAATTTCAGCTGGCTTCAAGTTAGCTGTATTAGTTCCTGTTCTGGGCGTAATTGCGATACAGATGTTACCTATTTATTTCTACATCAAGTTTCTTTATTGACTTAGAACAGTGTATTAAAGGTGCTGTAGTCACATAATATCTTCAGCAGAAGATGTGGCAGATATTTCTAATTTCTGTGTTAATTTCACCTGTAGACATGAATAAAAAATACATTGCTCCCCATCATTTAGCACAGTTATAATTTATACTCTTATCGGTAGATATGCATATGTCTATATAGGTAACGCTAGAATTTTTCATGGTAACTTGAGATGCAGGAATTCTTCAGCAACACAAGCAGTTAATATCGAAAGTTGCTGAATGTGGTCCTTGGACATACAGGGTTTTTCATGTTATTATTATCTATAAATGCACCCTTTAAAAAATAGTTGCCACAGTAAACAAATGAAATTAGTTTGTATCTTTTGAAAGTTAATCTTGGTGTTGGGATGCAGACTTCCATAGAGCAAAGTCATTATTTTCAGTTAACTTGCAGTGAGGTGCAATTGCGGAAGGTTGAAACAAATACATTTTGCTCTGTATTTTTATTGTTTGGATATTTTAGCTAGACATATTTTTTTTCCTTCCTTTTTCACTGTGCTTAGTTTTATCGTAAGAGCATTCGGTACAATGCCAGCTTTTAACGTCCATTTTTCTTTACCCTATGATATGTTATTTAGCAGTTGTCGCCAAAGTATTTACAGTTTTGCCTTTGCAAATGGGTGACACCGGCAGATACTTCTGGTGGGCTGCACGATGTCAGCTGTTTGCAAAAGCATGTGTAAAGCCTCAGTGTTGTTTTAAAATACTGTAAGCCCTGTATTAGGTAATAACAGTGATTTAATTGACTTTGGGTTCGTTATGGTTCGGCTATCCTACGGCAGCCTAGTTTTTCCCATCTTTGTACACTCCAAGCAGGCCTAAATTTGTGAAATACAGGTCAGGCCGTATAGGATGCACCAGCCTGCCAGTTCTCTCTGTAGTAAGCATGTGAAATACGGAGGGTGTGAGCAAAGCCATGATCCCAATCTCTGTTTTTAATGAGCTGAGAAGATAATGTTAAACTGAAATATGCACTGCATAATATGGTTATAGGAGTCAGCTTCCACAAAGCTGCTGGTCTCGGCCTTTGTTCACACAGACATTAGACATCCTTTGTTTTGCCCCTCCTTCTCTTCTTCAGCAGTCATTCAATGACAAGCGTAAAAAGAACCTCTTTTCCCGAAAATTTCCCTTCTACAAGAACAAGGACCAGAGTGAGCAGGAAACCAGTGATATTGACCGTAAGTATGTGGCATTCGATGGAGAGCGAAGCACACGTAGAAGGGCCTGCTAGACTGCAGTAGGGTGTTACCATGGAGACAGTTTCATGAGCTGCAACAGGCCAACAAGCTTGAGGTGCCAGTGACAAACCAATCTGCAAAATCTATAAAATCATTTGGTTGCTGTTAAAGTGAAATTTAACCAAAGAGTACCCCAGTTTGGAATAACCTGGGTAACGCTCTTGAGTAACATCAGTGTGCGTAACTGGAGGAGACAACAGCCTCCCCGTGCTGTCAGTGATGGTTCCTCATTTCTGGCTTGGAGGAGAGCGCGTAGCCGTGCAAAAAGTGTAACAGAGCTTACCAGCTTTTCACACCAGTCCCTTTAGACTGGTTATCTGAATGTCATTCCATTCTAATTTGGTTTTCCTCATAAAGAGAGGTTACTTTGATTTTCATCATTGTTACCAGCACTAAAGTGGCTTCTCAAAAAACAGCTGCGTGAGTTTGCTAATTCAGACCAGGTCTGCTACAAACTGCATTCTCTGCTCTTTGCATCACTGGTTACACTTCATGTGCCACTCAGGTCAAATCCTATGGAATTACCTTCACCTGTGATGTTCTGGGAACTGTCTCCTGTCGTAGCGCCAATTTTATATATTACTGACAATTATTTTCTTTGTGATTGTCTTTTTATTGCTTGCCCTCTGGGGACTACTCTGCAGGAGGTCCCTGACGACATGGGATCAAAAGGCCTGAGTAAGTGATCAAAATACTCCCAAGTTATTTTAACCTCCATCTGAAAAATTACTACTTTTTTTTTTTAACAGATCTCTTTGAGACTGGTGCTCTACTGGCATAAGGAGGTTGACTCTGAAAATGTTCCATAAGCTTTTTCTAGTTTGTAATGTTTGGGGGGGGTTTTGCTTTCAGGAATGTGTTACTTTAAGTCCATGTGACTATCATCTTAGGGGTTTTTCTTGTTGTTCAGAAGCTTACCAGTGCTTACTTATTTGTCATTAATAGTACTGTGTTCTTAAATGGTGACAGAATTATCTTAANTAAATCCGGTGATTCTTTTTTTTATGTCACTTTTATCTTGTCTTTGTATTCTTATTTATTTAAAAATAACCCATGACTTTTTACAGTAGTAGTACAACCATTGCCATAACAGTTTAACTAGTTACACTTTTCAATCCTCTCTCTAGGTGACTGATGTTTACAGCTACTTAAACCAACAAAAAAACCCTTTGCTTAACAAATGCCATGAGAGTTTTTCTGTCTGACTTATTCAAACTCTTATGATGCTTTTAGATCAGGTGCGGGGGTAGCTAATAGAGGAGACACATCAGCATTAGTTGTATTTCCTGCAGAAATGTACTCTGCTTGAATGCACTAAGATTCAAAAGTTGCTAAGTACAGATCTAACAGTTTGCGTACATGGATACCAGCACACACCAAAACGACAAAAACCAAAAGAGCCAGCAAGACATTGCTTTCATCACACATAAGAAACACGCAGATTGTTATGTGTTTATGGAATAGTAAAATCAGTCGGTAAAGATAAGTGACTGAAGGTCGTTAAAGAAACATTTCTTCCCAGTGCGTAACTGTTATGCAGCTATGCCTGAAATCACGTGTAAGCAGCAGCGTATTTCTACATGTGGCTTGAATCATGAAATAAAAATTCCAGTAGCTATAACATTAACTGTGCATTTCTGAAATGGCTAGTTTCAGGGAAATTCTCGGTCTAGAGCAGAAGACCTTAGCAATCTTTATGGCTTTATGGTTTAGAGCAGAAGATCCTAAGCAGCCTTTATGACTTGATGATCATACCTGGTTTAAACTCTGTAATATGATCCAGAAATACCACTAGGCAATTCTGTTATAAAAACAAATACCTTCTAGCCTGTTTTTCAGCACAGTCCGACTTTTTGAAACTGCTTTACCGCACTTACTGCAAGCTGTGTTGCTTGGGTCTGCGAACTGCTGCTCCTGCGGCATCGCAGGCCTTCCATCCAGTTGTGCCCATTATCAGATATTTGCAACACTCGTGTTCCCAGTGGACAGTGTCTCCCTTTCATGTTCTACCCTGAGGCTTTTAAACTTCACTGTTTGCCTCTTCTGTGGCGATGTGGAAATTCTTTTTTCCAAGACAAGAAGATGAAATGGAAGTAGATACAAATTGCTGGTACTCACAAACGTTTGGAAACCTTTGTCTGTTTTTCCTTCACAGAAATGAAGTGAGGGAGTTCAGTCTAGCCAGAGATTTGTGGTTTGAAGATACTGGTTCACTTTAACCAAAAACATTTTAAAAGGTTAATTAGTTTACATATGGTGACAGTGACTTTTTTTAATATTGATTAATCACTAGAAGTATACTTGCTTCCTGACTGTGTTCTTACATCTGGAGTCCCCTTGCTCCCTTCTCTTCAATCTTGTAGGGGAGGAACCGCACTGAATTTAGTGTATTATAAAGGCTCCTCATAACAACAATGTGTATTACCATATACACATAGGTACATAATTTCAAATTTAATTGTACTTGATTTGTGTAGGTCAAACACAAGCTGCTTTATGCAGTCTTAACCTGTGAATGTTCGTGTTTTTCATTACAAACAGACACACTTATTGAGTGGCATAAAAATGGATTCTTTACATTAAAGTTCAGCAATATCAAAGTTCACATTTGTTCACCAGACTTGAGGAATTTTCAGGTGGCAGAATATTTCAATAAAATGCATTTGATTTTTATCATAAACAAATATAACACAATTGCATAGCTTTAAAAAGTAAATATAAACACCTTGTAGCTACTGAAGGATTTTGATTTCTATGCAAAAGGCATGAAATTAATATAGATAGTCCAGAATAAAAGTCAGGAGCTTTTGGAAACTAAAACATGACTGAGGGCAAAAAAAAAAATCTGCATTGCACTTCAAGTAAACTACGTAATATGCCATAAGAAAGTGTCTGTTATTGAACATGCTCCACTACAGTTCCTGCAATATAGCCCAGTATTTTCTACTACAAGACTACAAGTTGAAATGCGTAATCCCATAGGTTTTGCACAACAAACTTCATCTTGAAATGAAAACCTAAGAGTTACAGGGTTACATGTGAAGTGTGTCTTAGTGTACTTTTTGAAATCTTATTTTGATGTGCTATTTAATGTTGGTTGGTTTGTTTTAACATCCATTCCTTTGGTATGAAAATAAGCTTGATCCTGAGAGCTATGAGATGTACCTTAAAACATTTATGTGCAGTATGTATTGATTTCAGCATTTGGTATCAGTGTTGTCTTTCATCTGGATTATTTTGTGTCGATTTGCTTTCTTTTGGACTCATGCCATCAGTGTATGTTCCTTATTTTTTTTTTCCCATTGTGTTGCAATTTCAGAGCATGTAACCTCTAATGCCAGCGATAGTGAAAGTAGTTACCGTAAGTGTTTTTAAGTTCTTTGTTTATTTAGAACCTTTGTTTAGTGGCTCTTTCTTTGGGTTTGTTTGTTTGTCTTTTCTGGGTATTTACATGTAAAATAAAACTTGCCAGTCACCTTCAAGTGAAATCCCTATTCATGTGTTTGGTGGGGTACTGCAAATTCTGCTGTGTCTTTTTTTTGTTTCTTTAAAAAAAAAAAGACTAGAGAGAATAATTGCAAACCTCCTTTATGGATATTTTAATTGAGATATATGATTTTCTTAGTTCAGCTTAATTTGAACATGCAAGGTAGCTAGACGTATTAAAATCTAAATGTAAATTTAATGCTGACAAATATAATTATATGTAGTTGAGCTTAATACACTGGAAGCGTCACTAAACTCTGTAATCTGTTAAATGGTGCAATAACTATCTACAATTTTTTACAACTGATATTCAGATTTAATATGTATATACTTGTAATGAAAGAAAAGATAAGCAAACATGTATTTACCCCTGCTTTCAGCTTTCATTTATCTCTTTTGTCAAGTGTGGGTGCTCAGTATGAATCGTGTTCAAAGCATATGACACAGGTGAGGTGCTGGGAGTCAGTTGTGATAAATGAGCCCTCTAGGCACATGTTACACACACGTTCTTTCTGAAGACCAAGCTGGTTTTAAATACTAGGCTGAGTTAGCTTTTTTGCTAGCCCAGGCTACAGTGCTGTTTAGTGATTACCCCAGCTGCCTAGAGCAGAGCAGGAACATGAAAAAAATGAGGATTTGAAGAAGAATATGAAAAGGAAAAGTCAATAAAGTCGGGCAGAGTGACACTGGGTGGCTCACTGATCAGCTCCTGGTTGCTGCCAACCCTATAATGGGCACCTCAGAAACACGTTATTTATGTCAGGGTAAGAAAGCAAGCGGATCGTTAACAGCTGTATTTTTGGGGAGCTACAGATCTTCTCAGAGGTGATGATCCACATTTTTTCTTCCAGCCATTTAAACTCAAGGAGGGAATTTATAGATGTATATACAATCCCCGGTGCCCACAATGGCAGCAGTGTCATAGACTGTAACTGAGAGAAACTGGTTGGGGGAGGGATTTGTGTTTCCTGAGAATAACACAAAATGGGGCGTGTATGGAAGTTGCCTCTGCCTGTATGACAAACTTACAAATTGTCAGCATTTTTAATGGCACACCATTAAAGCTGTCTAACCATGACTGTTTCTCCATAAATTTGCTGCTTCCCTCTCTTTCCCCCGCCAAGGTTTTTCTCAGAGCCTCTTTTTTATGTATGTTTAAAGCTCATTATTGGTACTGCTAGTTAGTTTTTTACTCTGTTATTACTTGAGAAGCCCTGATATTATTATGAATGTCACGGTTTTACTTATTTGAGTATGTCATTCCAAGTGCTTTTTATTAAAATTTTTTTAATTTTTCTTACTGCTGTCTAATATGAAAGTTATCTTGATTACAGATGAGTACGGTTGTTCAAAAGGTTCATTCTATTAGTATTCATTTTCCAAAATCTTGAAAAGCAGTGACAATATATACTTTTTGCCCTCAACCAGGAGATGCTTTTTACTTATTATTATTTCTTTAGTAGTTTGCGTAACTAATTTTTGACCTTATAGCAATGTCACTTCTACAAGGAAGTATCAAATCATATGTGAGCTGGATCCTTCATAGATGAGTTAATAGCTGGTGATACCCTTTTCCTCTCCCTAGCATAAGAGGGGTTCTGAAAGTATATACTGTCCTCCTAAAATCCATTTGCATGAGTAACTATTTGAGCTATTAAAATATACAGGTTGCATGTTTTTGTATCTGTCTCAACATATTCCTCACTTGCAATAACTTAAAGAATTAAAATGTTCATTCCTGTGTTGCTGTAGTACAGTTTGAATGCAAATTCACTCCAAATAAGAGAAATATTTCTCCTAATGAAATTATAGATTTTAGACTTAAAAGATCAATGTATTTGCTGTGAAACAAAGAACAGAGATATAGAAGCAATAGTTGAATTTATAAAAGCCTTTATCTGCCATCTATATGTATACAACTGTGTTATAGCATTGGTCTGTTGCTTTGTCTGTTACAAGTATGGCTCATAAACTCCAAAGAGTGTTCCGAAATTACAGGATTGTATTTTATTCAAAGTTCATAGTAACATCATATAATTTGCTGTAATTGAGTTATTTTTTAGTGATTCCATTGCAAGAAATCTTTCTTGGAGGTATCTTGTTAGACTAGAAATAATCTTTTAGAGAGATGGCAACTGAGGTATATTTCAGATGCTTTCACTAACATTTAAAAAGCCTGCAGCTGTCAAAGGCCAAAATGCAATTATTTTAGTTTCATTCACTGCTGGTGTGCTTTCTGGAGCTGAGTCTTTGTTTTTAAGTTAATCTTTAAGAAATCATTAGTAAAATAACAGTTATTTAGTATATACAATTTTTTTAAAAAAATAGAGTGATTGAATGTGTTTCTGTAGATGCCACTTCGTGATAAAGTTAATGGAAGATCCTTACACCTTAACATACAGGATTGTCAGCCCTGTATAAATAGAGAAAAATGTTGTTGTAAATGCTGGCATCAAAATCTGGAGGGTGTTGATGACGAAGGTGGCGTTGCCTCTAGCAGTGAATGACAGCCTGCATGCGTTGCATCCAGGGAAATGTGTCGCAGAGCGTTTCAGCAATGCTTTACAATCCTTGTGCTTGATGTTGGTTTGACATGCTAACATGAACCACGAAACGATTTATACTGTATGTGTCTTATGCTTTAAAATTCTGTGTTTGGCTTATCTTTGTGATTTTTATAATTCATCGTTCTTGAGAAATGTCCTTCATTGGTATCATTGTAATGCATATTACTGCAGAATGTCTCTATCATTATAGTTCATCGAATGACTCGATTTAAATGCATTGATTGAGAAAAAAATACATAGATATGTCTTTGCATTTACGTTTTTAGGTGGCCAAGAGGAATATGTCTTGTCATATGAACCAGTCAATCAACAAGAAGGTTTGTAGATCTCAGTGTAAAATAAATATCATCTGAATTATTGGAAAACTTCATGTCCCCTTATGTACTGAGCACCATGATGAACCTCTTCACTGTTCTGAACTTGTTGCCATTATTCAAATGAATAAAACATAAAGGCATAAATTATTAAATGCAATTGCTAAATTATTTAGTGCACAATCCAAAAGTGTGCTACTTAAAGTAACTTACGTGTGGTTTACATTGCTTAAGGAAAATACAGTATGTTTAGTAGTTTCATCAGTGTGAACCTCAGAAGTTACAGTTTTCTTCTGTTTCATATTGCTTTAGCGTTCTCACTGTTCCGGTTCCTTTTTTCTGTCACAACAAAAAGTGCGTCAGTACATCATTTGTCTATTTTAGTAAGGTTTAATTGAAATGTCCCTAAAACATGACAGTCTCCCATTTCTGTATGGGCTGCTTATATGGCTAATTTGGTTAGCAGTTGCCAAGTGATGTTTTTTTTTTTCCAGAAAAAAATAATTTTGAATTAAATAGAAATTGATAGGGTAAAATATTTTCTCATACTTACATTTAAACTAAAGTGCTTTTCACTGGTTTCCAGTGGGATCCTATCATTTTCTTTTTGCCTTGGTCCTGGTTTTGCTTCACTGCGTATACAGAATTTTTAGTGTTCCCATTCACCACTGCAGGTGCTGGCAGTTGGTTTACATTATCTAATGCATAGCTCATATATTTGTAAATTAATCTGTAAAAAGAGATCATTTGGGATTACTTGATATCTCTTACCTATCAGGTAAGGTGGCAGTCGAAGTAAATATATATCATATATACATGACTTTTGAGTGTCAAGATCTCATTTTTTGAATTAAAGTACCAGTGAGTGGCACAGCCCAGTTGCTTTTAATAGCATTGTATACTGGAACACATGTGCCTGTGTAACCTTCCACTTTGACTTGTTAGTCATTGCATATGGGCTCCATTTCGTCAGTAAGCTTCCAAAAGTAGTAAAATTGGTGTACAAGACTAACAGAAACTATATTATTTATCTCATCTAATATGTAATTTTGGTGGGCTCCAAATAAAATGCGGGATGAGAAGCACGTGAGTTGAGAGCATGGAAATGGTGTAGTCCCTTTTCCATGCACTAAGTTAAGCAGAGCTTAAAGTGGGGAGCTGGAGGTTTGTTACCCTCCAGTGAGCAGCTGCTGGGTCGGTGCGTGTATCCACACCGCAGCACCTCACAAAATGGGAAACATCTTTTTAGCTGACATTAGCTTCCCAGATTCTGACAGCTTAATCTTTGAGTGAGAGCAATAGTAATGGCAAGTGAATAAACGTCAAGGTTGGAAAGACGTGAACGAGACTTTGCAGAAACCAATGGCTTAGTAACTGCCGTATTGTAAAACTAAAAATTTTAGAGAGCCAAGTGCTTTGCCATTTAAATACATGTCTGTGATTCCCTTTATGAGTCTAACACAGTATATGGGAAAGGCCTTAAAAGAACCAACACCGCATTCCTTGGCTTAGGTGCAGTAATACGTTCCCTGAATATATTCTCTGCATTTGTCTACTCATTCACTTCCGTGGTAGTTTTGTTTTAAGAAACCCAGAGGAATAAAGAACTGTAACAACCAAAATAGATTTAGAGCTGCTTGGATTTGAGACACTACTGGGCCACCATTAGTCTTCAAGCAAAGATATTTATTGTTAAATTAATAAGTTGACAGCTACTCGATCCCAGACATTCCTTTTATGAATATATTAATAGCTCTGAAAGGAAAGAGTTCCAAGAGTCAAATTAGAAAATATTTTTATATATATTAAAAGATGCTATACTTCATTTTATAGGGGTATTAATAGTTACAGAATCTGCATAGTTGAGTCTTATGTGAGTTTTTAAGTTTTGGTCTTAGCGGAAAAGAAAAAAACTTCTCCCAACACAGGATTAGAATTTCACAAACTTCTGCTGCTTAGGTAGCTTGGAAGTGAAAAAATTTTCAAATTTCCCCCTTTTGCTGTTTCATCAGAATTAAGGAGGTTACTTTGTGAATTTTTCCAAAGACTTAATAATTTCAGACTCATCTTCAATCACTCAGATCTCCACTCTCAAATCACTGTCCTAACAGCTTGCTGTGACTATGGTAGTAATTGCTCAACGTTCTTCAACAGGTTTTTATTCTCTGTAGGAGTACATATTCTTGTAGGTATTAAAACCATTAACCGTGTGATAGAGGATATTTTGCAGAATTGTATAAGTTACCAGTGATTTTGAAACATAACTGATGTTATTCCTTTATGTTTAATAGTCAGTTACACTCGACCTGTGATTGTTTTGGGACCCATGAAAGACAGAATAAATGATGATCTGATCTCGGAGTTCCCAGACAAATTTGGCTCATGTGTTCCGCGTAAGTCTTGGCAAATCCTATAGCAATTCTAAGTTGTTCATTTCTGTTAATTTTCTTAATAGACTTATCCTCTGTATGTTGAGTTTTAAAAAGTTAATGTATTGTCTAAGGTTTATAGAGCTATCTTGATTGTCGGTCATCTCTTTGCTTCTGAAAATTTTGTAGTGTAAATGGGAGAATATTTTTTTATATTGTAGGGAAAAAAGTCACTGTATTTTGTTTTTGCTTTAAAAAATACTGATTTATATTTAAAGATACTACTAGACCAAAACGAGATTATGAGGTGGATGGACGGGATTACCATTTTGTCACTTCTCGAGAGCAAATGGAGAAGGATATTCAGGATCACAAATTCATTGAAGCTGGCCAGTACAATAATCATCTTTATGGAACAAGTGTCCAATCAGTGCGAGAAGTAGCAGAAAAGGTAAATCAGTGCCAGTTACTTTCATTTACTGAGGTGATTATCTGACTCTGACAGGGGAAAAGAGAAGAATGGCAAGAAGCCATTCAGAGCCCTCTGACTTTAAAAGGAATTTGTACAAAACTAGAAACAAAGCGCGTTATCACAGTGCATTGAGGGAAATAGTGAAGCTTTGGAATAATGAAAGCATCATGATTAAATTACGGGAAGAGGAGCAATTGTAGTTTGTTCTCTTGTATAAAAAGAGAATAGAGAAGAAATAGTTTGAATTACAGGCTAATTAGCTGAGCTCACATGCAGACATCATCAACTAAGAATAGTGGTGTTGGAGTCAATTAATACGATAACCCATTTGGTATAGACCTATGCAGAAGAAAACTTGTGAAATTGTTGTTCTTTGTGCCATTCATAGATTTAGCTGACAAAGGGAAATGAATGTAATAAACTCAATTTCAGAAAGACTTTTTGCGTAGCTACCACTACATTTTAAAGACTGACCTTACTGTTTGTATCTTGAACAGATTTTAATTGACTATTTCTTGCTAAATCTGAATATTCCTCAATTCAAACTGAAGTTTACTTGAGCTCTCTGTAAAAGAGTGGGTAGAAGGAAGCATATTTCTTGGAGTAAGATGCTTGTCTTAAAGAAAATGTTTCTGTTAAAATTTATTGCAAATGTTCCACATTGGGTGGTTGAGTGGTGTTCTACTGCTTACAAATGTGGTGCATTTCTAGTAGGCAATGTTGTCTAATCTGTATGAGAAAAGAAACAGCTGTTTTCTAGGTGGCAACTCACCAGTGTGAGCACTTTCAGGCGGGACATGCAGAGGGTAAGTGTGGTTAGCCCAGGTGACACAGGAGTGTAGTTAGTCCTCTGGAAAACAGTGTAGACCATTCTGGCCAAATGGCTGAGTATTGTTATTTCTGGTAATTTAATTTACTGGCATCAAAACCAGGGAGAACGTGGTGAGATTCTGTGGTTCATGTGATGAAATTTTCTTCTGCTGTCTTTCTCACCCCGTGGAATAGAACCTGGCCCCATGGTATACAGCGAGAAAAGAAAACAAAACTACTTACAAAGTTGTTGAAGAAAATGAACAGTACTTTGTATGGGAGGCTGAACAAAGTTGTGAAACCATCGTATGTGGTTAGATGATGAAACTATTTATTGAACGGCTTAAACATTATAAACCCGTTGGCAGTTGCTTCACCTGGTAGCACAGATACCATCCTTCAGTTCCATCCTAGACCTGAAACTGGCCGTGTTCTTTTGCCCAAGTAGTGGGGTTAGTAAGGTACAAAACAATTGTGGATCTTTTATAAACTGACATGAAGAACAAAGCACTGCCAGATGTCTCTATGCTATTAAATCTCTTGCACAGGGACTGTGAGATTTTGGGTAGATGCAGTGATTTCCGGTTCCAACCGTTATTTTTTCTGGGAAACAATGCCCTGTCCTTCAGAGCTTGACTTCCGAATTGTGACAGGGCCGCCAGCTGGTCAGTGAGGCTGCTCCCTGCGTGTCGCCCTCTCTGTCTCGCTTAAGAGATGAGTCTTTTCAGTGGGTGTTATCACTAGGATACAAAAGACAATTTCCAAGTTTCCCATTATGAATTTAGGGGCAGACACAACCTAAGTGACTGCTGCTACCCCAAAACAACCAGAAACAGTATTCTTGCAGTAGCTTCAAATGGTGTTTACTTGCCTGTGCTTCCAGCTCATCCTCATCTCTCTCATTTCCTTACCTACAATGGACACATGCTTTTTGGTGTCCTTGTTCAGTTATTGTAAAAGGCACTGAGTGCTGTGTTTCTCAATCTGATGCAGTGCAAGTAAGGAACTAAAAAAAATGTAAAATGTTGTTCAGATGCACGGTGCAAAGAGCAAAGTAGCTTTCCTGTATGAAAACATCATAATTACACCGTTAGGTACTTGCATTTCTTTTCCATGTCTTCTAAATCTTCACTTGAAAGGAATTTCCATATCCTCTTTGGAATCGCTAGCAACTTGCAAATCTCTGCATCTGAAGCTACTGTTAATGCACATTCATTATTGATTTGGAATAAACTGTCACAGTTACGTTCCAGAAGGTCCAGCCCAGCTCTTGTGCTGCAATCTAGTCCTTCACCCTTTGCCAAAAATCCTTTGGCACCTGCCGTGAGTTGTTGGGCCCAACACAGCAATGTTGTGTGTGTCATCCCAAAAAGGAAGCTGGACCAGGTAATGCTCTTAGTTGTCAGTTCCCAGAGCATGTGCCACATTTTAAGAGAAACCATTTGAAAGCTGTGGACAGGTTGGCACATGTAGTAAAATACTCTGCTAGAACATGCAAACACCTTTCTTAAATTACACCAGTTAGTGTCCAGATCTGTGGACTGGATCCAGGAAACAGCTGTTGTCAGTTGAAAGCAAGTGGATATAGATCTTGTTCATGTGGGAAGAACACTCCTACCCTCTTTAAGAATTCCTTAAATAAAATTCTGCAGTTTTGATGTGCAAAAGATCAAATGTAAATGATCCTGGTGATCTCTTGATCTGCCGGGGAGCAGAACCATGTCAGTCAGTTCAGACCGCAGTTGCTTCATTGCTCTTTAATGTGCCCTCCAGGAACCTTCTCCCAGGAGTTCAGGAAGTGCGTTGTGTGATAGGAGTGACCTTTGGTTTTATGTACCCTGGCTCACACAGAGTTCTGCCATTCACACTGCTCTCCTGCTATAGAAAAAACTTAGTTTAGTCACCTGACAGTTGTTTTCTGTTGCTCTGCCCTCATCCCTTTTGAAAATGGTGGTATGTCAAATTACTCCTATGCTACTCAGAAAGGAAAGAAAGAAAAATATGTGAGGTGGAAATGAGCGCATCAGCGATGAGAGGAGTTGAGGAACAGGGAAGAGCTTTTAAGATGAGATATTCCAAAGAGCTGGAAAATTGCTTATAGCGGGAGAAAAGCAGCCCTACCACATTGCCTTCCAACTGCCCAAGGAACAGTTAAATTATATTTGTTTCTTAAGCAATGAAAAATAATCAGCCCAAATGAGTTGCATTTACCATGTCAAACTCTGTATTCTACTGAGCGGTCCCTGGGCAGAGTCCTTGTATTCGGTTTATCTAACGACCCTGATGGTGGCAAATTTCCCTGTCACTAGGGGTGGTTACTCCCTCAGCTATGCCAGGGAGGTCATCTGGCTCCTCTCTAAACTGCATTTGTGATATCACCTCCCTGAAGGATCCTCAAATTGTTAAAGAAAAAATGAAAGAATAGAAATCATGTTGGTGCTGGGGTTGAAGTACAACTGTTCCACTGGGTGCCTCTGCGGTTTGGACTGGGCTGCAGCCTCTGGTGGAGAAAGGAAGGAAGAAGGGTCAGAAACGTCTCAAATGATGTGTGATCCCAACAGAGGGGCATTGGGGACCTTGTGCCAAAGTGGTGAAATCGTAATATCATCGATGCAAATGCTGGGTTTGTTGGCTTCAGCAGAGACGTGTTTTCTCTTCTAAACTATTACACTGTGTATACTTGTGACTTAAACTTTGCTTAGTGCTGTTTTGCATTCTCTCTCACTTTTTAGGGTAAACATTGCATTCTTGATGTTTCTGGTAATGCGATCAAAAGGTTGCAGATTGCCCAGCTGTACCCAATCTCCATTTTTATTAAACCCAAAACAGTGGAAAATATCATGTGAGTAAAGTACCTCAGGGTAAATTGTTTGAGACTGTTGTATTGGAAAAGCCAAATGCAAGTTATATGAAGTCAATTGTAATATTTGCATTTTAAACCATATTTAGTTTCCTGAGTCTAATTTCTAGGGACTTCGAGATGAGGTTTCTAATGCAAATTTTAAAGTGCTTGAGAATGAATGTCATTGTGCTAAATTCCATGCAACATAGTGCCATAGTGGGAACAGCTTATTCCTGCTACAGCCTTTGCTTAGGTGTGTCATTTAGGAGACTGCCTCTTACTAGGGTTAATACTCAGACAACAGCTTAAAACCTTATTTCAAAATACATATTCGGTAGTAGTTTTTAAACATACACTGTTTTCAATTTCAGGGAAATGAATAAACGCTTAACGGAAGAGCAAGCCAGGAAAACATTTGAGAGAGCCATGAAGCTGGAGCAAGAATTTACTGAACACTTCACAGGTGCATTTTGCTTGGGATTGTTCCCTTGCCAGAGTTGAAATTTTATTGCTTGCTGTAAAATAGTAATTGCCTCACTGCTGAGATAAGGCTGAACTTTGTTTTCTAGCTGATCTGGGATTGTTTCGAGGTGTAGAGCCGTCTTAGTACCTATGCGCTGATTTCAGTTTGATCAATTAATTGAATATTTTAAATTACTGAGAGCTTAGTTTAGATTTTAAAAACTCTGAGACTTTCTACCATTTTCCCAGATATGGTAATGCAGATGCTTGTTTTGTTGATAATTTGTGTGCTTAAAAACTTTTTATTTGCAGAGCTGAGATTGCCCAACAAAGCTCCTTGTAGAAAATGATTAGTATCTGTGGTTTTAAAATCAGGAAGTAAAGAATGATGGTAATTAATTAAGCCTCTGAAAATTGGGTACTACAGCATTATGCTAGTTAGCAAATCAAATTTGTGTGCACCATGGACCTAACTGTAACAGCGAAGCATGGGCTGCAAGTGCTCAAGCTGTGCTAATTGTTTGCATTGTGGCTTGTAGTAGGAGGAGATGGATCAAGTCAGGATGTTGAGGAGGACAGCAGTGAGCCTTCCCTGTTCCTGCCCTGCATAAGCACTCGCTACTTGCCTTCCTGTTATGTTCTTTCCTGCAGCGATTCCGTGTTTGCTGCCCCGTTCCCCCCCTTTCTTGTGACGTGACTCCTTTGCCCAGTTCCTCCTCCACACCTTACGTGGGCAGAGCTGAGGGCGACCCTGCTCCCCTGGGCAGGGACGGGAAGGGCTGGGCCTTCCCAAGGGAGGAAGACAGAGGAACCAGCAGACTCCCTGCCCCACTCTGCCTCCTGCCTTGTTCTCCTCATCGTGTGCTACCCACACAGTGAACAACTTGAGTCCATCCCTTTTTATCTCTCTCCCTCCCTCTCTGCTGCCTCGCAGCTCTCAGTTTATCCCGGTCCTGCATCTAGCTCTCCCTCTCTTCCTATAGCTCTCTGTCTGCACCAGAAAGTTACAGGACCTGCAACATATATTGCAAATTCTTCCTATCATTGAGTCTCTTAAAAAATGACTTGCAAATGTGTCAGGTTTGTTGTGGAAACAAATGAGTTTATGTTAATAGTTACTAATTAAATATTTAGTTGGTAGCTGGTATTCTCCCAGACTGTCTCAGGGCATTATATAGGACACTTTTTCAAGAAAGTAAGGGACATAATTCAAGATGTTTCAAAAATCAATGAGCCTTTTTAAGAGGTCTGCTGCTCAGGGCCATATTTCTTCTCAGAAGTATAAGGGTTGTTGACAGAGGAGGATAGCAATTATCAGACTTCTGTCCTTGATAACCTGGTTCAGGCCAGAAATTATTTTCTGAGTTTGTTTGAGATACTTGAAGACATGAGAAGTCTACTTAGAATTTGGAGGCTGCCACCTGTGTGAGTCAGGTGGTAAAACAGAATGTGTGAGCATTCCCTAATCTGTTAAAAAATACCACATTGTGTGGGGTAACTGAAATCAACTTCATCAGCAGGTTAAATTTAAACAGACTTAAATTTTGCACTGAAGTACGTGAAGAGCACGTCCATCTTCTGCTTTGAGGGCACTGAGCTTTGGAAAAGGCAAGGTTAAATATAGCTGGAGAAAAGAAAGATGCTGAAGCTTATGGCTACTGGCATTGCAAAGACATTTCTGAATCTTTCTAATGCGCTGTTGTGCTGTGAACATGATACTAGACCTATAATAATTGAACAGCCTCCTCCCACAGGCACTATGACAATGGGCTGCAAATGAGGAGAAAGTTTTTATGAGATGGGAGTTAGGAGTAGGATTAAAAAGGAAGTAGTCTGGCTTGGATGCAGCAGTAATATATAAATGCACAAAAGAGTGAGTCTGGCCTGCCTCCAAAATTATCTTTCATGCTAAACTTTGTTTCTTGGATTATGAACACTGAGGTGGTGATCCTAGTTAAAAAGAAGTTGCTATCTCATGGTGATTGCTTTTTCAGAACAGCTCAAACTTCATCCTCCTTTTTACCAGGCCATAATTTGATATGTCAGAACACATCCATATTGGCTCATTTCTAATTGTACCCTAGCCTTGGAGAAAATAGATCTAGCTTACACAATCTGAATTGAAATTAGGCTTTTAACTATATGAGGAAGCCTGTTGTCTGTAAAACTCGAATCTATTGGCTGGGCAACAACCTCGATGAGTTCTTCCTCTTCTTGGCTGAAAACCAAGGCAGTGCTGGCAGGTGGGAAGCCCCGGCTGAGCCAGCTGTGCTGTGAGGGTGCAGGTCCAGCTGTGCCGTTCCCGGTCTGCTGTATACCCAGCCTGACTCCGAGCAACCGTGGGGACACAGCCCCGTGCCCTGGCTTGCCTTGTTGTGTAGGAAACACACGTGCAGGTTGGACCGAAAGGAATGAGGATGCAAATTGACTTGGGCAAACTCTAACACGGTAAGGAGAAGCAAAAAAAACCCTCCTTGGTTGTATGTGTATGAGTGTAGAAAAGTGAAAACCACTTCCTAACCCTGAGCCTCTGAGTGGGAGAGATGGTGCTTGGTGTATCCTACCATCAAAAACGTGCTTCACTCAGCACAGAAACCAGAGATGTCAGCGGGCGGCCGTTCCTTCAGCACTCTGAAATCCTCTTGCCACTCTGAGAGAAAAGAAGAGCTGGGCTGGGAGCATCTTGGTTTCTGTACCCAGCCAGAAGGATGGTTGCTGATTGCCACATTATGTTTTGCAGCTATTGTCCAAGGAGACACACTGGAAGAAATCTACAACCAAGTGAAACAGATCATAGAAGAACAGTCTGGGCCTTACATCTGGGTTCCAGCAAAGGAAAAATTTTGAAAACAGATTTTTATTTTTCATTTTCTAACTGACATCATCTACTACATCTGACGACTCTTAAGCCCTTCCAGCGGAGCCTGCCTCTAGTTCTTTCCAGCGTGGTTCATACCCAACCATCACGTTCTGCAGTTCCCACAATGCTCTACATTTGGTGTCTCTCTTAGTTTAAATAATTTGTATTATTGTGTGTTGTTGGTTTGCCATTTTTCAAACATGACATTGGAATGGGCTGACCAGCTATTAGCTTGGGGTGGGGGTGGGAGGGAATTGCTTGGTAAAATTCCTTAATGTTTAAGGGAACGTAACTTTCACAGATTTTTCAAAAAAGCTTTATAGACATTATTTTAAAATTTCATAACAATTGAAAGAAAAGTATATTCAAGCAAGTTGTAAATCATGAGTAACTTTGCACGCTTAACTTTAATAGCATGGTTTGGTCAGGGCAATCGATTTCAGGTTATATTTTCTGAGTTAAATTCTATTCTCACAGGGGTTTGTTTTGTTTTGTTTTTTGTTTTTCTTTCCAGGCAGTTAGAGAGAAACTTTTCAAATTTTGAGTTAACATTTGCATTAACTCCCATTACTACTCCTCAAGGGATATTAATTTTCATAATTTCATATGGATATTCTTATAATCTATTTTTTCATTTTTTTGCCAATAAAATTGCTAGGGACAAAGATGTGTAATGTTTTTAATCTTCCTCGTGAAACACTATTTATAGTGTCTTACAGAAATTGTTTATAGATAATGGTCATCACACTTTTTGAGCCTAAAATACGTTTAGGTGCTAGGAAACCTTGTATTTTTCAGAGGAATGCCAAATTTCCATTGGCAGTAATACAGAAAACAGCTGCAGAGATGGTCTTTAGGGCAATGAGAGAGTGATTCGTAGCCTAAAAATGTGTGTGTTCTTAGGGGTCAGATTTTAATGAATATTTTACCCACAGTAACTGCCTATTTTGTTATAATAAATATATATATATATTAAACTTTCTTTAACTGAACTCTGTAACTATGGGAATTATTTTCTTTACATAGTTGCGCACACATATAAATATATATATATATAAATATATATTTTTCTTTTACCACCTACTCCTAGCTTTTTGTTTTGAATAAAAATACAAATTAGAATTTACCTTCCTTAATCATGAGAAATCAAATGGGCTATGGTGGCTGGGCCTGAAGTCCAGGGAATATTAGTTACAAGAAAAAAATATGTGCAAGTTCTCCTCTTTTCTATGGAATTTCAGCTGTCTTTGTTTTTTTTTTCCCTCCCTTTTTCTCCATGCCCCCTCCTTGTAATATTCGTGTCTTAACCACAGTGAGAATTCAGTCAGCAATACATTTTATTTTTCGGTACATGTTCATCTCGGATTGCGTAGGCACGAGATCTTCCATCTGCGATGCACAAACTTCTGTGCTGAATGTTTTAAATCTGTTGTACCAAAATATGGAACTACCTTCAGTCATGAAATTCTCTAATTCCTGTATTATTTGGTACCTGCCATTGCTTATTTGAAAGTGATTGTTTATAAGAGGGATGTATTTGCGGCAGTCGTGGGGCCGTCACACAACCAAATTAGCTTTGGTTTGTAAAGAATCATCGACACTACCCATTCCATTTGTTAGAAAGAGGAGAACAGCTAATAAACTTTATTGTACAATGTATTTGTCAAGTGTGTTTTTGATCAAAAGAAATACAGATGTTGTAGCATTTTAAAATAATTGGCTCAGACTGCAAATGAAAATAATGTGTTAGAGAACACTGATGACCAGATTGGGGCCAGTGAAGTTGTTACATTAAGTGCAGGTTTAAACCTGGGACACAAATACTGCTGGTGTTACGTGGAATGCTTCTAAGACTTACAGTAAGTGTAAGCTGCTGCTGTATGGCCCGAAATAATTTCTGGTTTTCTAGATTTGTGAAGTAGATATGCTGTCTTCCTGAGGCTCTATGGAAGTGCAAGGTGCATAAGATTGATGCAACTTACAACAAATTACGTCAGAAATTTTTGAAGGAGCTAAAAGTGAACTACAATCTGCCTCTTTGAAAGTGACTGATTATCTGAGAATTATAATGAGACATCTTAAAACGGACCAACTTTAAAAAAAATAGAAGGATCTAAATCTCAGTTATCAAATCGGCAAACTATAACATCTGAGATCTCTATATTGGATAGGGTTTTTTTCTTACCTCTTTTTTTTAACAGAGGTTACTTTAACTTTTTTTCCATCAGGAAGAGTGTCCTGTTCAGCTGAATAGATACATGAGGAATTACTCTTTCGTATATTAGAGTGTCCGGGTAACTTTCACAGAGCTTTTCTCCCAGGCACTTGTCCTGGACTAGCCGGGTGTCCCCAAATCCGACACTCAGACCAGAGCCTGCAGGACTCACCGTGCACGGTTGTCGTGCAGAGTGACAACAAGTCTCTCAGATCAAGAAAACCTGAAGGACTCTGGGGTATCATCTTTGCATTTTTGGTTTTGTTTGTTTCAGATGTTGCCCTTGAGCCCTCACAGAAAAGTTGATTCTGACAGTGCTGATGCTCCTAGTTCACTTGTTTTATCTCGTAATCTTTAGGATTTCACATTAATTGTTGTTTCTCTGGATCTCGTTATTTAAGTATTGGGTGCTGATACGTATTTGTTTCATGGGTACACTTTCTGTATTTTAGAGATAGATTTTATGATAAGTGTATTTCTCTTAAGGCTTCCAGTTTAACAACTGGAGTGATTAGGAAATCCAAATGGTGCCATACTGACTCATTACTACCCTGCTTTTGCTGGCCCAGTGAAGGCACCGTGGGTTTTCTTCCCTACCTGCTAAACCAGCTCTTTGTAACTGCTATACAGAAGCATGCTTGATGAAGTATTTGCTCTCTATTATGAAGTTATATTAATCGTTTCCTTTGTGGGCATTTTTGCTAAATTAGGCTAGGAAATTTAATATCCCCTTAAACTATAGGTATTTGTAGGGTTACAAATAGGAAAAGGAGCTAAATTATCATGAACTGTGCTTGTGTGATGGTTTAGAGGGAGCTGCATTGTGAATAGGCCTCCTACACGAAAGCTGCTCCTCTGCATTCTGAACCTTTCCCATTACAGGATCAGAAGAACAGCAGCAGAGGCCCGGTAACAGTGAATTTCTTATTAATCTTACCCTTGCAGTCCTAAGCAACTGGTGCTAGGACTGTGCTTCAGTCTTGTCATCTGTATATGTCGAAGCGTGGCTGCAGCGGGCTTGAGAGGTTAATGTGGCCAGTGGGAAGGGCCCAGGAGGGGTCCGACTTAGGGATCCTGCCAGAAATTTGGAAGGACTCCAGTGGTGCCAGGTCGTTCTTCAGCACTTTAGACAACAGAGGGATGACTAATTCCAGATGTTCTGGGCAGCCAGAATCAGAGTTCAGCCATAAGGTTTTGTTAAAGAAGGAGGTCCGGAGGAGCCATGCTCTGTTTTTTGAAGTTCTAAACTTGAAATAGCAATTAACTGACTTAAACTCAGCTGTTGTCTTACAGGTGCTACTTGATTTACAGCTAGCAGCCTGGCCAAATTGCAGTCAAGTAGCTAAGTAACTAATTCCTGAAAGCATCCATGCAACATTACTAGCGAATGGAATCGAATGGTCCAGTTGGAAGGGGCCTACAATGATCATCTGCCTGGCCAGTTTGGGGCTGACCGAAAGTTGAGGCATGTTAAGGTGCAGAGAGCAGCAAGGTTGCCCTCAGCCTGTCTGGAGGATGCACTCGGTTGTGTTGGTACGTGCAAGATGGTAAAGATGTGTGCCTGGGGATTCATGGTGGTGCACAGCTGTTCTTCTTCTGGTAGCTGGGTGAGGAATGGCAGTCAGCAAAGCAAAGCAGCACTAAATGGCTTTTATTAAAAAAAAAAGTGTTACAGGCAGCTGCAGACTAATGAGAAATGGTGAAAAATGAGTGTTGCTCTGTGAAAGCTATTCTAAAAGTCACAGCAGCTTTTAACAGAGCTATTGTCAGAAGCATTTTTAGTCTTCCTGGGAGAAAGCAGCCTTCCTGGGCCTTCTCTAAAAACCTTAAAAAATATCAAGCTACTTCAGCTATTTCATAGCATTTGCTGTTAGATGTCAGGAGATGTGCACTTAGCACATACTGTACCACCTGTGGAGTGTACTTGCTGCGCTGCTGTAAAAGCCTGGGTTTCTTGTTCTGGCTTTATGGCATTCGTGAGGACGCTGAGAATGTGACAAAGTGACCATCAGCTCTGTCAGGCAGAGTGCTTTGCTTGAATGTACTTTTGCTTCCTGAGCCCCAAGAGAGAATATGTAGAATTCAAAATGAGGATTTCCTTACACAGCCCTGCCTTGCCCCTGTGACTTGGTGTGTAGCTGTTTTTCTAAGTCTAGAGGTGGTGCTAAAGCAGAAACAACCTCAGTGGTGCCTCAGGCATTTTGCAATTTCCTAGTCTGAATTATTTTGCAAGTGTAGAGGCGGTGTGAAGAGAGAGGTAGGCTTGTTTTTTTCTCTGTAGTCATTATGAGGTGACGTGTGCCAAGGTAAGCAAGATAAATTGTTGAACAAAGTGCACCTGCAATTGAATGCTGCTGATTTTCACTGAAGAGCAGGCTGGGAAGAGCACACTTGCAGAAGCCTTGATCTTTGGGAGTTCTGAAGGCTGGAAAAAGCACAAATCCCCAAATTTTCACTATGAAGATCTCCAGAAATGTCTTCTATCTTCTCTTCTTTCATGCTGGTAAGTGCCCTTCAAAAACCTTTTGCTGTGGCATGGTGTCTTTTGGGTGACTTCTGTGTGATGTGAGAGAGCAGAGGGAAACCAGAGCCATTTCAGGACTGACCTCATATGGCCAGGAAAATCAATAGCAAGAAAGAACAGAAAAAATAGAAAAGGAGTAGAAAAAGCTGTGCTGAACACCATGTACGTGTCTTGACTCAGTGATGTCAAATGTTGTATTTTCTCAGCCCTGCATCTACTTGTTTTGGTTCGGTGGTGTCTGTTTCTCACATGTGTTAACAGTTCTATGACACTTATTTTGTAAAAATAGAGATAATAGCCCCATTCCACCTACCGTGCTCTGTGCGACATGTTGGCTTTCTCCTGTCGCTCCCAAGTTCTAATGGTGAATGCTTTTAACTTCACCAGAGGTGTGGATGCTGATTCTGAAGCACTGGGCAGTTCTCAAAAATAACTGATTACACATTGTAACATTGTTACCTTCAGCTAAGGAGTTAATTGGATGTTTGTCAATGATAAAGTTATATGTATGTTTAGGATTTTGAGCATATTTCAAATGGAAGCTGCTAGCTCCTGCCATTTCAGGCTTCATGTATAGCTTACAGGAGGGCCAAAATTGAGAATAGATTTGGGTTCGGAGACTGACCTGCTGTTTGAAGATGTTCTTGGTTTGCAATAGGAAGAGGAGATAACTACAGACCTCTCTGTGCTCAAGCCCGCTTCAGCCGGATAAGCTTGTAAGGAAGGAAACAAGAAATAGCCCAGAATCTGGCTTTCTTTTAACAACGAAGTTCAGCAATTTGGAAAGTGACAAATTAATTACCTCTTTTAGATGAGTAAGGAAAAGAAGCCACAGATTCATGCTGTTTTGTTGTTTCATTGTTTTAGCTGAAATATGGAGCCACATGAGCTTTGTTTCAGGTGTGTGTGCCTAACGATTTCTTCATACAACTAATGCATCATCTCTGGTGTGTTTATATCTAAAACCAGAATGCTGAGACTGAAGANTCTATGACACTTATTTTTTAAAAATAGAGATAATAACCCCATTCCACCTACCATGCTCTGTGCAACATGTTGGCTTTCTCCTGTTGTTCCCAAGTTCTAATGGTGAATGCTTTTAGCTTCACCAGAGGTGTGGATGCTGATTCTGAAGCACTGGGCAGTTCTCAAAAATAACTGATTACACAGTGTAACATTGTTACCTTCAGCTAAGGAGTTAATTGGATGTTTGTCAATGATAAAGTTATATGTATGTTTAGGATTTTGAGCATATTTCAAATGGAAGCTGCTAGCTCCTGCCATTTCAGGCTTCATGTATAGCTTACAGGAGGGCCAAAATTGAGAATAGATTTGGGTTCGGAGACTGACCTGCTGTTTGAAGATGTTCTTGGTTTGCAATAGGAAGAGGAGATAACTACAGACCTCTCTGTGCTCAAGCCCGCTTCAGCCGGATAAGCTTGTAAGGAAGGAAACAAGAAATAGCCCAGAATCTGGCTTTCTTTTAACAACGAAGTTCAGCAATTTGGAAAGTGACAAATTAATTACCTCTTTTAGATGAGTAAGGAAAAAAAGCCACAGATTCATGCTGTTTCACTGTGTTGGCTGAAATATGGAGCCACATGAGCTTTGTTTCAGGTGTGTGTGCCTAACGATTTCTTCATACAACTAATGCATCATCTCTGGTGTGTTTATATCTAAAACCAGAATGCTGAGACTGAAGAATGGCACTTAGCCATACACACTGGTGTGCTCAGACCCCAATTTAATTTCCAGTTGATTGCGTTTAGGAGAAAAACAAAACACGCACGCACACTTCCCCTCTTCCCCCCAACCTTTATCAATAAAAACCTAGGTTCTTCCTCCTGCCCCAATAAACTGATGGTGAAAACTTCACCGAGCTGGATGAGGGTAGATGTTTAGTTTCCATGAGCTGGAAACTCATTTAGTTTTTACCATGCCCATGTTGTACCCTTCTTCTAACCAGCTTGATTCTCAGAATTGTACAGCTGCACAGTGGGGAGTTGTTTCTCCCTCTCCTAGCACATGCTGCCATGAAAACTTCCTGTGAGCTTTCCAGGTCTGACTAATGTCTGGTGACAGCAGCGGAGCTGGCTCAGAGCTGCAGAGGGACAGCCAGCCAAGCTCTCCGTGTTGGGTCCAAAACAAGGTTTGTGGCATCAATGGCCTTGTGTAGTCCGCAGCCACTAAGTCAGAAAGTGTGCATAGCTACTACTGAGCACCAATGGAGTTACTTTAACTTTCAGAGTTAGATGTGGTGTCTCAGCTGCCTGACAGTGATGGGGAACTAGACAGCCCATTAGAGTTTTTAGCAAAACACATGCAACTTGCAGCAGACTCAAAAGTCAAAATTGTAGGAAAGCAGTGGAATGTGGTGCCCCCTCCTTATAAAAATGATCTCTGCCTGTTTATCAGCGTAAACCAAACTCGCACGCACAGTTTATGTACAGCTGCGCTGTTTGTACACGATGACATGTCCTTAAAAAAGCAACAAAGCGTTTGTAGCTTTGGCACTTAGAAAGGGTGGTGTTTGGGCCCCTGAAAGACACCTTTCTTCACTGATTAATGCAACCTCCACCGCTCAAACTTGAGTCTTTTCATTCATGGAACCACCCTCCTCTTTTCGTGACTGTGGAAACAGCCTGTTATGAGAAGGTGTTTTGAAGGGACAAGTTTACTTTTCTAGTTTGCATAATAAGGGTAGTGGCAAGGCTCCTGAGCACCTAGGATGGCTTTTTTTGTTCAGACCAAAAAGGGCTGGGGCAGGGCTCTGGGTTCTAACTTAGCAATACTTGAGACAGACTTGTCTTTGGACAGACTCTTTGGTTTTGTAGCATATCATTTTAAGTAATCATTTTAAACACTTTTGTCTTGAGAAAAGATGGTGTATTCTGCAAGGTTTTAGGAACAGTCTGTCCCATGGTACCCATATTTCTTGTTAAGTCAGAAATAAATGCCATCAGGTTGCAGTATCTGAGTTTGAGCCTCTCTCGTTGCCAGTCCAGAAAGTTTCAGTATTTGTGTTAATGTGAATGAAAGTGGGAACCATTTCTAAAGACTCAGTATTGAAAGAGCCCTGACTTCTTTCTGCTTTCGGATGAGGAACAGAACAAATGGTTGGCTTTTCAGGAATCTCCTTTGTTACAAAGGCACTGCTGTGTTGTATAATATTTTCTCTTGGTGCTGTGTTTGCAGCTCTCAGCCTGGAACGTGTCCGGTGGTGCACTGTCTCTGAGCAAGAACTTTCCAAATGTAATGACATGAGTAAGGCCTTTGGTGGGGCTGGCATCCTTCCCGCTCTGCAGTGTGCACAGGGAGGGTCAGCTGCTAACTGTGCCCGCATGATCAAGGTGAGTTGTGAGTGACAGCAGTGTCATTGATTTCATTTTCCCATGTACCTAATAACAATCCAGTGGTGATGCACACAGCTGTGTGATGGGTGTCTGATGATCCAGGCAGCTGACCGCATGCTTCCTGGCATTTGTGTCTTTGAAAAATCCGAGCATGTGTTTTTTTTAAAAAAGACATAAAGGTATACATGTGAACTTGAATATCAGAATGGCCCAGTGTCCTCTGTTTGTGTAGTCACGTGTGGCTTGTCATTAGGAACACAGCAGTGTCTTAAATATTCCCTCCCAAATGCTAATCTTTAATTTGGGAATTGTTGGATGTATTTAGCAGATATTTAAGAGGGATGGAGCTGTAAGATGCAGACAGTAGTTAAAGCTGTGCAGCTGAGCCTATAAGTAGATTGTATTTTGATAAACTCTGGATCAAACTCCCATTTCAGAGTCCCATCATGGCAACTGCTGTATGCACAGATGAAATGAGCGTAAAGCCAAATCTCCCAGTACCAGAGTAGAAGAGAGAGACAAAGTAGCACGTAGGCTGAGCAAAGGGCACGCACAGGCAGCTGGATTAATTCAGCTGATCAGAGCAGGCTCAGCTTCTGAAAGGAGCACAGCTCTGGGGAAGGTTTTAAAGACTGTAAAAACGTGGCCTTGCAAAGTTGTTTATGGAGAATTCCCATGTTAGGAGGGGGTTGGAGGCAGCAAGTGGATCTTGGAGGAAATGTGGAAGGAGGTAACCGTGGTCATCTTCACTGGCGGAGTGTAGGGAGAGGGGAGGATGGCTGGATATGTTAACAAATAATACTCGTGGTTCATCCTGTGTTGACATGCCCAAAACTTGGGGTTTTGTGGAGGAAACACAGCCTGTAAAGGACCAGGGTTTCAGAACCAGATGAGGCCAGGCAGAGTACTTTGAAGGGAGAGGAGGCATGTGGTTGTGTGGCCAGAAAAAAGGAGCAAATTTCAGAAATGGGGATCGTGTAATTTTTCATCAATAGAAGCAGAGGGCTCATCTTGACTACTAAAACTACTATATTACCTCTTGATAAATACCGTACTTCAGCAAGGGAATAGAGACTGTATGGAAGAACGTTATGAGTAGATGTTGAGACGTATGTGGATCTTTCCTCAAACCACTTGGCTGATTGCTGCATTCCACAGAGGGGGATCTGTTAGACTCTGCAAAACAGGTTATTAAAAGGACTGGTGAGTGTCTACTTCTGAAATACAGTGCACACAGAATTCCGTTTGTAAGCCACGGCAAGCAGCAGGCACGCTATCTGAAACCTCGGATTGCTATAGAACTAGATTGGCTGAATGCTGAAACCTGCAGGCAGATCGCATTAAGTAGCCTTCTGATAAAATGAATCTTCAGTATAAGGCTTTAGATGAGACTTTGTCCATGAGACCTCGTTTTTCTCGTGCTAATAATCTACTAAGTGTTTAAGCTGTGTTTAAGCTGGCCTTCTCTGTGTGGGGCTGTGTGGAACCCCTGAGTCTGCATCTTCACTGAACTCTGTTCTTTGAGGCCAAAAAGGGACGGGGACACAACAGCTGAAAAGGCACAGATCCACTGTTTTATGACACTACATGACTTGGACTTAGTCCTGTGAATGTGTTAGCACACAGATAAAGTAAAAAACCTTTTACTTTGAAGGTGTTTAAAAATTGAGAAATGTCTAAATATTAAACTAGGGAATCTGACATTGTTTAATGTGACCAGGGGTATTCTTCAGCAGGTCTTTAAACACTTCTCTAGGTAATTGTCAAATGTTGTGACACACAGAAATGAAGTCCCTCTGGAAATAATTAGCAGGGTATTACCATCACACATATATTTATCAAAAAATCTTATGTGGAATAATCCCGTGGCTTTGCTAGATGTATTGGCAAATGCTTACTACAAAAAAAACAAAATACACTGTTGCTGATAGGCCACCACAGCAGTGGCTGTATGCGTTTAAAGGAGAGGTCTGTAGCCTGTAAACTACTTCATGTTAAATACAATAGATGTTTTTTCTGTCTTGTTCTGTTACTTATACAAAAGCTATTGATAGGAGGGTCTTCTGCTAAACAGAGCTCAAAGACTCAGCTTGCCAATCAGAAAAGTGCTGTCGCACATGGAAATACAGCCCTTGTCTTCTGTGCCAGCCCTTCCAGTTTTATCTCCTGTTCCCTGTTCACCACCAATTGTAGAGGCTCATTTTGTTCTCCCTGATGGCAGGATCCTTCTAACTCCCACCACCTCTTCTTCATCTCACTGTCAGGTGTCCCTTTTAAACAACAGGACGTATTTGCTTCCTAAACTGTTGTCCTGTGGTCTGACTCTCACCAGAGGAATATCAAATTTAGTTATTCCAGAAAGATGCTGTCCTTCAAGATACAAATGTCTCCCAACACCAGCTCCTCTCCAGGTTCCCTTGGAGCTTTGTTCAGCTCTCATTCATGAGAAGCAACTCTCAAGACATCTGGTGTTTCAGCCAATTAATAAATGTAATATTGTTTTCTCCCTTGAGCCAATTAAGTAAAATATTTCAAATTACCTGGCAACTTCAAATCTGATCGAGGTATCAACATCAATGTATTACCTATGCTCTCAGATGATCCCTTTACAATTTTTCAAGCTTTTTATGTGGCTCAGCCTGTGGGAAATGGCTTCAGTGTGCTAGGCAGCTAGGCAGCCCTACCCTAACCAATGCTCAGCAAACTGCCAAAGGATGAGTAAATTAAATTACCCCCTCCAGTGCCAAAGCAGAGGTTAAGCAAACTGATAAGATACTTGGAATCAGCTTAGAAATGCTAAATGTCAAGCTGCTGGTTATTTTCTCAGCAGTATCTTGTCTGTATGAGATGCCCTCTCCTGGCTTCCACTGGGTTCAGACACGGTGAGAGCCGGGCTCAGCTGCCCAGAGGTGCGTACAGCTGTTCTCTCGTCCTTGCTGCTGTGGGAAGTCAAGGCCTGTGCTATCCAGAGCAATCCCGCATCTGGAGCAGGATTCCAGCCAGCCTGGTGCTATAGTCAGCTGAAAAGATACAGTATTGTTGGACACCTTCCCAGCAGCAGATGCCTCAGATTTGTATTCCCCCACTTCAGACAGTCTTGTTAGAGGCTCTCTTTCTCTGAGATGCACTGCCATCTGCTCCCCCTCTCCCAAAATGTGGGGCTGTTTGTCTGCTGAGGTACAAGCCAGCATGCTTGAAGGTTGCTTTTGAGTATACTTCGGCATTCAGATTTTGCAGCCCCTGAAGACGTCACTGCGAACTGTCTGTGTATGACCTCAGAAATATATTTACTTTATTTAAATCTTTAAGCTTTGGGGCACTAGCTGTAGAGACGAATGAGCCTCCAAATTGATGGGACTTAAGATTAATCACAGCACTACAGGATTCATTTCTGAGATTCCTTTGGGCTATGAAGACTAGTGAGGCTTGTTTCTTGCATTATTTTTGGAGGAAGGTGGTTCTGAAGTTCTAAAATCGCTCTTGATAATTCCTATTCAGAAATGTGAGCACCCTTAAAAGAACTTTTTGGAGGAAACTCACAAATGCAGATTAAGGGGGCCTTTTCTTTTAAATTAATGGGTGCTCTGCCTCTGGCTGTTGAGAAATACTGATAATTAAGCTTCAAAATGTATTCTACCATTGTGTCTGCGCAGGATGATTTGGCAGATGCAGTGACATTGGATGGTCATTTGATTTACCAGGCTGGAAAGGAGCATGGTCTGAAACCTGTGGTTGGGGAAGTGTACGATCAAGGTATACTCTGACTAAATAATTTTTAGATTATTTAATAGGAGCTTTTTCTTATGTTTTTTTACTGTTTCCATTTTATTTTGGGGTCCTCCTCTTGAAGACTCTAAACAGTAGGTAATGGTCAGGCTCCCTGTTGGATGTTCCTGCCCATAACAGAATGTGAGGGGGAAACGTTGGGATCCCCAGGGGAAGGTGCGCCTCTGGCAGCAGTCTGCTGTCCCACCACTCCATGGTGAGATGGAGCTGCATTGGGCTTGCAGGTGGGTCTCAGTGTGATCTGACCAAGGCAACCTCAGAAGTGCCTGCTGGGCTCAGTCCGCAGGGACTTGGATCACCTGCAGCAGCTCCCCGCCACTGTGACCCACTGTGTGACCCTGGTGAGGGAACTGCACTGCAGTTGCTCGAAACCAAATGGGCCTCGTGATCCGAAAGGCTGGCTGTCTCCATTAGCCAGGTTATGAGCTCAAATTGGAGAAAAGCGAATGAAATTTAGTGGTTTCTAATTCAAATAAAGTCAGATTAAATGACCTTACGGTCACTTCAGACCCTGAACTCTTGATTCTATGAATTATATCAAACTGTAAAACAAAGAGAAATTAAATCAGCTGTGATGCTTCAATGACATCAACTTGCTATGCTCTGTCAAAATTAAGATCAAATTAGTAGACAACGGGGTTTTTTTTTTCTTTTTTACAATTATATTGTATCAATTCAATGCTTCTCTTTCTTCCCACGCTGCAGAGATTGGAACTTCCTACTATGCTGTGGCTGTGGTGAGGAGGAACTCCAACATCACCATCAACAGCTTGAAGGGTGTCACTTCATGTCACACGGGCATCAACAGAACTGCAGGCTGGGATGTGCCGGTGGGTTATCTGATTGACAGCGGGCGCCTGGCAGCAATGGGATGTGACCTCCCGAAAGGTAAGAGTTACAGGGCAAAGGTCTGTTCCTCAGCAACACCTTTCCTTATGGGCTTGGGACCCTGATCATGGACAGAAATGTGTGGTTCTAGCTGCTGCGTTCCATGGCTTTGCTCCTTGTAAGATAGAATAGACCTAATGTAGGTCTGATGCAGACTGCAGGGATTTTTTATTTTAACCTGGGAATCATGTTTTGAAAACAAAATGACTTATCCCTTCTAAATGTTTTCAGAGAGGTACTATACGGATGTGTTAAAATGAGATTGTAGGATCTTGTTTATTCATTGCTAAAAATTTCTCGTTCTGATTTTACATTTAGCTGTAAGTGACTATTTCAATGCAAGCTGTGTTCCTGGGGCAAATGGTGTAAATTATCCCAAATCCCTCTGTCAGCTCTGCAAAGGGGATTCAGCTGGGCAGAACAAATGTGAACAAAATTCCCAAGAGCAATACTATGACTACAGTGGGGCTTTCAGGTAAGAATCATGGATCTGTCAATATTTATATTGCCATGCTCTATCCTTAGCTATCGTGTCCAGGCCTCACTGACAGAACATTGAAGCCAGAGAACTTCCAGTTGATCTTGTTAGAAAATCTGCTATTGTGTTAGGACAACCACATTTGAAACCTAGAGACTGACCAAAAGTAATTATAAACCCACTATTTCAGGTATTAATACCTGAGTATTAAAACCAAATGGATATTTAGCACTTATACTGGGCAGGGAAATCCCATTGCTCTTTGCTTTGTCCAGCAGCTGCTTACACAGGTCTGAGTGTTTCGGCAGGCTGTATCTTTCCCAGTAAAACCTGGTGACCCTTGGAGTCTGAGAGCTGAACTGCTGCCCTACTCAGCTATTTCAGTCATCCCACCTCAGTTGCCCTGTGTTGTGGACTTGGTCTGCCCCTATTTTTGCACACTAATCTTTCTTTATTTTCCTTCTTCACGTCTGTGTGCTGTTTTGCAGCTCCCAGTTCCTGAGTAATGGCATTAACCAAGCAAGGGAAGAATTTGCTTGTGTGAAACACTTTATCCTCCCTGTGTATCCCCCAAAGAATTGTGTGACTGCCTTAGACAGAGAACTCTGCTGAACAGAGAAGGTCACGGTGTTTGTCCCAGGCAGCGCTGAACATGTTGTCCATGTTCACCAAATGACGGTGATAGTTTACTTCATGCTCTAACAGCCACTAGTCTCTGCCTTGAGCAAAACTCTCAGCACAAGGAAATAGGTCAGTGTCGGTGGCTGATGGAACGTGGCGTACAGCCCTCTGGCTGTCAGCCAGCAGTGTCCAGTGCACGGCAGCTGTGCTTTGTAACACATCTTGGTGGTTGGATTTATGTTTATTAGGTGTTTGGCTGAAGGTGCTGGAGAAGTCGCTTTTGTGAAGCACAGCACAGTGCCTGAAAATACAGATGGTGAGTAACCCAGAATCTTGTTGAATAGTAGCTGCAAGGTCTGAAGTACGGTGTCTGTAATGACACTACAATGTCAAATGTTTGATTTATTTTGAATTGAGGAATCAGTAAAAAATGCTCTAATAGCAAAAACCCACAGACGTATATACCAGGAGATACAGGAGTCCACGTGATCCTTTTTTTTAATTATTATTTGTAAATGCTTGATAGTTTCAGTAAATGTTAGTGGACTGTTAAGCTTCTCCTGGAAAGAGCTTCAACAGCACTAAAAGTCTTAGTTTTATACAGACCTGGGCTGTTACATTGTTCCTGCCTACCCTAGGATTTCAGCAGAGACTAGCAGAAAGTTAACAAGATGTGGCTGGCCCTATCTGGCACTTTGTGAAATCTACCTTGAGCATACCATTACTTTAATATCATGGGCTTGTCTGATCATCATTTACAGGAAAAAAATAATAAATAAATAAGAAGTTGTATGTGATCCTAGAATTAGGGCTGCTCTCGATACTGCTGTAGACCCTGCTACAATTCAGTGCAGTCTCACAAGCCTTAAACTGTTTATTGTCTTATCAGAGACACAAGACTAAAGGGCCACAGAGATGTGTGGGATATATTGTGCAGTCAGGACTAGTTCAAAGATGTTCAGGAGATGTGTGTTCTGCTCCACATGCGCGTGTGATGCTCAGAGCAGACACGGAGCTAGAAGCATCGGCCCCACCTGATGTGTGTTCCACAAGCATGTTGTCTGGTTTCAGGAAGAAGTCTTTCTTCATGGGCCCAGCAGCTTCGCTCCCAAGACTTCCAGCTCCTGTGCCGCAACGGCAACACGGCTGATGTAACAGAGTGGAGAACCTGCCACCTGGCCCGAGTCCCAGCTCGTGCCGTGGTTGTGCGGCCTGACACCGATGGGACAGCTGTCTTCCAGCTGCTGAACCAGGGACAAGTAGGACACCATTTTTTTCATCAGTGCGTTGCATTTTAGAGGGGTTCTCCCACCCATCTAGCTGAATTGAAGAGAGGATATCTGGAATCTTCAGCTCTGTGGGATTCAAAGGGGTATGAGATGTCACACATCCCAGGTAGAGGGATGTGTGACAGGGTTTTTTTTCTTTATTTAACATTACAGCAAAGATTTAATGGGGTAGGCACCAGATTTCAGATGTTTGACTCCGCAGCCTATGGTGCCCAGAATCTTCTGTTCAGAGACTCCACCACAGAGCTGGTTGCAATCACAGGTCAGGATTACCAGACATGGCTGGGTGATGAGTATCTTCATGCCATGCAAGCTCTGAGCTGTGACCCCAACAGTAAGTCATCTTTAGATTCCTATTCATAACCATGAACAAAGATAGCTGGTAACAGAGACCATCTTTATTCTGCTTTATTTTCTTTTGACTCTTGGAGGGTTGTGGCAAGATGCCTGTCTAACCTTTGAGCACGCAGAAAGGTCACTTTTTGACCTAGAAACAGTGTCGCATTGCAGAATACTTTCCTGTGCAAGTTGGCCCACTTTGTGTTACAAAATGCAGGCATTTTCTACCCTTTCTGGTAAGCTGCTGCTGCTACCTGGTACTCCATTTCTTACTTGCTAACAAGGAGAAATAGTAATGTGTTGCTGTGTAAATCCTTAGCTAGTCTGTAAAGAATGGATGAATGCGTTTCTAGCAGAGAATTTCCTCTAGAAGTTGAAGAAACCCTCAGTTGCTCTTCATTGAAGTGTTATGGTCTTTTATACTATTGGAAGAATGTAGAAATTACTTGCTGTGCATTCTGGCAAAGTCAGAAACATGGATTGTAAGAATTCCTGCCTTAGAAGCTTAATAATCATGGCAACTGAGCCACTCAGACATGCTGTGGCAAAGCCCCCACCTCCCAGACTTGTCACTTCTGGGGTTGCTCAGTGACTGTCAGGTATGAGGAAACCTGTGTTCAGAGTGATTTTTTTTTTTTTTTGCTGCACTTAGCTAACAATTATAGCTGTGCTTAATGGTCAGCAACTGTTAGGAGTTCTTGTTCCTCTGCTATGGATAGGTTTGCAGTGTGGACATACTGCTAATCTGGAGAGCCCTGTGGTTTCTAATCAGGAATAAGTCTGAGCCAGAGAGGTAGACAGAAAGACCAGGAGTAAACATTTTTAATAACATGTATGGTACATATGTGACAGTGGCAGTGTGTATCTCTCCTTGTCTGTTACAAAGAAGTGAACTGTGGTATTTGCTTTCCAATTTTGTGCAGCATTGCCAGAAAGCCTGAACTGGTGTGTTGTATCCACTGAGGAGATTTGGAAATGTGGTGAAATGGCAATTGCCTTTAAGAAAAAGAGTTTGAAACCAGAAATTCAGTGTATTTCAGCCAAGACAAAGGAAGAGTGCATGGAGCTGATCCAGGTAGGCTGCTACAAGCCTTGTGCAATAAACCAAATTAACACAAGCTGCTCTCTGCTGGGTATGTAGGGTTAGAGAGATGCACATTTAGGTGACCAGTAGGAATACTGGATTTCAAGCAGGTGATCTGTAGCTCACATGGTATGGATGGGCCTGAACACTGATGATCTTCAGTTGTGACGAGGGCATTGTTGCCAATCTAGCTCAAAACTTGTATGTGTGAGATCTCCTGCTCCCATGTCACTGATGATGCTTTTTGCAGGTGTTGGGGGGTTTCTTTAGCAGTGTATTGCTCTTTCGCTGTCAGGCTTGCCCTTTAAGATGCAACAGGTATGATACTAGAGGGGTTGTCATTGTAGCAGGGAAGGTATCTGCTGTTTTTCCACAGAAATCCTAAATTTTATTTTAATTTTCAGAAAAAGGAAAGTGATGCTGTAGTTCTGAGCGGAGCTGATATTTACACAGCCGGGAAGACTTACGGACTTGTACCAGCCGCTGGAGAAAGTTACTCTGGTAAGAAGGTCAGGAAACACAAATATAGACCTTATTTTTCTAGGTTGTTTGAAAACAACTCTAAAAGTACAGCCTCTGTTCCCTAGCTCTGCTGGGAAAGCTGTTTTCAAAGGAAGTGAGAATTATTATCCTCACATCATGGGTAGAGGAGGAAATAAGTATGGAATGGGTTCCTACAGTGAATTTGTGGTAACTTTTATCTGTCCTGCTGCAGGACCAAGTTGAGTCTTTGGCAGTTTTGAGTCTTGTACCTCTTTATTTATCTTTCGATTCTGAAAAAAAAACATTTAAAATGGAAAAATTTAGTATTCACAAAATAAAAATATTTTTAGCAGAAGCAAAACCACAGAAATTATACAGTGGATTCGAGTTAGAAACAAGTTCTTCCTGTCAGTGTGGCTGCTTCAAAGTCACCAATGAAAAGAGGGCTTGTGGACATTCAATATGCTGCAAAACTCGTGGAAATTTTAATACAGGTTTGAGGTTTTCACATTAAAAAAAAGTTTTGCCAAGTCACTAATGACTCAAGTGTTGTTTTTCAGAGAGATGTATTTATAAGAGCTGGTGTTAACAAGAGCACTTTGTTTATCTCTAGATGATTCAGTTCGCGTGTGTATCAGTACCAGTGTACAGGCTGTAAGTGAATGCAACATTGGGAAGTAGTACAAGTGAAGAGTAATTATGTGTACCTTCGTATTTTCTGACTAGCTGATTGTTGGTGCAATTGAAGTTGGCACCAGATAAGTGTAATGGATCTGTAGATGATTGCTAAGCAGTGGGAATGCTTAAGGGAAGCTGTAATGTGTTTTGTTTTTTTCTGCAAGCTGATGACAACAGCAATGCATACTATGCTGTGGTGTTAGTGAAACGAAATCTGTCCAATGCATTCACCATCAGTGACCTGAAAGGGAAGAAGTCCTGCCACACAGGACTGGGGAGAACTGCTGGATGGACTATCCCCATTGGTATGCTCATTAAGAGGGGCATTATTAAGATCAGAGACTGTAATATTCCTCAAGGTAAGACAACAGTACTACAAATCAAAAATACAGTAATAGTCTAATAAACTTTCATTAGGGAAGTGATTTTGGTATTTCATAGCTCTATATTAAGCTTGTCTATTTGTGAAGGGGTGTTGTGTTTTTAATGTAACAATTTGAAATTTTAAGTTTGCCACTAGAGTAGGCTCATCGAGGTGTCATACTGAGAATGTTACATCTAACATGAACACGTTCCTTTCCTTTATCACAAAATCATTGGCTAATTTAGGTTGGAAGGGACCTTTGGAGGTCATCTAGTCCAATCAACTGCTCAAAGTAGTTAGATCAGATTGCTGAGGGCCATGTCCAGGCAGGTGTTGAGTAACACGTAGGATGGAGATTACACACAACTTCTCTCAACCTCTGTCCCGGTTTTTGATCATCCTTGGTATAAATAATGTTTTTCTTGCATCTAATCAGAATTTTCCTTCTCAAAACTTTGGTCTGTTGCTTTTCATTCTTTTGCTCTGCATCTCTGAGAAGGATCTGACTCTTATCTTCTTGAAAAACCCACTACTTGAAGGAAGACAGCAATACAGTGTTAGTTGCCTTATCTCCAGGCTGACCAAACCCAGCTCTCAGCCTGGTATGTCATGTACTCCAGCTCTCTGAGCATCCCACGTTCCTTCTACCATATTTGTTCTAGAATGTTAATATCTTTCTAACACTGGAAGCTCAAAACTTGACACAGATGTCAGAGGAGAATAATAATTTCCCCTGACTGTTCCACCAACACGGCTCAGTGTGCCATGAGCCTTCATTGGCACAAAAGCACGCTGCTGACTCTTGGTCAGCTTGTCCATCAGCATCCGTAGGTCCTTTATTCGGAGAGCTGTTTTTCTGCCTGCTGGTCCCCAGCCTTTCACGGTCTTACCCCATCCTAAAGAAAGGATTCTGCACTAACTTTTAGTGAACTTTGAGGTTCTTGCCAGGCTCTTTCTCCAGCTTGCCCAGATCCATCTCAATGGTAACCCTGGCCTCCAGTATATCAAACTACAGAAGTTTATTCCAGTTTTCAGAAATGCATTTGAGTTCATTGCTTTTTGTATTTAATCAACTTCAAGCTTATCAGATATTCTTGAAAATCTTGCTTTCACACCTGTCTGGCTCAGCTCTTGCTTGAGGATATTGGCTCAAGTCAGATATCAATACTAGGATAGTCACAGAAACTCACATTATCTATACAGATGTATCCCCTCTAGGTGGTACTTCCAGCTCTGGGATGTCATTGCAGTAAATGTATCCCAGTCCTGAATTTTATTGCATTTATTTTCAAACTGTATTTAGTAATGGAGCAAAGGATCTATGGCCACGGGACTCCAGATTTGAATTTTGCTTGCCTATTTCCTGTCTCCCAGGAAGCTCTTTGGTTTCATTACCTAATCAGCTAAATGGTGCTTTGAAAATATTTTAAAAGCTGTAGTTTGGGAATTCTAGGAAGAAAGCTGTAATTAATGTTTCTAGTGTTTTACCGAAAGCTGCATTGGTTCTAACTTCATGACAGTACAACTACCTTTCTTGTGAAGAGCTCATGCTTTTCACTCATTATATTGGTTTGTCTTTCTTTCCCCAGCTGTGAGTGAGTTTTTCTCTGCCAGCTGTGTGCCTTCAGCTCAGCAGGACAATTACCCATCCAAACTCTGTCAGCTCTGTATTGGAGATGATAGGGGAAACAATAAATGCAGTGCAAGTAGCCAAGAACGTTATTACAGCTACAGTGGAGCCTTCAGGTAATTAATAAATATGGTTGTCATTTAGCCCGTCAGCTTGTCAAAATGCAAGGAGGAAATATTTTCCATCCCAGTCAGAAAGAAGTGGTTATTGTTGCTACAGTTAGATGGCATGTGCCGTAAATGAAGCGGCGCACGTGTCCAGAAATGTCTTCAGCAATCCAAGTACGTCACAAGGCGTTACATTAGATCATGTCCAAGCCTTTTGCCAGCTTCCTGGCCTGCAGCCAACCAGATGGCCAGCAGCCACATCCATGTCTCTGTTTGCAGAGCAATAGGCACCCACTCAGTGAGGACCAAGTGGATTGTCATCTGTCTCCAGCCTTGCTTTAATCTGGTGTGACGGACAGTCTGCTGCTCCGAATGGTTGGGTCATCCGTAAAGAGCTTTAGGAGGGAAGCAGGCAAATAGTAGCCAGAATCTGGCTGCAGTAAGTCTATGCTGAATGTGGCAGGCTAGTGAAGCGGGGTTCAGGAGAGCATCTTCTGTCCTTACCCGGTGACTGTATGTGAAGGGAGGTTTCTGAACAGCAGAAACAACTATGATCAATGTTCAAATATCAAACCCTCTTCAAAACAAGATTTGCTAAAGGTACAGGGGGAAAGTAGTATTAAATGGAATAAATACTTTGTGTAGCAGTGGACATCTCCATGTGGGACCATACCCAAAGACTATGAAACTCTCGGATATGGAAGTAGCATTTCCTTTTCCTGACCTTCACCTCTGAAGGTAATGGTGCATGTAGCAGAGCTGGCAGTGAAAGCTCTTTTTCCTTCAGGGCAGGAGACTTCAATGGCAGCTGCCTGGTAAATATTGAAGTGCTGGACTTAGATAACTACTTTCTGCAAATCTGTTTAGTTGTGTCCAGCTGCTCTGCTGTGGTACGTGCCTTACAGAGAAAGTCCAGCTCCCCTGCTGTACTTCACAGATGAACAGAGCTACTAGTCACCTAAGAAGGAACAAATGCTGTTACAGGCTGTATGAGCCTAGTTCATATTCCAAGATTGAGCATTTGATAAGAGTGCACATACAGCCCAAACTTTACATAGAGATCCCTACTTTTATTAATATAGATGATGTTTAATTCATTGAGTGATGTGCACAGTTTTAGGTATTTAAAAGGTCTTAATGACATATATTTTGTATATGATTTAGAAAGGAGTGAAAGTGACTGTTAGCAGATGGGGAATACTGCATTGAGTATCACACAATATATCTTCTGTTTCTTTGCTCATCTGATATTGGCCTTTCCTGTCATTTCTCACAATGTTTTAATACAAATTTTCTGCTGTATTCCAGTCCTAAAATTCTTAATTCAGAATATTTTTAATACTTTGCAAATATGTTAGTTTTCTCTTCTTCCAAGATGCTTCATTTCTCTGTTTTTGCTTATTACTTTAGGGTTCAGTGCATTTGTTTGCAGGAATGTATGTAAGAAAAAATTGAATTCTAAACCTATCCATTACTAGAAAAAAATGTGGTTCACATAAAGGTATTTTGAATTGAATTTTTATCTCTGTTTCCTAAAGGTGTCTGGCAGAGAACTCTGGAGATGTGGCCTTTGTGAAGCACTCGACAGTGTTTGAGAACACAGATGGTACTTAGTTTTACACCTCTCTATTATAATTCAGTTATTTTTCTAGAACCTTTTTGCTCTGAGGCATTCAATGAATGACAATGACCCATTTTTTTTTCAGGTAAGAATACTGATAGTTGGGCCCAAAACTTAAAGTCCAGTGACTTCCAGTTACTGTGTCCAAATGGTGCCCGTGCTGAAGTCACCCAGTTTGCTGAGTGTCACCTTGCTCGAGTGCCAGCTCAGGCCATTATGGTTCACCCAGATACCAGCGTTTTTGCTCTATATGGACTACTGGACAAAGCCCAGGTATTAATAATCTATTTATTCCACGGGGGAGTTACAAAACAGTTCCTATTGTCTTTCATGTTGTATGAGAGAAACGTGGCACTTGCCTTGCAAAATACTGAAAATTTTGCATTCTTTTCAGATCTACTTTGGAAACAGCAGCAATGGAAATGGATTCAAAATGTTTGATTCTTCAGCTTTTCAAGGAAAAGACTTGATTTTTAAGGATTCTGCTGTTGCAATTGTGCCAGTAGAAGAGAGGAGAACATATGCAGAATGGCTGGGGAGTGAATATATTGAGTCCCTTGAAGGGATGCAAACACCACAGTGCTCTGGGTCAAGTAATAAGATAAGACAATACCTCCTCATGACAACTGTTGTTCCCCTTTTTATTTTATGTCAGATACAAGGCTTGGACTAGTATGGCCCAAATGGCAACTTCCAGGCCCTGCCACCTTTTCTTCAGATAAGCTGCTGTTTTGATAACCTGCTGTGTTAACCTCTGAATGCCTCTTCTGCCTCTTTGCAGGGCAAGTGCTAACAGCACCTGCCCATCAGGGGACTGTGGTGGGACTGGAAGCTGCCCCTGTCCATGTGGATGGGGTGGAATTTGGGGCAGAAGCCAGCAATACAGTGTCAGTGTGGTTTCCAAGATCAGTCCAGAACTGGAGCATCTTTGCCATCGTTGCTGATGTTGAACCACCCTGAGCTGGAGGATTGCCAGGTGCTGTTTGCTGGATACTGGTTTTCTGACCTGTGGAAGAATTTCTGCATCTTGGAAGGCAGTATCAAAAAATCTTGTCTAGTGAATCCTCTCTGGCCTGCTGGCTGGTTACGTTCTGACTCCTACATCTGTGCTTATCCCATCCTACCCTTGCTGGGGTAACATTTTCTCCTGAGCTCTGCTGCCAGTAGAGGTAAGTGCACAGAGGACAGACAGGCTGTGGACAGATGACCGGCAGTCCAGAATACAGTTTCTGCTATGGGTAAGGTCCTTCACCCTCCAGTAGAAGAAAGGGGGGATCTTCGTAGTCACTGGATGAAAAAGAGACTAGAAAGACTTGGAGGGACTGCTTGTTGGCAGAGGAAAGAATGAAGCCAAATGTGTGGATCCACTGAGCTTGTTGAGTTTTCACAACCAGTGCTCTCACTGCCTGAGATGTCATCTGCCTTGTGATATTTAATTTGATGCAGTCTCCACCAAGAAACTTGTGGGTGTTGTCCTTCCACATAGAGTTACCCCAGTGCCTGTGCATGAAACTTGTATTTGATGTTAGTGAAACAAAGTAGTTAACTTCTGGTTAACTGTTTCTGTATCTACTGGATTGTAGCATTCCATTTTTATTTCTATCCATAGCTACAATAACAACAATGTTGCTGTGCTGCTGGCTAGCAGCATCCTCCTGACTGTACCTACCACCTCATGATCTTGGGATGAAGAGACGTTCAATATAATAAAAACAAACTGGCAAAACCAGCTAATAATAATGTAAATAAATGAAAACTAACAAATGAACACAAGAAGTAATTATGATTTATCCAGACTGTGGTCTGATAGCTAAACTACATAGTTTCTCACTTTCCTGTGAAATTAATGCTCACTCATCGCACTTTCCCAGCTTTTCTCACCCATTTTATTTTCTCCAAGGCTACCTGGGCTTAAAGAGGGAAAGAGATAAAATATGGCCTCCTGCCATTTCATTTGGGATTTTAGAGCTGTCTCTCCAGTAGTAAGTAGTGACACAGTGCAGCAGCATCCAAAACCCCAATTACACAGGACTGAAGTTGTTGGGTCTGAGCTCTGCTCCTCTCAGATGGGACCCATGGCACTTCCAGCCATTTAGTTGAAGCCTTTTGGCCATGGTTTTCTGTCTGTTATGTCTTTGAATACACTGTTAGATTTTATCTGTCAAATACATAGTTGTATTAGATATATACTCCATGGGTTTGGTGTGTGCATTTCTGTTACATTTGGATCCTTTCTAACTTGCAGAGTGGCTTTTTAAATAGGACATATAGCTGTATCTCCAAGCCATCTTTGGCTTTATGTGGCTGTCAGTGGTGGTGTTAACCCACTGTTATCAGGCATTGCTCAATTCCTTAGAAGGGCCCCTGAAGGAGCTCACATCCTCCTAGTTTTCTTGCAGTGCTGTTATGAATATTTTGATTCAGCACCTCTCTTCTTTCTTGGAATTGCACAAAAATTTCATTTTCCCCCTACAGTGAATTACATTTGTGAATACAATGCTACAGAAAAGCAGTTTAAAACAAATAAACAAACAAAAAACTCGGATTTGCTGAGAGGGGGCAGCACTGACATTTTCCCTGCAGTATTGTTAAGAGCCCAATGTGGCTCTCGCCATGAGCAAACCGATGTATCTGTAGGAGATCAAGGCAGACTGAGCTGGTCTGCCTGCAAACGACACCGTGACTTCAAGGCGCGGGATGTTCATCCTCTTGACCATACACGCAGTGTTCTACATCTCGTCTTGGCAAACCGTCGCCCGAAGGCCGTGACTGCCGATTTCCTGATGTCTACGGCACTCAAGTTTTTTTGATCAATCGTGAAATAATTCCAATTTACGGTGCGCTTAACGTCGCTGTTGAACGCAGCCCCGCGGGGCGGGGGGCTCTACGCATGCGCGCCAGCCTCTCGCTGCGGCGCCCCGGCGGGCGGGCGAGTGCCCCCTGGCGGGG
>VWYH01008558.1:501956-598366 GCA_013399365.1 Pampusana beccarii | reverse complement strand
CGGGGCCGGTGCCGGCATGCGGGCCCCGGGGCTGTGGGCGCTGCTGGCCGCGCTGCGGGCGGGCTGGTGCCTGCTGCCGCAGGCCGGCTACCTGCACCCCGACGAGTTCTTCCAGTCGCCCGAGGTGATGGCAGGTAAGGCGGGGGGCGCTGCCGCGAGGGGCGATGCTGGGGCGGGCCAGCCCCGCGGTGCCCACATGCGCTCAGCAGTGGGAATGCTCCCTGCGGGGTGGGAGAGGGACGGGCCCGGCCGCTCCGGTCCCCCGCAGTGGAGAGACCCCGACTGGGGGGCACTTCCCCTGCTGCCGTGCAGCGCGGGTTGCGCGGGAATATAAGCGCTGCACACAACATATAGGCACGTATTGATCATATACCGTCGCTCTGAGGTGCAGCCTCCCTCCTGTGCTGCACATTGCACGCTGATATTTGCGTAGAAACTTGAACCGAGCAACCTGCTGTATGTTCCCTGTTACAAAGCGATTCCTGCGAGCAGGGGGGGCGCGGAGCTGCAGCTGTGGACTCTGTCTCTGCTGTCCCCGGCAAGTGGTGCCTGGAACCCCACCACTCTAACCGACTTTTTTTTCTTTTTTTTTTTTCCATTAAGCTTCGTAAAGATTAATGGCATACTCCTAAAAATTTCAACTTTGATAGTAGTCTCAGGAGTTTAGGGACTGCTCTGCATCATGATGCCTCTCATGTTATATTCCTAATGCTGAATTACTGAATAAAATATATTATTTATGTATGGTTTTTGTTTTTTCTTCTTTTATAGGAGACATTTTAAACCTACAGGTCTATTATCCTTGGGAGTTCCTTTCCAGCTCTCCTTGCAGGACAGTTGTTTTCCCATTAATGACATCTGGAGTTACCTACTGGGTGATCAAGTCTTTGCAGCAGCTGGACATATGTTCAAGTTGCATCAACAGCTACACACTTCTTGTATCACCTCGCCTTCTCTTTACAATCTTTTCTTTCATACTCGACTATAGTGTTTATCGATTAGCTCCTTTCTGGGATGCGGATCCGTGGAAAGCACTGGTACTTCTTGCTGGGTCGTATGTCACTCTGGTGTTTTATACAAGAACATTTACCAATGCACTTGAAGGACTTCTCTTTGCTCTTCTGATGGTACTGGTTTCCTCAACAAGGTCTGATGGCAGCTCAGCAGAGCCAACAAGTAGCCCTCTCATAGGCATTATAACAGCTGCTGGGTTTTTCAACAGGCCAACCTTTTTGGCATTTGCTCTAATGCCCCTGCTTTACTGGGCAGGTTTAGTTGTCGGCTCTCAAAAGAGCATTAAAACTGTCATAAACCACTTTTTGAAGCTTGTCCTATGTGCATGTTTTACTGCCATTGTTTTTGTAACAGCTGACACCTTCTATTTTACCTCCATGGGCTTAGACCATCTCTACAGCATTAAAAAGAGCAGCCTATTTGATGTAGTAGCTCAATTAAATGGGAAACTGATAGTAACCCCTTTAAATTTTCTCAGCTATAATCTTAATCCTCATAATCTTGCACTGCATGGAAGTCACCCACGAGTTACACATGTTACAGTCAATGGAATAATGCTCTTTGGGATCTTACATGTTCTGGCTATCTGTGCTGGTTTTAAAATGTTAAAGAAATACATCCATCAATTAATAAGGGTCAAATCATGTTATCATGGGTCATCTGGGCTATTACTGTATTCTGAAGGCAATCCAACGTTACTGCTGTTTTATTTTGTTCCTTTGGCATTTCTCTCCCTATTCAGTCACCAAGAACCTCGGTTTCTCATTCCTCTCATCTTGCCATTAGTCCTGTTCAGCACATCACAGAACAGCACTATGAAGTGGAAACACATCATTATTATTTTCAATGTTCTTGGGGCTTTGCTGTTTGGGTGCTTACACCAGGGAGGACTCATACCATCTTTGTTTCACTTGGAGCAACTCATACATTCTCCAGAGTCCTCAAGCCATCCAAGACACTATACTCTACTCTTTGCTCACACCTACATGCCTCCTAGGTCTCTGCTTAATATCCAGAAGAGAGACACGCATGTAGAAGTCATTGATATGGCAGGGTCTGAAGAAGAAATCCTCTGCCAAACAGTAGGGCAGCGAGCAAACAATTTTACCTGCAATGACTGTCATATATTTGTTATAATCCCTGGTACAGTCAAAGCCACAATTACAAAATGTGGTGTCTCATTCAAGAATGAGACTTTGATATTTCCACACTTATCAATGGAAGACCCACCACAAATACCCTTCCTATTCAGTGCACATTGGAGAAGTCAGTTGGGATTATACATCCTTCAGGTAGACAAAGATCAGTAGAGCCTTTAGATTTTAGGAGAAAAATGTTTTAGGTTTTCACTTCACTTGGGCACTGCTCAAAGGTGCCACGAGACCTTCCTCTTCAAAGACCCACTTTTGCCACAAGCAGTGGCACTGGGAGCTCCCTTCAGTCTCTTTATTCCCATTCTTCACGCTCTTACACTCACTAGTAAAGCCAGTTCTGGGTATAACCTGCTTAAAATTATTCAGCCCCTGTGGTCTTTCATATGAACTTGTGTCATTTTCCTGATGAGAGAGGATGAAATCAGAGCCTACCAAAAACTGTGATTCAAGTTTAGCTTTTTCCATGTGAGATTTTTGAAAGTTTTTAGAACACCTGACAGAGGGTTTGTGGATTGTGTGGCTTTTACTGGTAATAGGCATTAACTCAGCTTCTGGAGACAAGTTACAGGACTAGACAAAAGCTGGTCTGGCTCGCTAATATTATATATTTTATGCTTTTAAAACTTCAGAGCCTCCCTTCAGTCATGAGACCAGACTGCAGGCACAATACAGGCACCAGCACTGTAATATTGTCTTGGGTAGTTCTATCTTGAAAAATTCCCAGCATTGATCTGACAAAAGCTGATTTAGAACATGGAAGTTACTTCAGCATAAGTACCTGTGCCAAATCCTAAAATCTAAGCTTTGCCCGTGTAGTGTTTCTTGCCACAGTTCCGTTCTTGTGGACATGCTACAAATGTATTACATACAGCAGCCTGAGAATGCTGCATTTTGATGAAGCCCATCTGCTGTTCAGCTGTGCAGTCCATGTAGCCCATCCACTGCGCGCTCCTGCTGCACACCCCACAGCTCTGATTGCTCTGTCGAGGCTCTAGCACCGGCAGGCCCTGTGCTGAGCTGTTCAAGGAGCTGCACAGGCAGAAAACAGGTAACTCACAGGGATTTTATCCTTTGTATATGTTTCACCAGACAGATCCCCGAGCTGGCGTACTGTAAGGTTAGAGATACACCAGTACTGCTGCAGGGGAGCATGTGAGAATCCAGGGCAGGAGCCACATCCCCTGTGCCTCCCTCCCCTTTTAGTAACAGCTCCCTATTAAATCGGCTTAGTGAGAAGGACAAATCACATCCTGGCTCTCTGTTGAATTGTGATTTTAAAGCAGGATACAAATAACTCTGAGCTTCAGCTCAGAATAATGTGTATGCTTAATAGTATAGCACAAGTAACAATGTTCATTTTTGCCTGTGTGAACTTCTGGGTCCAAAACATCCTGACATAGAGGGAGATACTAATTTGGCATATGCATTGTGGGTCAAGCCTCTCTCTGTGAAATGAATCCAACACTTGAATTCTGCTCACAACGGCAGTAATGTTTTTTGAAGTTCTTAATCCACATAGCTTTACACAAGGTCTTATAAGCCTTTTTTTTTTTACAGAGACAAGAATATAGGTTGATGCCAGGCTCTAAAGGGAAGCTAGGAAAAATCCCTCTGTGAAGGATTTGTCTGTATCTTCCAAATTATATGTATGATCTAAATTTTTAAGGAACATAGCTCTTGTTCTTTTGTAAAACATTCTGTGTTGTCTCCCCTACATGTTCATCTCTCATCCTTCATCCCTCATTACTGACAAGCCTGTAAATTAAAGGTGCATGTGTTGAGGGGAGGCCAGGGGAGAAAGGATGCCTGTATGTTTGTACTGATGCTCATGAAGTAGTGGAAGTAGTTACGAAAGTGCGATGACACCAGATATATTTTCCAATTTCCTTTTTGCTGTCTTACACTGGGATGACAGCTGTGTGCCACAGCTGGTACTCCACATCTGCTTACTGTTTAGAGCTTTCTTAAACAGCTTCAGTTTCAAAGGTTATTTTCACAAAACTTAGGATCTCTGGCAATCTCACTGGGGGTAGATATTGAAACTCTTCAGGGATACAATAGAGCACCATTCCCACGGTTTGATGTCTTCTCTACTGCTGCACAGGTAACCTGTGATAGAGCCAGGGAGAGAACCTGGACTACAAATACTAACCTAGACTGAAAATATACTGTGCTTGGCCCACTAAGTTGGACCTTCATCCTTTAGACCATAGATCCAGTTTTTCCATCCATGTGCACTTAAGTCTTTGGTGGTGGGAAGTTTAATTTTACCAGCAATGTTAGAAACCGTATCACAGATAATTTACAAGGTTCTTTTCATCTGGGATGATACAAAGAACAGAAATCATCCTCCCCAAGTAACTAAGCAGCTGATCAGCTGGATTAAATAGTGAAACATGCTATGAAGCAAGGTTAACTACTTTCATTTATGTTGTTTGATACAGCAATTTAAGTCAACCAGCCCAATGCATTATATATAATAGATACACCCTTTTCCATGTTTATATTTAACATGGCTTTATGGGTCATTTTTTAGCCCTAAACCTTTCCTGCTACCATAGACTTAAGGTGTGCTTTTAGGACAGCTACTCAATCTCTTTTACCTACCTGTAAAATAGGTGATTATCCTATCCATCACCATCGACATTTACAGCTCATTTTGTACCAAAGTTGTATCAAATGTAGAATGTTACTGTTGTGTGGACAGACATTGTGAAAGGAACTCCAATGAGAAACTGAGTTTTATTTCAGGTTTCTTATCAAGCACTTAAAGTGACGATCTTGACAGTATTCTGGATGATGTTTAATGTGAGTCTGTCTTCTGCCTGTTACCGGGTACTGTGGAAAGTGTAAACTGACTCTGAAATGAAAAGCCATCATGCAATAAGCAGCATGCTTCCGTTCTCGTGCTTGGACTCAGGAACCGCTCATGGTATGTGCTATGGAGAAGTCCGCACCTCGCGATCGCGTCACGCAGGCCGGGGTAACGCTGGGCTCGTCCGTGGCTGGCGCTGCCCGCCCGCGCACCGGGCCCGGTTCAGGGGCGGCCGATGGGGCCCGGCGGTCACCAGGAGCCCGTCACCGAGGCCCGTTCCCCGCCGGCCGTAACGTCCTCGTCCTCCCGCGCTCGGCGTTTTCCGCCTCCTGCCTGGCGAGGTCCTGCATCGGCTGCGGCTCCGCAGTTGCCTCCCGCTCGGCGCGGCGGTCAGGGCCCTGCTCCGGGTCGACCGCCCCGGCCTGGCCCCCGCCCGGGAGGCCACGGCCAACCCCGTGCCCGGGCGCCGTCCTTGAGCTCCCCGAGGAAGGTGTCGCGCAGGCGGAGCAGACGGGGGCCCAGGTCCCTCCTTGCCTGGCGGGCGCCGAGCTGCCCGCGGGTGATGGCGGTGGCGGTCAGGCGGGCGGCGGCGCGGATGGGCCGCGACTCCGAGAGCTTCTCGATGAGCCGCGGGTTGCTGAGGAGAGCCAGCAGCACGCGCCGCAGCACCATCCTGCGCCCGCTCGCGCGAGAGCCGTTGCCGAGGCTCGCGAGAGCGTGACCGCGCCCGCCCCGCTCGCGCGAGAGCCGTTGCCGAGGCTCGCTCGCTCGCGCGAGAGCCGTTACCGCGCCCCGCCCGCTCTCGCGAGGTCCGGGTTCCGCCTCGCCATTGGCTGTCCGCCCCACGGCCGCAGGTCGCGTGCGCGGGGGCGCTAGGGGGCGGGAATCCGCGTCGGGCGGTGGTGCCGCCATGTGCTCCGGAGGGACGCTGAGCATCTTGCGCAGCGACTCCTACGCCGAGCTCAGTCAGTACCGGGACCAGCACTTCCGGGTGAGCGGGGCGCCGCCGCTGCCGCCGGGAGCGGGGGCCGGGGACTGGGGACCGGGGCCGTGAGGTTTGCCAGGGCCGGGCTCGGGCCCAGGCCGGGGCTCGGGCCTGCCGCCTGGTAACGTTGTCGTTGCGGCTCAGGGCACACGGTACGACCAGGAGCGGCTGCTGAGGAAGAGCTGCACGCTGTACGTGGGGAACCTCTCGTTCTACACCACGGAGGAGCAGATCCACGAGCTCTTCAGCAAGAGCGGCGACATCAAGAAGGTCATCATGGGGCTGGACAAAGTGAAGAAAACCGCCTGCGGCTTCTGCTTCGTGGAGTATCCTTCTGCGGGGCCGGGCCGCTGGAGCCGGGCGGCGGCTGGTGGCGCTGCCGCAGAGCTGGGCAGGGCGTGGGGGGAATGGAGATGCAGGCTCTGGGTCACAGGAAAGTTACTCGAGGGTGAAATTATTCGGTTGCTGAAGTGTTTGTGGGTGTCCCGGGCGGGAGAGGACAGACATGCACAGCACATTGAGTGGTGGTTACCTGGTTGCTTTCGTTCTGATACTTCAGACACTTTTTAGGTACTTGGCCTCTGCACTAGAAGTGTATTCTCGGTGCCCAACTAAAGAGGGTTTCTTTTTGTACACGCATATGCATAAAGTTAGTATCTCGCATCCTCGAGATGCATTGACTTCATTACGTGTAAGTCTTTGAATATCGTTCTGTTACTGGTCCCAGCGAACTCACAGCAGTGGTGGAAGTTTGCAGCATGAATGGAGCATGCATGAGGCTTTTCATTCTTCGTTTAGTAATAGAGCTTTATGCTTTTGAGGGTGAGTGGAACTAAAGAACTTGACCCAATATATGCACTTTTAATATGCTTGAATTCCTGCGTATTGCTTTGTTTCACTAGCAGTTTTCTCAGCCCACATAACTTCATAAAAGAAGTTGCTTTTAGAAGCAACCGAGCAGGAGCCTGATTCAAGCAAATATTTGGTTTTGTAGCCTGTTTGATATTCTTTTTCTCTGTGTTGAAAATAGAAGCGGGTTTTTGTTTGTTTGTTTGTTTTTCATTAACCTATTCCTAAGGTATTACACAAGAGGAGATGCTGAAAATGCAATGCGATTCATCAACGGAACAAGACTTGATGATAGGATCATAAGGACAGACTGGGATGCAGGATTTAAGGAGGGTAGACAGTACGGTCGTGGAAGATCAGGGGGCCAGGTAGGTTGTTGTGCAGTCTAGTTTTTAAGGGACTGGCAACTTTGCCAAATTGTTGCTTTTTGAATGAACATACTCATAACAACTTCAGCAATAATGACTTACGAATTATTGTTTAAGAGAGCACTATACGTTAATTTGTAAGACATCAGTGATAATGTTATCCACTAAGAGTAAATAACTTTTCTGTACATTTCACTGAAGGTACTTTCAGAAACTTTGTAGCTGCTTGGGCAAATAATGCTTATTTATATGCCCAGAAAATGCAAGGCTGTCATGAACACAAAGGACAGCACTTAACTGCCCTAAAGTTGAGCAGGTAGCAGATGCTTTTACTGCTGAAGTATGAGGCTATGTCCTCACTTTGGCTGTCTTGATTAAGGAGTCCCCCTGGATATTATCATAGAATCATTTTAATTGGAAGAGACCCTCAGGATCATCAAGTCCAACTATAACCTAACCTGTGAAAAAGGAAGTTACTTTATGCTGTATTCTACGCTTGTGCATGTTGCGTCTTGCCTTCTCCTTATCAGTAAACTCCTCGTGGCCATTTACATGCTGTGAACTCAGTTTGACTACATTCTGATGGTATAATAGTTTTTGAGAATTTGTCTTTACTGGGTTTCCTTTTTTTCCTCTTCCGTAAGGTCCGGGATGAATATCGGCAAGACTATGACGCTGGAAGAGGTGGCTATGGCAAAATCGTTCAGTGCCAGTGAAAGACTTGTCAGCCTCGCAGGAGAACTAAAGCTGCACTGTAAATGTCACAAGGCACAAAGTAGGTCTGTTGCACACAAATTTATGTAGCTAGAAATTCAGAGAAACTATTATCTGCATTCCAGTGATTACATAGTATGTTCAGTATCTCCCATTTTAATACCAGGATCCAAAGCATTGCAGAGTACATTAACACAGAGGACCTGGGAGCAAGGTTTTAAGCAATAGGGCATGTGAGACAGGTCTCTAAATGCTGCTGTAACTCTGCTAAAAGGAACAAGGGTTTAGTGCTATGGTGCTTTTTTCACTGGCAAAACTTGATTATTCTCTCACTGGGTTTTGTTTACATTGGTGTCACAGGGTGGAGAGCAGTGATAAAGGAAGATTGGTGCATGTTTCAGAGATGAAAGAAAAAGGCAAAGGGCCTGAAAAGGAAGCGGAATTTCTAGGGCGTTTTTGTGGTTTCTAGGGGAAGACTTAAAGTTGCATATTTTCTGAGGTTACTGGATTAGCATCCTTTTACACTGATGCGTTTCCTAGCACACCTACATGAATGGCCACAATAAAACAAGTCAGATTCATGTGCCCAGGAATCGTGAAGTGAGAAGCAAACCTAGCAGAGAGCAGACCTCTATGAAGTATAATGTGATTGCATGACATTGCATGATTCAGAACCATTTTGCTTTGTGGGATAGAACAGCAAGTGTAAGAATTACAGTAGCAGTTATTTTTACTGCTGGAGCACTAGTATTTTGCTCCTGCCTGGTAGCTCCCTACAGCCTTAATATTTGAGGAACAGTATCTTTCTTGTGCCTACAAATGTGGCATGGAGCCAAGTTGTACAGGTACCCCCAAAAATGGGATATTGGAGGAGCTGTGTGTGTGTGTAATGAGAAATTTCTCCTCAAAATAGATTTTCTATTTGAGAAAACTGATGTCAGATGAAGGTAAAAAAAGAGCTTTAGGAGGAGCCTTACTTTCTACTGAGCATGTGGTAAGAATGGTAGAATTGCCGGACTGTGTAGATTCCCCCCTGCTGCACAGAATCTTGTTAATACTGCAAGTTTGTATGATGGCAATGTGATGTACTTCAGATATAGAAATAAAAACAATTAGTGATCCCAAGATCTGTGGAATTGACCTGTTGCAATGAAATAGCTTAAAAGGAAATGTTATAGGGCTTTGGATTATTTTTTATGGACTTCTGAGTTCTTTGAAAATGACGAGTCATAAGTTTTGTCCAAATATCTTCTTGTCTGTGACTCCTTAAAAACCTTTTAAATAATGGGTGTGTAAAAGTTAGTCTTTACTCACTGAAGATATTTTTGGAAATCTTGATGTGTTTCTTGTGTACAGTTTGTCACAACTGTGACTGTAAATTTGAAATACAGAGGTAGAACAACTGCAATGAGATGTTGGTTACTTAGGAAGCGAGGTTTTGGGTGGGCTTTGTTTTGTTTGGCACATAGTGTAAAACTAGGTTTTTCAGGATCACTTGGTGCTGGTCTGCAAACAAGACTTTGTTCAAAGATCCCTTTTTCTATATAGTACATTTGATTATGAGTTTACAGCCTGTAATCTGCTTTAGGAAGCCTCTGAAGTTTATTTTTCATTGTATCAATTTTCTATAAAAATTTGTGTTACCAAAACTCTTAAGTCACTTTCAAATAAAGCTGCAACATTAAAATGTATTGTTATTTCTTTTAACAGAATCAGTGAAAGGAGCTATATTCAGCCTCTTGTCCACATCCTTTATTCTAGCGTCTTTTAAGACGGAGAGAGTGAATATTACTTCCCTTTGACTGGATTTTCAGTTTTGTTCAGTTCTTAACTGGATGTTGAAAGATGTTTGGTTAATGCTCTTTGTGCTGGTAATTTTTGGATTGCTGAACAGAAATTAAATTGTTTACTGATATTGAAGTGGATGTGAAAGTCCTTTGTATAAAACAAGCAGTTTTCAATGTGCACTTCCTTATAAAAATGAGGTTTAAAATTATTTTTGTTGTAAATGCTGCAAGACAGTCATTCTCAAATGACATGGAGGTGACAAGTTTTTCCTTCAAAACCAGCTTCACGCATGACTGTCTTTTGCTGCATACATGCAATATGCATGGAAAGATTTTGTTTTAAAGTAAAATTTTCTATTTTGAGAGAGGTTTCAATCAAAATGGCATTTCAAAGAACATGCTATATCATGTGAAGTCTTAGTGTCTCAAAAGCACAGAGAAGAAATTACTTGAACATGGTTCAATTTTTGCCTTCCCTAATTGAAGTCAGACATGGCTCTGCTGAAGGTAGTGCTTAACAAAAGTGAATTAATGCTTTAAAACTTCCCTGTGGGGCTGCTCTAGCTTTCTTCCGTGCTAGTTCATTGTGATTAGGTTCTCTTGGAAGTGTAGGTTTTCCTGTGACTTTTTTGACATGTTAGTTCATTATGGTTATATACACATTAATAGAAGTTTAAGCTCTATATTAGGTTTTCTAGATACTTGCTTGTCATAATTACGTACTCTTAGGGAATTGTATCCCTAAAGAAACACAGCAGCTAAGAATGTGAGTGGATGCTTTGATATGCCTCGATGGAAGAGAGGCTGTTACGAATTAAGGCAGCACGAATTAAGGGAGAACTTCAGTCTCTCCCTCAGACTCATGCAGGTTCATGGTAGGTTGATTTACTTGACTCTCTGGCACCAGTAGCTGCAAATAAGGTTTATAGTCACAGTATTTGTGTCTTTGCAGTACCGTGTAAAATCAGTAGAGTGTATACTGGATCATCAGAGGCCTTCATTTTCATGACTCACAAAATAATCCCTGTTACCAGTGTACCCCTGCACCCTTGTTTCAACATGATCTTTATGTTTCTTAGCTTACTTATTACCCTGTGCAGCAGCAAAGCTCTTGCTCAGGCTGGTGCCAGTGCAACCACCATCAGTGTTAATGTAAGGGTGCTTTACACACAGACAATTGCGAAAGACAAAATTATTGAAGTATTTAAGGTAATATCCAGCACCGCACCTTCCCTATCTTGTCAGATTAGGCTTCTTGTGAAGGTAAAAATTGATGAATAACTCTGCTACAATCAAAGGGATTATGTACACATACGCAGGCGCGTTGCAAGAAGAGCCAGAGGCCACAAATGCTGTTGCAAAGAGCAAGTTTTATTTTGGTTACCTCTCTACTGGGAGATCTCCGAAGTAGCACCTAAGCTCCCAGGCAGAGGTAACACAGAGGGGATGCAGGTGCTGCAGCGATTTCAGCCCTGCTTGAAGATCACTGGGCCTGCTGAGCTCGCCTGTATTTCAAGGCTTCAGGCAGGCGCAGCCTCCCGCTCTTTCTCACAACGAAGCAGGAATCTCAGACATAGTGATAAGGTGCCTGGAGTTTCCCACAGGCCCATGTAATCTAACACAGAGGTTCTACTCATCAAGCACACAAGGTCAGTAAAACAATTAGTGTGATGTATGTGCTTTTTCTACAGACAGGTGCAAGTCACTTTGAGCATATTTACATTTAACTAAACTCCTCGCCAATCTTGCGCAACATTCCCATACAGGGATACAGATACACAAAGGTAGGACTGCACTTCAGGCATCTGTATGCTAAGACCATATAACTTCACCCAATGACTGCACCACAAAGGTAAGAAGGATGTATTATATCCACGTCAGTTGAAGATGGAGTTACACAAAGAAGAAAGTTTGGTGACGTTCAGAAGCTGCTTTCCAAAAGCAGGAGAAATCCGTTCTTGTGTGTGGGTTCCACCGTTTATGAAGATTATATTCCTGCCACGCTGCTTCCCAACCTGCTCTCCTCAGTGAGGTAACTGTTTCCAAGATTATTTTATCTTCTACCTGAAGGCTATTTGAGTGTCTACTAGGGTTCTTTACAGAAAAAAAAAATATAAATAGTTAGCCAAACTCTTCTTTGCAAAACTTAGTAATTAATATGTTTAGATCTGATGCAAAGAATCTGAGCTCAAATAATTTAAGCTTCAAACACTTGAGGAGCAGGGCAAGTAAAATGCCAGATGGCTCTTTCTAGTAAACACAAAATTAGCATGCTTTTATATCCTGACATTGTGAAAGGGGTTGCTGAAAGCTGCCTTGTGCAACATGCTGCATGTGATGCTGTCTCAAGATTTTGCTTTGGTTTGTGTTGTAAAAATGGACAAAAACTAATTTTCATCTAGAGACCATTTTTCAGAGTGAAGGCAACAGATCAAGATTTGTGGGTTTGTAGCCCATTGCTGTTTCTCTGTTGGGCAACAGTTTAGTTGTCTTTTATACTGAATATTGCGATATGTGGTATGCTGTGTCTGTGATGACTCTTCTTTCCCCACCCCAAGCAATCTCTTAAGGTTTTGCCAAAGACACACCTGTGATATTGAAGAAGGGCTTGACTCTTAGATGCCCAATCCATACCTCACAACCTCACATTAATTATATTGTGTGCAACTGTGCCAGCAAATCCCCTTGTGCCAAAAATCTTTTTCAATCTCTAGCAGTTTATGAAATAAACTACTGTATTACACACAAGATAAATATATGCAGCTTGACAGGACAGTAGACAAGGTCTTAAATGTCTGGTGTGTTTCTATGGAGTTAACAGTAGTCTTTCAGACACTTTGCAGACTTCATTGCTTCAGAGTATCTCTGGGAAAGTGCCCATCCTTTATCTTACATATTTTTGATCTGAGATATAAGGGTGCTTCAGCTGTGTGTGATCAGCCTGTGGTGGATGAGGAGTTGAGGCTCTTGGTCTCTTCAATCCTAGCTCTGACAAGACTGTCTTTCCTACCTGTGCTGATGTATTTTACGACACAGTAACATGTGAGTGTAAGGGAGACACACTCAGTTTGGAAAGATGAGCAGTACTTGCAGGATACAGGTCATCTCTTTTAAAACACCTTTACAAAATAATCAGAAATATCTCAAGTAGGGATGTAGTGGAATGAATCCTCTTGGTGCAGGACTGACATTCCTCGCTTCACATTATCACCATCCAAAGTTACAGCTAGGAAACAGTTGAGTAAAGACTGTTTAAAACTTTCATTTCCTCCCCAGGAGCACTTCCACCTGGATTTCCAGAGGGTGCTGACTGTTCACGGTGCTTCTCGATGGGAACAGGACTGCAGGGAATGGCTTTTCACATGAATCCCTCTGCAGATTGTAGAGTCTTGGTTGTTCATTGCACCTTTGTGCTCTGGCTAAGTTTGGCAGAAGCAGTTATCTACGAGTGTATGACCTGAATGAAATGTAGAGGTTTGGGTTTTTTGTTTGTTTTTTCATTTGAGGGCCAAATCTGAGTTATTCCTAATGTAGGATTTTATTGTTTTGAGGGTGCTACAGCAGACAATTGCTTTAGCAAACCCTTTCTTTATTGTTCAGTAAGATCAGCAGTTCTGGTTGAATGCTCCTCCCAGAAGCTTTCTCTTTGCTCTCTAGTGCTCATCTCTGGCTCTGTAAAACCCGTTTGCAGGTGGATAACACAATAAAATACAGAATCTAGACAAAGACAGTTGCTTCTGCCCTGACAGGGAAATCTTCCACTGTCCCAGAAGCCGTATTGAGGGGCTGAGTCAGGATTTCAGAAGCCAAGTTGCATAGAGAGAAACTGAAATACCTTCCATCAAAAATAATGTTAATTAAGCATTATGCAGTTAATGACTGGGAAATTCACTTTTCTGGAGTGCCTTGAGAATGAGTGTGGTTTTCAAAAAAAAGACATCTTAAATAATTATGTTTGGTTTAATTTTGTTTAATTAGAGCTACCACTAATTTCCTTTTCAAGGTGGGCCATTTATGGCTTTCTCCAGGGCTGATGTTTTTCAATTAGGACACTATTGAACCAGAATTTATAGTATTTCAGGTATGGTTAAAAGACATTTTTTTCTCAGAAAAAAACATTGAAAACAAATAGGAGATAAAATTTACTATTTTGATATTTTTCCAGTCACGTGCAACAAATACAAGCATAAATTAGCCTAATTGAGTCAGCTTGTAATTATATTTCTGAACAATGACGCTTTTCCCTTCTGTACCAATCTCTTCCTGCGTGCCACAATTTGAAAAGGAGATTCTGATTTTCTAGTTAGAATAGGCAAGAATGTGTTAAGTATTAATAATATGTACTTGTTTTCAGATTTGTAGCACACACGCAGCTTGAATTGCATCAAACTGAACTCATTTCAGTTTTCTGACTTGATTTTATTACTTTAAAATAACGCTTGTATTATTTTATAGTTTGTGTCTTTATATATTTTTATGAGGAATTTTTCTGACGTAAGTAAAAAGAAGTGTTACTAGTCTGCTCACCTTAATTTGATTATAAATTAATGCTTTTTGTTGTGTGGTTTTGTGTAACATCACTGTTTTGCAACATCTTAAATCATTTTTTATGAAAACAGAAGCCCTGTCAGCTTGTCACGCTGCCACAAGATGTCATGAGAAGCCATGTCTCGCTTCGAGATGCATGTGCTGTGTGAGTCCTTGGCAATCAGCCGCCTTGAGTGGTTGTTCTGGAACGGCGTGTTCCAAAAGCATCTCGTTTTATCCTACAGTTAATGCCGTGTCGCAATTTCTTGAAGAAACTATTTCATATTAGGGTTTTGCTTGAAACAAAAGTGACTAGTGACTGGTTGAACTATCTTCTAACATACCTTGAAGCAGCAGAGGTAAAAGTGTCTTGTGGTTGCGGAGATATAGGTTGCCTCATAACACGAGGCACTGTAGAACTGAAAGGTTCTGTGTGTAGTCAACACAAATGTGCCTTCTGGCAAAGGACTGGTTTGTGGTTTGTTTTTTTCTGTCGGGTTTGTTTTTGGGTTTTTTTTCCACTCTGAATTTACTCCAGTGAGAGGATAAATGTGTTTCCTGGAACTGGGAAGGCTTTTTTTCTCATTAAATCCAGGAATGTCCCAAAGTCTCTGGACTTCTGCTTCTGCTTTTAAATTCCCAGCTGAATTTTCTCTTTGAAATCTACATATTAGCTTGAAAAAGCCTTCATGCAGCAGCTTTGCAATGTTCCAGCCCACACAGCTGTGAGAAGGTGTTTGGTGTTGTCTCAGTTTACCAGTGGGAAACTGCAGAGAATTTCTCAGTTACTCACATCTCACACACACACCTTGGTGGACTTCTTGATGAATTGTTTTATAGAGCACAGCACTGTCAGGAACTTAGTTTTATCTCCCATTGAGCTCAGTGAGATCTGTGTTCATCATGCTAAAGTACTGAATGTGCTTTAATGCACTTCATGTAACTTATTTCTCCGTAAACTAAACGCGAACGTGCCAGGAGAATTATTCAAAGGTCGTGTGGGAGCAGTACTGACTCCTGAGTTGTATCTCAAATTGAGTCAGGGAGACTTAGCAAAACAGCGTCACAAAAAGTAACCACAACTTTTTAGTAGGAGAGATTCAAAATCTCTCAGGGTAAGTGTCCAAAGTCAGTTGCAGGACAGTATTTTTCTCAGAATCCAAGGCCACAAGGGCCAACAAATATTACTTGGTCTACAAAGTTTGACAGAGAAAGACCTTGCTTCAGAAGAGTGCAGAAAGCTGGCAGGATGTGAACATTGAGGGAAGATTCTAGCCGATTTGTGCTAATCCAGTAATTTGGATTCTAGACACACAATTGTCACCAAGGCAAAGTTAATAAAACATTAAAAAAAGCCCAGTAGCCTGAATAAATATGCGGTGTCCATCAGCAGTCCCCAGATACGGTGTTGATTCTGTGTTTGAATACGTATTTTCCCCTAAAGATATTTAATTGAACTAAAACTGGCATGGGACTGAGTAGTTTGTTATGATTGATTCGTTCCTTATTAGAAAACAGAATCACTTTGATGTATGTGAACGAGCGGTTCTGTTTCTCATTGTGCTCTGTGAATTGCCCTCCCGATGGAGCCGAGTGCTTTGGGGGCCGGAGCGCTGGGCGAGCAGCGCACACCTCAGCAGGCACAGCGCGTTCGCTCGTGTCAGCACGCAGATCAGTAGACCTGACAACTAAATAATTTTAATTTTTTTTCTAGGAAAGAATCTGCCAGGGCTCCGGCTTCAGACAAATCTGAAGGTAATTAACTGTTTCCAGACCCAGAGCTGTACCCAGGGGAGAGAAAACACGCCATACGAAGCTGTACGCTTGAAGTAACAAAGCTTCAAGGTGCTCAGGGTTGCGATGGCCTTCCAGACTGTAGAGTGTGGTGGGCAGCACTGGAGAGAGTGTATTTTCACTGGATATTTGTGGAAGGATGGATCTATCCCACCCGTTGAAGGATGATCAGTGTTATATCTGATAAAAGCTTCCAAGCAGACAGCCAGCTGTACTGTGAGTGCCTTCTGTGTAGAATTTCAAGGTGTGTGTTGAACACTTGAACTTCTAAAACTTTATATATGTGAGGTTATTGTCTTTGTGCACCCACATCCTATGAACAGAGACATGAAAATATCAGTGAAAAGCAGTTTTTTTGCATCTACTACTGTATTGACAGTTTCATAGTCCGAGAATGTTGTACATTTGCCATGGCAGAAAAGAGACCATGCTGATGAGTGATGATGATGCAACATACATGTCAACAGTGATGTCAATGCTGTATCACAGCGTACTTGTCTTTTTGATTCTGTTTGTAATTTTAAAAAATTACTAGCAGCTCTTAATTTGTTGTAGCAGGTTGATTAAATTATGGACTAACTCTGGTAGGAACAGAGATGCTCTGAGCTGTATCACTTCTGGACATGAGCTGGTAGGTCGTTGTGACACTGAGCTGTGCTCTGTGTCCTCACTCGCTCATGTCAGCAGCAGCAGCAGCACAGGGATCTGCAGGGGTGACAGCCGTTACTCCTGAACCGTTTTCCTTTTTTCCTTGCTACAGTCTTTACGCTGGTTCTTGCGGCTTAATTTATCAATATATTAAAGAGAAACATGAATATTTGATTTTTTCCCCATGAAGCCAGGAAATTGGGAGGTGATTTTATATTAAAGCAATGTGATTCATGCTTTCCTTGAAGAACTCCGGAGTTAAGCATCTTAGGTCTTCTGTTAAATGCAAAAAGGAAGCACTTCAGTGTTTGCAAGAAACTTGGGTGCTTTGAGATGTTTTGAAATATTTCACTATTTCTTGACTAAGCTGCATTTTTTTGCTTGTTTATAGCAAATTCCCTGTTTTCTGGGGCTGCAAAGTTTACTGCAAGTAGCTTAGCATCCTTCCTGTAAAGGACAGGGATGCAATCCCATTCTGAAAGCAGCGTTTGGCTGTTGCCTCTCCTCTTGCGGTGAAAGACTGTGTGTGCAGCTGCAATGCAGCTGTTGTGAGTGCGGTGGGGAGCACAGAGGCAACCTGCTGCACTGCACAGCGGCAACCTGCTGCACTGCACAGCCCACGTCTGTCCTCGGAAAAATTCAAAGTGGTGGGAAGCGTACTTGAGGCCAGATGTCAGCAAAGTAGAGCTCAGAACAGGCTGCATTGTAAGCATAGGTTTAATTTCTAGCAGTTTGGGAAGCAGTTGGGCCTGGATCATTAAGAACAGAAGTTTCCTTCTCTGAATTACCAATATCTGTCAGCAGCTGCTTGAGAACTTTGAGCAAACTTGGAAATATCTTCCCCAGAAGCACATGTTTAACTTTCACGCAACTGTCAGGACTTACTCCGTTGATTTTTATGTGTGAGTTCCTTGCTTTATATGTTAAGGAATCAAGGATGTGTATAGTGGAGCCTTTGTCAGGCCTTTGCAGTTGTGATCTGTACTGAAGGGACATTTCCTCTATGAGGGCTCTGATATCTCCGATACCGCTCCTGTGAGACCTGGCATGTGGACAGGACATTGTCTTTAAAATACTTCGTCAGCTCTTAATCCCTTTTGAATTTTGGAGCACTGAAATGAATTGACTATGTGAATGTATTTAACTAAACAATAGCTTAATATGAGAAATATGGCAGCTTTTTGATGTGATTCTTAACCAAGGAAACAGAATGCTCCTTTTCTATTTATCTAATTAAAGGAGCAGTATAAATCAAATAGGAAAAGCTGAAATTGTTCATTTCAGTCCTTGGTAGACCTGCATTGGGAAGAGATTAATTTCAGAGGATCACAGAACAGCTGAGGTTGGATGGGACCATGCAGGACTATACAGTTCAACCTGCTGCTCAAAGCCTAGGGCCATGACCAGTCAAATTTTGAACATCTCCAAGAATGGAGACTCCACAACGTCTCTGGGCAACCTGTTCCAGTGTTTGGGCATCTGCACAGTAGAAGTAGTCTTTTATTGTGTTGGAGTTTCATGTGCTTTGATTTGTGCTCAATACCTCGTGTTGCTGAGCAGCACTGAGAAGAGCCTGGCTTTGTCTTTTTTACAGCCTCACTTCAGGTACTTATACACACAGATAAGGTTGCCCTGAGCGTTCACCTCTCCAGGGTGAACAGTCCCAGCTCTTGTGTGACAGGTGCTCCAGTCCCTTCACCATCTTTATGGCCTTTTGCTGAATTCGCTCCAGTGTGTCCCTGTCTCTGGTACCGCTAAGCCCAGAACTGGATGCAGCGCTCCAGATGTGGCCTTGCCCGGGCTGGGTGCAGGGAAGGATCATCTCCCCACGCTGCTGGCACCGCCCTGCCTGACACCGCCGGCCTTCCCTGCTGTCAGCCTGCATTGCCGGCATTCCTCTGATAAGAGGCTTCCATTCTTGACAAAATTCCCATTCCCTTTGCCTTAGTGAACGGTTTGTCAGGGCTGCAGAGTTACTCCCCTCTTGTGTTGTTTTGTTTCATTTTTTAATGGCTTTTTTTCCTAAACATGGTTACAGTTAAAAATATTCTTATGTGCTACAAAGTTTCAGTGTAGGCCTACAGTGTTCACAGTAAAGGCTGAGCTTAAACTGTGCAATTCAAGAAAAAGCCAAACCGTAGACAGTTTGTGAGGTGGGTTATGTTTATTTTTAACATAGGTAAAGTATTTATTGTTTCTTTATGGATTTATTTGGTTTTAGAAAGCAAGAAAAAGATTCAGTTTGGTGAACAATGAAATTTTTTCTTTAGGGTTATTGAAAAAGTCCACCTTTTACAAATGTCAAAGTGTACCTCCATCATCCATATAATGCATCTTTATTTCTTTTGCTCTGTCTCCCCTGGTTTTCTGTAAGGGCTGTTTCATAGCTGAGGAACTGGTTCCAAATAACTATGATGACATCTTTGCAAACATAATACCAATCAGGTTTGCATGTGGATTTTTTATGTTTTTTGGTAGGCAATGCTGAAATCTGAAGCATTGCGACCTGTTGCTGAACCTTTACTTCCTCTCTGTGTTTTTTTTGCAGTGCCTTTGCCCTAACAGCTTACCTGCTAGCAGAATGTCCTTTCCTGCTTAAATTTCTCCCGTATATTCTTTGTTGTATGTTCCAAGCTGCGTGGATGATATATCACGTTTAATTGCTCTTCCTCTCTAAATCTATGTAATTTGACCAGAGGTGCTAGTGGCTGCATTCTGTGGAGAAAGCACAGAAAAGCTGCATGTCACTGCCTTGCTGTGATTTGACTTTGTGAACGTCAGAGCTATCAGATGAGTGCTATATTCTGCCTCAGAGTCACAGTTTTAAGTGAACTGGGGTAACCCTAACACTATTGGAGCTGCTGGGTGCCATGACCTACCCCTCAACTGTATTTGTCGCGTGTTTGGTTGCCTGCAGTCCTACAAAGAGCCTTCCTAGAACAGTGCTGAGTATCAACAATTCACCTTGCAGTCGGTGAGAGGCCTGTGGTATTTTCCCAGATAATAAAGTTATATTCAGGATAGTCCCTGGGTGGTTGTTAATACTTAGTTAAAATAAGCCAAAATATTTTATATTCTGAAAAATTTATTTTCCTGCCCTTAGGCTCTGGCCGGTATGTTCTGTTTGCATCCTGTGCTATTCTTAGTAATGTTGATTATCCTTCTCCCCAACTTCTGTTGCAAAACAGAATGACGTCTTTTTACCGGTTCGTGCTACTTTCACACATGGGTTCAGTTTCACCAGGGATCAAGAACAGATGGATCAGTCGTGTGTGAGGACTAGTTTCATCTAACTGCTGCCGAGTTAATTGGAGTGGGCTAGTGAATGTGTTTCTTTCTTTTTCTTATCTGTATAAATGAAAGTGTAATTTTAGATGGGACCTTGTCTTTCAGTTTCCCTCCACAGAGAAGAGGTTAAAAAGGAGAACACTTACTTAGTTGCTGACAGGTCTGAAATTGGTGATTTTCTTGCAAGAACCATTTTCTCTGTAAGATGCATTTCATGGTCTGTTTTGAGTGCATCAGCTATGGGCCTGCCAGAAGTAGTGCTAATTCCAGGAGCGTCAAGGGACAGCAGGAGTCTCTGTTCAGAGCTTCCAGCAATGGCAGGGAGATCAGCCAGGTTCTGTGTTGACATAAGGTTTTTCCCCGTCGTTCTGCAGAGTGTGTCCCGTATTAGCCAAGTTCTAAACCGCATTAATAAATGCCAAACACATTTTCTGCAGCTGCGAGAGAAAGCTGCCCAGAGTGGCTATTTATCACTCCCACGCACTCTGACCCAATCAGACCCCCATTACCTGGACAGAAAATTGATTGGGAGGGGATAATTCTTTACAGCTTCTCATGAAAGAAACAGTTAATCATTTATCACCAGACTTAGTCTTTATGGCGTTTTATGATTCTTCCACTCAGGACAGTAGGAACATGTGGGGCCCCAGGAAGTACCAGGACTCTGAGAATATTTTGAGAAATGCTACTGTAGTGAGCAGGAGCGCCTTAAATGCAGGGTAGTTTATAGCATTATTTGTATCAAGTCTTGATCTGTAAAACTAATAGTGATTATAAGCTTCAGCACTGAGTTCAGATCGGACTAGCAGCGACCTCAGATCCAAACTAGTTTTCAGTGACAGCGCAAATCCAGGGTGGGTTTTGAGAAAATTGACAAGAGCATATCACGGCTCACATAATTTTAAAAGTATGAGATGTGAACTTTTCCTTGCTACTGTTGCCATTAAGGCAATGAATGGCTGGATTAAATTGTGTTGATATGAAGCACCTGGCTGTTCTCATACTGTTCAGCATTCAGGCTGTGTAGGTTCTAATGCCTGTTTGCTCTGTGTAAAGATAATTTTAATCATTAAGGCAACCTTTACCTCATGTTGATTAAGCCTCTTGTGGTGTTTCTTTTTAGACCCCTCCAACTAGTTGCCTTTGTGAAAGATATAATTTATCTTGACAAACTTGTAGTTTTATTGACCTATAATGGACTAAGAATATGACTAAGAACTTAAGTACAGAGAGATAAAAACCTATTGTTAGGGAAGAATAAAAAGGAAGGCATCTCTGAATAAAATTTTCTTTAATAGTTTTTAGAATTCCATTCTAATACAAGTGGTCAAGGACGTAATTGGCAATGTATTTAACAGCAAGGAGAGTCTCTTCACAGGTTGGCTTTATCTGAGATTCAGGGAGAAGAAAACCATATCTGCCCGTGTCTCGGAGCTCAAAAGTGAAAGAGTACTTGATGCCTTGATCGTAAGCCCAGTCGTCAGAACCCCCTGAAGCAGGATCTGTTGATAAGGAAACGAAGTAAAGCTTAACTGGAAAAGTGTGGCTACACATTGAAATGTGATGTACTTTGGAGTCAAGTCACGTAACCAGAAATGCAGAAAGGACACATAAAAAGGAATATTCAGTGGATTGATTGATTTCTCCTGCTCATGGAAAAGCTTCTGTGATTTTATGCCATTTGCAAGCTTCATTGTAGCTGATGCATGCAGGCAAATGTAAACAAGATAAACTGTTCCCTCCTTGCCAGTGTTGTGGGGAGACCAGAGGAGGGATGTGTGGGGAACAGGAGGATGGCATGCTGCATGGGGTTGTTTAGAAAAATGTGGTAGCAGAAGCAAACACCCTCTCACTGGGTAGCTTTTTGAGGTTAGACAGATCTCAAAGAACTGTAGATCTGGGATATCAGCTCCATCTTTTTCTTCTGTACAAATGGTAGCCTCCCTTTCCAGTACTCTGGTACAATGAAGGCAGTCACTCTCTTTTGCTAAGGAAGGAGCCTCCAGAATTACTAAGCATCACCAAAACATTTGTTAAGGAAAACCCTCCGTAAATATTCTTAACATCGGGATAAACTGTTTTTAAAAGGTTTTGCAAATTATTTAAGGAAAGAGAAATAGTTAAAAGATATTAGTTTCCATATTTAAGGAAATGAAGATATCTTAAACATAGCAGATATTAAAGTTCTAGAAATCTAGATGCAGCATACTCAGGTCAGCTTTTGACACTGCAAAGGCCGTACCCTTACAGCTGGGTTCCTAAGAAGAGTAGAAGAATGGAATTCTAATTAGTACGTTTCTCAGTCTGTAATGCAAAGTAAAAGAAATCATTATCTGTGTTGCTAGAGTGGCTGAAGCCATTATTCATATCGTCTTTTCACTTTGACTGGAGATACTGGAAATTTAGAAAAATCTCAGGTCAAGATTTTTATGTTTTGATCTAAGCTGCATATGATTTAGGAATTCATGCTATGGACAGGAATTGCTAAACACTTTACTACATCACTTTACTTTCCAGGGGGTCACTCACTCCCTGGGATCCTTAAGGAATGTATCATCCCATATTCTAGAAAGGACAGATTCCAGATATATCTCTGAGTACATACAGCTGAAAAAAGAAGGGGACTGCTTAGGAAGAGGAACAAGAGTCACCAGAAAACTGCATTTAATAGACTTAGTAGCACTTAATATAGATGGCTAGCGTATTTAGGCCAGTACTTACAGATTGTTGTAGCTCCTGGGCCATATTCATATTGAGTATTATACAAACTGGCCAGCTCTTGGGTTGCAGCACGAGCAACGGAATGCTATAGGCAAAGAAGAATGATAAATGCGGATTTTCAGAAGCTTTCTGAGTGAATCTAAGCAAATAGATTGTTGAATAAATTGAAAAGACATGCTTGAGAGCTTTTTATTTGAAAACTGTTGTTCACCTCTCAGAATGACTAGATGTCAGTAGCTGACAAGGCTCAGCTTGTCCTGTTGTTGTGAAAAGAGCTTATAAGTAAAGAGCTTGTTCTCCAAGATTTCAGGGAGTGTAGTCGGGTCTGTGTGTTGCTCCGTCGATGTAGAGCCTGCTGTACAGTCCAGTGGAGTTTGGGTACATAAGGGGACAAAAGGCAACAGCATTTTCTATACTTAAAAGAAACTTGTACAAGACTAAAACTGAATAAGGTATCTTGTTTAGAGATAGGAGAATCTTAGAGAATCCTAACAATACTGTAAATTGCAAACATACAATGGCCTTTCTTTTCCTCCTATTGCAGTTATAAATTCAGAGTAGAGTCAGCTTAGTCAGTGGAGTTGAACACTGATCCAAGTGGAAACAGATTAAGGTCTTATAAATATTAACAGCCAGAAAAGACATAAATTACCCTGGAACCATATGTAGTCTCATTAATTTCAATTCATTTCCTGTGCACAGGGGGACTCATTCAACTCCCACTGATTTCAGTGGGGGTGGATCAGGCCCATCACTGGTACTCTGAAGCTTTGTATGTTTGCATTAAGGAAAATTACAGAGTTTTCTTTGGAACGTGTGGCTTTTCCAGTTCTTCATTATATAGCGTATTGGTAATAAAACCTGAAAACTATTACTAACAGATGATAAATATGAATGATTTTTGAAAGCAGATGTTTAGTATAAGAATAAGCAATGGGTTGCCGTATCTTTATAGCTTGCAGCTGAACGGCTGAAATTCCAGGAATTTCCTCAAGCCCCTTCTTTCTCTGTAGGTTATACTCTGGCTTACTTCCCAGTGGAAGATATATTGTAAAATATTCTCTGTTCATCCTTATGCTTCAAATATTCCTGTGAATTACTCAAAAAGGCATGTTGGACAACGTGCTTAGAAAATCTTAGTTGAGAGTTTTCTCAGCTTCTACAAAACAGCATAAAAATATGTTTGCATTAACACTGGCAGCCTAGTTTGTTGCAGAGTTGCAAGTATTTTCCCATTCACAAATGTTGGATTTTGAACATCCTAGAATTATGGGAGTTTGCTGTAGGAATCTGTGATCGTTTAGCACATAAAGAATATTTAAACAAGGCAAACCGAAGAGTATTTGAAGCTTATCCTTCCACCTATAAAACTGGCAGTACCTGAACGTGAGGTTTTGTTTCTGGCCTCTCTGTTGTCCAAACACAAGCAATTGTAGGAAGAAAGTTGTTGCTTTGCATTTCGCAACCTTGGATTCAGAAAGATAGCAGGAGCTAGGCTCTCTCCAGTGTGTTTTTGTGGTTGGGTTGGGTTGGGTTGGTTTGGTTTGGTTTGGTTTGGTTTGGTTTGGTTTGGTTTGGTTTGGTTTGGCGGGGGGGCATGGGGTGTGATTGCTTGTTTTGTTGTTGGTTGGGTTTTTTTGTTTGTTTTGGGGTTTTGTTTGGTTGGGGTTTTTTTAAAATCCCTTAATAAGCTGTTTTTTCTAAAATCCATAATGATTTTCAACACATGTTGAGGGAATCGTAGAGGTTGGAGACTGCTATCTGCTAGTGATACCATATTTTCTTCAGTCATCTTTTGTTTATAACATATACATTTAATCAACAGTTGAGATTGAGTCAAATTTCTCAAAATTAATGAGTTTTTAAATGTAAAGTGATTCTTCCTCTTTTCAAATACATGTGAAGTGGAAATTAAATTTGTAAAGATGGTCTGATATTATGTATGGATCTATTAGTAACTAGTATTTGCTCTCTCTTTAGTAAACTGCACAGCAGGGACAATAGAACTGAGCTGCTCTTTGGGAAGAATAGCACATTCCTTTCACTCACCTGCCCAATGATGGCTTTAAATCGTACCAGAACAGACATCAAGAAAACTATGTCAGGAAATCTTTTTATCTGAGGGATTTTTTTTATTATTGGCCAGGAAGTTGTAAAAAAGAGACATTTGTAGAAAGATCAGTTGAGATTTCCAGCTGTTAAGAGCTTGAAATCCAAATAAACAAGTTCCTCAAGCTCTGCAGATTGGAGATTGAGGTGGTATTTTAAATTACCTCCTTTAAGTGAAAAACATGACTGAGCATTTGTTACTTCATCATGAAATTAAACTTTATCAGAAGTTTTGATATCTGATTTTTTCCTTTAAGTGACAGTCTACCATTTGCTTTCCTAATAGATTTATAGTCCAAAACCTAAAGATATATATAAAAAAACCCAACTTTATAGGAACAAAAGTCACCTCTTAATAATATGACAACAAGAATAATACAAAATAAGTATATACTTGTGAGTATAAATACAAAACGTAAGTATTTTTTTTTTAAATAGCACAATTGTTCAAAACCACCTGTAAAAAGGAAATAACATGGAGATTTATGCAGAGGAATGTAAATAATGCCCAACATTCCAACATTTTCAAAAAGAGCAAGTGGTATTTCGTTTTTGAAAAGTGGTTTGGATTTTCAAGCCTGTATGTTATTTGGAAAACAGCTGCAAGGAGAAACATTGATATCTTTTTGACCTTTGAGGATACTCTTTGCTGTTGAGGGATTTTTCTAGATCACTTTGCATAACTGGCTTAACTGTATTGTTGGGGTTTGTTTGGGGTTTGTTTGGTTTTGGTTTTTTTTACTGCTAAGAATCCTTCTCTTGCAAGGAAAATTTTGCTGAGAGTTATAGTAGCAGGGCAACAACTGGCGCCCTGAAGTCGTCCTAGAAATAACTCCAAATTAATACCTTGTAACTGGGAGCAGAAATGGCTTTTCAGCTTCTGAGCTGCAGCAGAACCCACAGAGCTGGTCATTTCAGCAGAAGTTAGAGCTTCCTGCCCCAATCACCTGCCTGTGTTTACCCAGCAATTATTAATATTTTACTTGATCTTGTGTACAGAGTGCATGGTCCATTGAGACAACAGAGTTGTGTTCTCAGTTGCCATTACCTTACATAATTCACAACCTTTAAATCTGTTTTTTCTAGTTATGAGCTTTTAATGTAAGAGATGTTACTGGCCTCTCTTAGCACATCTGGAGTTTTGAACTAACAAGATAAATTATCAGGCTAAGCATCTTCTCTGTGTTAATAGGTAATTTTTTGGGACGCGTCTCCCTCGTTTTACTCTTGTATCATCAGGTTAGTTTTGCCAGGAAATTGCAGCTGTTTAGAAACCCTTTGGGGATGTTGCTTATGCAGCTGCTGCATGTAGACGACTCCCTTTGCCTTCATGGTCTGACAGGGATCTGGAGAAACCTTTTGAGTGATCGAATGGACCTCTAGCTCCCTTTCCTCACTGGACTGCAAACTGATTTGCCCAAGATTGAAAACTGTATTTTTCAGCTCAGTCTCACGTGCTGCTTAAGGGACCTTCAACTTCCTTTGTAATGAAAGTCTGAAAATGTGGTATTTGCAAAGTTAACTTTGTCCAAATGAAGCTAAACTTCTGAGGCTTCTGGTTTTGCCAATACAAACAGGCTCCCCTCAGTCCGTGACTGATGTGTAATTTTGTTCACTATTCTGTTGTTGCTCATAGTTAAGTATCTCCCCCAAGAGTCCTGGGAATCCAGCCAAATGGAGGACTTTGGTATGATGCTGCTTTTTTCTTTGCAAGCCTGTTTCTCTGTGACAATCTCACAGAGTGTTTAAGAAATGGGTCCCTGGTGATCCACACTGGTCTCCAGTGTGACTGAGTTAAGGTGAATGTGCCCTACACCTGTTGGAGACTCTTGCCTTTCAGTCATTCATACATGAGCTTCATCTGCAAGATGCTCCTACTAAAAACATCCTTTTCGCAATTTTAAGACTGTCAGTACAGAGAAGTTCTGTTGTGGCAGACTCGGTGGAGGAGCCGTGAAGCCAATTCCAAACATTGCCTTTCTGCACACTTTCCTGTTTATTTTGCTTCCCAGTTGACCTCACTAATATTTACTTGTAACAAGTAGTACAATCACAAGAGTTTGCAACAGCACAGATACGACAACAGCGTAGGTTGCAACTCCTCATTGCTATGTCCGAGTCTCCCAGATGATGGGATTTTTGCTTTTCAAAAATTTTTACCGACAGGTTTCCATCTATCTTAAACCCATGCAGCAATAAAGTCAGGAGTGAAAAGACTTCTCCCGGGAACGAGGTTAAATAATCAAACTGATATTCACAAAGCCAAGCAATATATATGAAATTCACTCCTCTTGCAGGCTGTACAGACTCTGGGCAAATCTCCACTTTCCACTATATCCTATTTTAAGCACTCAAGAGGAAATTAAATACTAGACTGACTCAATGTGGAAGGTGCATTTTGGTGAGCTGAAAAAATAACCAATGTGGCTGGTATGCGTTCAAGTAATACAAACTGAAATCCTGTGTCTAGAAAATTATCTTGGGTGGTAAATTAATATATTCTGCAGCCTGCCAAACTGTAATGATACACATACATTAATGTGACAATGAGTATGAGCTGGCTGTAGACATGTACTTGACACTGAGCTTGTTGTTTAACTGAGAGATGGAATGGAACCTGGGAAGGAAGGGCATGATGCGCATTCCTCTGCACTATCAAATAATAGTTCGGAGCCAATTCAAATATAAGGAAGAATTGATAAATCTAGATTTTTCTGCTGAAAATGAGAAAAGCATAGGGTAACCTAATAGAAAGCAAAGGCCAAAATATGAACTGATTAAAAAATATGGACTGAAGTGTTTACAAAAAGAGTGATTAAATACAGAGTTCCTTATTGCAAGAGGACAAAAATGTGAATAGTAAAATAAAGATCAAAATAATTTTTTTGGGTGTGGAGAGATACTGGTCTTGCCAAGCACATTTTTTAATTGTGAAAAGCTAATGCTTCTGTTCTCTGTAGGAGATGGATTCAAGTGTGTATTCTGTGTGCAGGATAACACTCCAGGGTATAGGAAAGAATGAGTCAAGAAGATTATGAAGTAGGCAAAATGTGATTCACCAAAAGGAGCACATTTTTCTTTCAGGGTGTCATCACAAGAATATTGTGTAACTTCTGAGAAATTCCTGACCTAGATTTTCTTGTATTGGATGTTTTTATTTTTGTTGTTCAAGTGTTATTTGGATAACAGTGAAAGTTTTGTGCAACATCCTGGAGGTGGAGCGGAAGGGGGAACAAAACAACAACCCTGAATACAGGGAGAAAATTTTAGGAAAATCCTTGTGAGCTGTGGGGTTTTGATCCTCCGAGAGCCTCTTGCATCTAAGGAGAAGGGTGGGAATTGTGAGAAGGAAGGAACGCATGTGACTTCCATCATGTTTGACACCCCAGAGCTGGGGGTGGTTGAGTGGTTGTTCTAATCCCCAACCCAAAGTATGTTACAATAACTTTGAGGCTGTTCTGATTTGCTATAGCAATGCAATGGAGCATAAAGGATGCCTGGGATTCTCTGTGAGTGCCCTGTTCTTTCTACTTGAGAAACAAAAACCAGAACGATTTTATGCCTTCTGGTGATTTCTTGTGGCTGTGAACAGCAAAAGTCTTTTGAGGTGCAGTTCAGTACACTTGCAGAAAAGGGTGGTACAGGTATTGTCTAAATCTTTCTCTTCTGCAGACTTAGTGGCTTTAATCTCAAATTGCTCAATTTTTTTGCCCTTCTTTATTTCAAACTCTGGAATGCAGCATAAGCCCTATGGTATTATGCTATCTTTAATTGCATACAGTGGAACAAAATGTTGTTAATGTTAAGCAGACATGTGAGGGTTTGTTTAAGCACATGTCCAGTTGCTCACTGACAGAGATAAGAAATTGCAACTATATTTCCTTTAATTTATTATATCTGTCAGAGTAAAAATAACATCTAAGATAAGATAACTGCACTATAAATGTTGCTTCTTCATTTGCAAAATGATTTGTTATCTTTTTATTTGCCCAAACAATTTCTATTAAAAGTTGAGATTCTCGTTCTTCAGCATTTTTCTATATTCTAAATCTAGACAGAACTTTTAGACATGAAACATAACAATTGGCATACAAAATATTACTTCTTTTTGTAGCTGTCTCATTTCAAGCAAGTACAATTGATTGAAAAACTTAAATTTTCTTTATTCACAGCTTAAATGAATGTGTTTCAGTTATTTGAAGTACGCCCTGAAGTCGCATTTTCAAAGCTGCATTTTCAAACCTGACCCAGAGCCTGTTGACTTTCTATTTAATTCACTGACATTGGGGTGAATTTGGCCCTTTCTGTTTAACTATCCCAACTACAGGCAATGTGGATTGGGTGATATTCTGATGTCATTCTCCAAAAGAAGGATTTTTGGCAAGAAGTCTTCCCTTGTTAAAATCAGATACTACACAAGTTGAGCACCTCTGGGATCCTGCTGTCTTTTTGTTGGGATCACCAACAGAGGAAATACTTTCTCTTAATTAAGATGTGAAAAACACTCATGAGGTCACCTTGTCATGGTGGTGAGATTTGTGATTGCTTTGTAGCAGAAAATAAAGGAACTCCCTCTGGGTTTGGTGTGCCCAATTTAAAATATAGGATGAAGTGTTGTTGGAAAGGCTAACTTTCAAAGTAAAATCAAATGGTTGAAGAGAAATATACAGCCTGCATTGCTGAGCTATTTAACTTTTTATGCTGAATGGTAATAGCAGCATTGTCTCCTATGACAGGAAAGGAGAGTTTTTATTGATAAAAAAATTGAGAACCTTAGTATGAGTGATTCATTAAATTCTATGGTGTATTAGAATAGAACATTGCTAATATAAAATTTTAATTCAATAAAAGAATTGGAAAACCCAGAAAAGCACATAGGTTATTTCTTATTGTTAAGGATTGTTTTAATAATGAGCTTTCAAAGTAAAGTTTTTCCATTTAACATTGTGAGAAACATGCTGTACTTTTAGTTATGTTTCATCACATTTGCTCTTGATTCAAAAAATTGGGCAGAATGTCATGCAAATTTTTAACACATGGGAACTTCGTGATCTCGACAACAAAGCAGCTTCAAGGGTTTTGTGTTGTTTTACTATTTTAGACTGAGCTGCAATGTGTGAAAGCTTTTGTGAAAACTAAGACAAGAAATACTACAGTTCCCTGGAATAATTACAGTTGAAAATTTCTGGAACATAAATTAAGAAAACAAAGTCTTCATCTTAATTTCATCCTCTCTTTTAGGCTGCAAAAAACGCAACAAGAAACTTCATTGTTGGCCCCAGTTTGTATTTGTGCTTCAGAATCATGACATCTCTTTGGGAGCACTCATAAATCTGTCAAACCTGCACAGCAGAGCAACACACAGTGTTGTTGCCTTGGACTTTTGGCAGCATCCAGGAAAAAAGAGGAATCAAGATTGGTTTGTTTTGTTTTGCTGTGTTGTTTTCCCTGCCAACAGCTTCTAATTGCTAATATGCCAGAGAACTGAAGTAATTTTATTATTAATAATTGTTGATTTTTGGCCTTATAAAATGTTTACAACGTTTATAAACGTTTAGTAGTTTTAAACCCTGTCTCTGGTTTTAAAGATTAAAAAAATATATCTCAGACTGTTGTTATCTTACTTAAATGGCATTAGGGTGGGGCCTTTCTCTAGGGTAAATAAAAGAGCTGTTGTCCTTTAAACCACCATATCCATCCTCTCCTCTTCCAACTAAAAGGTGTCTTTGAGTCCAGACCTGTTTAGAAAGGCCTCAGAACTGAAGCTTTTTAGCTGGTTTGTATCTAATTGTTTTTAATTATGCATTTGACAAAAACTGCCTTGTTGTCCTAAACCTGTATCAATAGGAGTTTCACCATTTTACTTTGGTGAGAAATAAGGTTCTGTAGTAAGTGGTAGACAGAGATCCTTGTCTGCTGTTGATGATACCAGTTCAGTCATTTCATAGTTATTACAATCTATCAAGCTGTTAGCTTGACTTACAGGGCATAATGTTTCCCTGAAATTTGTTAAGGCTATGTACATAGCAACCTCTTGAGCCAGGAGGGAGCCGTGCTGCATGGCACAGTGGATTTCTGTACGGCTTGACTGGAAGACAAACCTGACCTTGTGGCAAATTCTTTGTGTATGTGGAAATTAAATAAGGCTCTCAGATTTACCCTGTGCTTGAACTATCTTGAAGCTGTCATGGTTTCCCTTGTTCTTGCTATGAAAGACTGAAGTATTTTCAAAAACTGGCAGTATGGGTTCTGTCCAGATGTCAAACAAACTGCTTGAAGTTAAATGGACCTAAATAGCAAGTGATGATTTTTACTTGTTCTTTCGTTAGGTCAAAATGACAAAAAGACTTACCAGTTCGTTGGAATTCAATGGTAATTTGTAAGTGTACGAATAAGGATACAGCAGCAGCTGGGAATAGGAGTGAATTGTCAAGTATGCCTTGATTGTAGAAAGATGTTCACGGATAAAATTGGCCAAAGCCCTGGTCTCCTTTTCAGACTCAGGTGCAGAGCCACAGTAGTCAGAAGCACAGGCACTTGTTGAGGCCCCAAGAGCTGGGAAGAAAAGTGAATTTAATAAGTATTTACTGAGAAAAAGTTGGTTGTTAGGAAAGTCAAGTTACACTATTTTTGTACTATGTAAGTGATATTGAGATATTGATTTGCTTCACTACTTAACAGTCCTCTCCTTGGATATCTCCCCCATTTCTAGGATGTTTCCAGGAAACACTGAAGTGGAAACCACTCAAAAGAGACCCCTCTTCACCAAGTGAAACAGACCAAAAAGAAAACTCTTTCGAGTTCTGTTCTGAACTCATCCAGTTGTGTGTGTATATATGCACACTTGTGTGCATAGATACAGTCATAGACGTAGCCATATTGACGATGCTAGTAACCGGACTCTGTTTTTTGCCCAAAACTGCTCCAAAAATGGAACACAAGCTCACAGTACTGTACTGGTGGTCTTCACTCAAGCTTGAGCTGGACCAGCCATCAGGTAGGGAAAATCCATAATCAAGCATCTTTGCTATTGCACGTCTGTATGATCACTCACAGCTACTGTTAGGAGACACTTACTGCACCAGCCAGCATTAAAATTCCTGTTGGGATCTGTACCAATGCAATTACTACCAGCATTTGCAGAGCGTGTCTTTCTCCACATGCGGTCCTGAAATACAATGGAAGCATAGATCAAAACTGAGAGAAAGTTCTAACAGTTGTCTTTTCCAGCAATACTCTTCTTGAGAGACAAGAATATACTTACATTCGTCCAAGTGTAAACATAACCATCGATATTAAGAACAGGCAAAACATAGAAGTCCAAGCTGTTGAGAAGTCTGGTCATGACAGTATCTCTTCCATAGGTCTCAACAGCCTAGTTGGAGAAAAGTAGAAAAAGCTGATGATGCCTTTGTAGATCTGTATCTCCTGTGTGTACTTAGAGGCCTGGGACTGGATCAGGAATTGATGAATGTGGTGGACAAAGTCATCCAGGTCACTCCATCACATGGCATGGCAGCTCTGTGATACTACATATACTTTGAGGATTTGCATTGACCTGAAACATGCTGCTGTTAGAAAGCCATCTCATTCTGGTAGATTAATTATATGGTAAAGCAATGTTGATTTTTGAACAGGATAATGAATCACTGGAACGAGATTTCTATCTACTAGCTTCTTGTTTGCAGACAGAGCGAAGTTCCTGTCCTTATATTCTAACTACATCCTGTTACCTTAACGGTTTGGGTATATTTTATGTAAAAAGGAAAAATCATTATTCCCATTTTTATATTTGCTGTGCAAATAATTGTCATCAATAATCAAAACTGTAGAGAATATTTCCAAGGAACATCCTTATACATTTCCAGTCATAATGCTGTGGATGCACATATTCATAGGGAGGCAGATTTTTCCCTGCACTTTTTCATGCACGTACATTGAAAGACAAACACAAGAACTCCTGCCGTAAACCTGTATATCCTGGTTGTTCATGGCCTGGCACTTTGTATGCCTGTTCACAGATTTATATCAGTGTTGAGGGAGCATGCAATGATCATGGAAATTTGCTATAAGAAATATGTTGCAACCGTGTTTCCTTTACGCAGACATAAAGGACAACACAGGGAGCAACACAATGCAGAAAGGCATCTTTAGCCGGTAACTAGCAAGTGGAAGGTTGGATATAGAATCTAGAAAAGAAGTTTCAGATCACTAGAACATACTTTGTCCTATTTTGTTTTTTTTCTGCTGTGCTTTTTTTTTTGAAATACGTATAGCAATCTGCCTTGCTCATGCTTTTCTCTAGGTTTTGGGGTTTTTTTACTTTTACATCTAGGAGCAATCCCAAGGAAACCACTGATGATGCTTAGAGGGCTGTGCTTTTAAACCACTTCTGCTTGTCCCCACCTGGACCCACTGAGCAGAGCCACTGCTGGTGTCAGGTACACCCATGGATTAAGTGGCCAGACGGTGCAAATGACAGCTGTAGTGACGCCAATTGCTAAGCGAAAAATGGCAGCACATACTGTCTGCAGCCTTATGAGGAGCTAATGAAATCACACTCCCTTTGACTGTGCTGAGATGTCACTTTCAATTTCCACCGCTCCCTACACAAACCCGCATGGCTGTGGCTGGCTGATAAGACTGAGATTGTACTTGCCACCAATGCCTCTGCCAGCGTGGCTCACTTAGTGCTTTGCTTTTCCTTTACTTGGGTTTTAAATCCCAGCTGCTCTTTCTGTTTGGTGTTTGGTTGGTTTATTTGTTTGTTTTTAAATTTTCAAACAGGAATTCTTACAAAATTTAAGGTTCAATCAGTGAGTTGTTCTGCCAAAGTGATTGATATCTCCCCCTGCTGAGGGGGAATATATCTCTTCTCTGTAGAGAAGACTCTGCAGCATTTGATAACTCGCATCTACTTTATATTGGTGGTGAGAAGGAGAAGGCAAAGGAGATAAAATTCAAGGTCTAAAGTATCCCAGCCTGAAGCGAAGCTAATTTAACCTGCGCAGCTCTTTCCTGAATATGGTTTCATGTTTTAGAAACCATTTTGTACAACTCAAAGTGACAGCTCAAAGGGAGGAATACACATTTCCCTGTTTCTGCATGGAGCTCAAGGAATTTCATCTATAGTCTTCCTCCTCTCTTGGCTACATTTCCTCAGTGCACTTTGTGTTACTAGACCTGTTTGCTTGTCTCTCGCCTTCCTGTGACTACAGGTGCAAAAAGGAATTCACAAACTGTGAAAGTAACCCTTTTCGTTCTCAGTACCTCATGCACATGTTTTTAGGCAGTCTTAAGCTGCTGAAAGATTACAGGTCCAACCATTAGGTTGGTAAGCAGTTACACCCTAACCATCTGAGGTGAGAGAAGGGAGGGATATGCGACAGATATATAGAGGTAAAAAGACAAACTGCAGTGGCCTCAGCTCTTGCTGCTCACTTTAGATTTTCATAAACACACTTGCATATTGTAAAATATTTTTTCATCATTAAGCTTACTGACTTCTTTCACAAACCACTGGCAGAAAGCAGGGGTGATCCACTCTCTTGCATGGAAACCACAATCAATAAAGATGGCCTTCTTATCTGCACCACTTTTTCCTACCTAGGAAAAAAATAAAACAAGAAAACCAAGTCTTGAACCAAATAATTTCTATGCAGAACAAGTCATTCAGCTTGCTGACCTAAAAAGTCAAACTTGATAAAAATATAGCATTGCTTGTTAAATGGAAATCTATGCAGTGCTCTCAGCTGCAGCTGACCATGATATTCAAGCTAAAATAGTAGACTCCTAATAATAATTTCAGTTTGATTAATGTAGATAAGCTTCCCCCCCAAATTATTTGATTATTCTGCACTGTTGATTTATTTTCTGTAGTGTTTCTAAAAGTTGATCTTTGCTTGAATGATATATTATTGTAAATGTTTATGGAATGTTGGGCAAGTAATTCTTAGACTTTCATCTTTATTTAACTCATCGTATCTTATTTATCCATAAGAGCTGTGCCAAAAATTTCTATATGATGAAGATACAAGTTTGATGCCTATTGCTAGAGAGACTGACATTTATAGATCCTTTTAGACTAAATGAGTTTAAAAATAACAGATTGAGAGAACATCAAGGTAGGTGATCATTCAAATAGCTGTCAGGAGTGTGGTTAAACTGATATGTCTGAACTTCTAATAATTCACTATGCCCCTTTTAAAAAAAAAAAAGTTAAAAAAGCAGAGTAGTAGTGAACAAAAGGTATTGGATTTTCTGCAAAGTGTATATTATTATCTTGTGGAGGTTACTAGAGGAAAGGTCTGCCACAAAGAAGTCAGAGCACTTACTTTGAGAAGGTACATTGGCCGTCCTTCATATGTTTCCCCAATTACACTGCGAGAGACAAGGTTTGGGTGCTGAGCAGCAATATTGGCAGTCCAAGCAGCGATCTGTTTAATAAGGAGATTAAATTTACTGATGTCTGTTCCTCAGGTCCAGACTAATTAATTCACAGATTTCAAGCAAGAATGGTCCTTCTGAGCATCTAATCTTTAATACAGTTTGTAGATATCCAAGTATTAATTCCTACTCGTACTAGAGCTATATGTCTGAATTAAGATTTTCTAGTATGAATTTATCTAAACCAATCATTGGAGTATGGCTGGCAGATTCTAAAGCCCTTTGAATGCTGACCCTGTATTAGTTATGACCTTGTCACCTCTTAAATTCTCTTAAGAAAACTGATTTTCCTGTGAAGCTAAGTAGATTGAATGGCTTAAATCTTCTACATGTTGTAATGTTTTTCAGTTTCATGGCTCTTTTATTCATCATGATTCTTGAATTACTGACGGAAGTGCTGGACATGGATTTGTAGGAACAGTCAACTAACGCCAAGTACAAAAGAAATAATTTCTCCTTCATTCTATGTATCATTAAGGGAAAGAATAATAGTCTTTATTATCTTAATATTGGAGCAGAGTCCCTTTGTTACAGATGCCTTCAGAAGCTCACAAAAAAGTTGTCACATCCACACAAAAAGGGTTTAATGCCCAAAGAGCTATCTAGGAACTAAGAGGAAGACAGGAAGCAGCGGACAGATGTAGACAAACTGGCAAGGAAATACTAGAAATAATGGTTGACATTATGGATGTTGGTGTTTTTTTGCATGCCTATAACCTTTGCAAAGTCAGAGGAGGTTTTGTTCTTATTTTTAAATAGCCTTGTAAATGGGGATTTTTTTTTCACCTTAAGATAGTTCTGATGGAAGAAAACTGATTAGTTCTGTGTATGGTCTATAGATACCACCTGGAGAGGAAATACAAATTTTCTTGTTTGAAAATGTAACAGGTGCTTAGTGGGCAATGATTGGCACAAAAATGGAAGATTTTTACAAGGAAAGACAGGAAAGGGAGATTGTAATGCTTTTAAGTATAAGAACTGTGATGCAATGGATCATAAGGAGCCACTGTAAAGATGTGAAAAGTGACATGGTCAGTATTATGTGTCAGGAAAATTAAGCATGGCTGTCAAAAAAGGAGGGAGCAGGGGAGAGCTTATGGTGGAAGATGAAGAGCTAGAGTTGGGGCAGGGAATGTTTCTAAAACTAAAAATCAAGTTTTTTAGCAGAGGAGATGGGACAAGGAGTGAAAAGGAAAGAGCAAGGCAGCAGTGAAGCATGTCAGCCTGGCCATCGTGTTTCTGCCAGCGTTTCTGTGCAGCACTAGGAGCAGAAATAGAGGAAATAGATGTAGAGAGGTGGGTTATATAAATCAACTTGGTAATGAGCAATAAAGGAGAAGAGGAAGGACAATTTGGAGAAGGAGTTGTCTTATTAATGGATGGAGAAATGGATGGAACAGAAGAGGAAAAGGGAAGAAGGCTGGAAGCACATCAGAACCGTTTTGACTACAGAGGCAATGGTACCAAGCTGATAAAGTGGCAAACTTCTAGACTTTACCGTTTCCCAGTTGTTGTACTTTTCATAGCTGTGTCCGGTGGCACGAGCCTTGTTGTCAAGCTGGGCATGCAGTGCAGCCTGCAGGTTGTCAATCAGAACTCTGCAATAAGACACCATGAAAAGTGTAAAGAGAAACATCCCATTTGCTAGCAGGAAAGTAAACACCAGGTGGCATTTCAGGGTCTTCGTGGAATTAAGGCTGCATGAATTGTGAAGTGAAATGTGGGGGGCGGTCAGTTCATGCATTTGAAAATATATTAGGTTCAAGTTTCAACCTACTTCCTGCCTCAGCCTTGCAGTAAGAATGATCAGGGAGCAACCTGATTAGCACCTGCCCACTTACTGTTATACTGACAAACCTTCAGGGGGGCAACAGTTTGCTTTAGGAAGAATGGCAATGCTGAGAAAGAGGGTGTGTAGAAAATGAGCTCTGGGCTGACCTTGTGTTGCCAGATTGCCTCTGTGGGAAAAGGGCCACCTCTTGACCTTAGGGCACTGGAGGACAGGTAACCTGCAGCAGCATGACACCTCCATGCAGCAGCCCAGAGATGTTTGCCTGATTAAATTCTTTGTAAAAGCAAGCTCCTGAAGTTGAGGTGTGGTTTGACAGCTCTGCTGCAGGTGGCATTATCCATCCTCCAGGCTACATGACTGCATGTGAGGTGGGCTATTAAAGCAGAACACGCAACGGCAAGAAAACCCCAGGATCCTGCCTGGATTGGTTTGGTCTCTCCTGTTCAGCTTTCCCTGGGGCTGACAAAAAGGTCCAGCTCATCATTGAGCATACTCTTGAGGATATTTTTGCTTGTATTTCAACCTTGGCTATCAAAGTCCTCTTGTTTTTCCAGTGCTTGTCTTAACATTTTTACAGATCTTACTTATCCAGGAGATGTCCTTGATCATCTGTGATTCGAATAGAAGAGCAGGAGGCCAGTTTGTGAGGCACTACCAGCCTTCAGAACAAACAGTGCAAATGGCTACATTGACATGATGTCGTGGCACTGCAACGGCACTTCAAACGAATTGTAACAGCTTGGGTTGTCACAAGGACGCTCCGCTAAAGTTTGTCAGGGACACCTTCTAGAGATTGTGGCCTTTGTTGCAATCAAAAGATTTGTGCATGGACCTGAGGGAGTTCATAAATATTACAGGAAAAACTAACACATGTAGAGTAACTCCTCCTTTGCCAAAGAGGAAATTCCACCAAGATTGGATTTCTGTGCTGTATGTGGGCTGTGGCATTACTGAAAACAATTTCTTCCAGAGTGTTTCTAGATTGTGTTCCCCCAGCGGCATCCAAATCAGATGTGGTTAACATGAGGCCAGTAAGTTTAGGGTTGGATTATCCTTGGATTTAGCAGATCATAAAAGTTATGTTTCATGAGAACTGTGTGGTGTCCAGGAAGGAGTTTGGTCTGATGGCAACAACAATGGGGCTGAGAGACAAAAACTATTCACTCAGCCAAATGAAGTAATGAGAATTTGATCAATTAGCACTCACTTTCAGTGTCTGAGTACATGATGTTGACAGACTATCCCTTACACATGGAAAAAGCCTGATAATCAAGATGGGCCGAGCCAATTTGCAATGCTCAAGTGGAGCTAAAGGAGCAATGAAACAGACAGTCCCACTCCACTCCCGCCCAAAGTCGACTTCTCATCCTTGGTTAATGCTTGTATAGTTACTGGAAGATATGAAGTATAAGCACTTGCCTGGTCCTGCTCTTTCTCCCTTACCCTCCTATTAGTGCCACTCACTACAATGCTTCCATTCTCAGGCATGTGTAATGTGACAGTGTGGTCTCTTCCCTCCACTTATGCTGCAGTTGTATTCAGTCATGGAAACTCAGGGCTTTCTTATTTCTGGGTAATATACTTACAAAATATTTTAGCCAATTAAGAGCTTTCTCTTTGGAGAAATCATTGCCATGGATTTGCTCTGTGACGAGTAAGCCCAAGGCTGTCCTGGGAATCTATTCTCCCCACTCCTTTGGCTCTTCACCTGGCAACTGTCTTCTCTTTGTCACCAGCTGGGTTTTTCTGCCCCTTTCACTATTGTTCTGCAGCTTAGACAAACCAGTGGGGAGCCCCTCATGCTGGCCCTTGGGGCTCATTTTCTGGTTTCAGTTCCCTGATACTATCGTACAAACAGATTCGCTGTACGTTCTGGCTTTTTCTAGAACTTTGCTGCATTTTGTCTTTAGCTGGAGATCTTTCTTTTCTCCTCTGCACTTCACCCATCTGTACCACAGTGAGCTTTCACCTCGGGGAAATTCCTGGTAGCAAGTGTTTGCTTCCAACTCATACCCGTATCAATATTTCACCTCACCGCGTTAACACAGAGCAGCTACAGACCATTGGAAAGATGAACCCAGCAGAGGCATCCACAGGAGGGATGAAGTTTGTGACAGAAAGATCAGTTGACCAATATGAAAAGATGGAACACATTTCCCCAGTATTTAATCACCTTCTATTCAAAATACAGTAGTGAGAACAAACGTACCTATACTCCATTCCACTTTCTTTCAAAAGATCTTCAACTTCAGCAGACTTGTCAGCTTCAACTCGGAAATCAATTCGCATATTTGACCTTAGCAGTGTGACAGAATCTGGCTTCCAAAAGTCAATCTGAAAGAAGGCCGAAGAAACATATAAATAAATATATGCATAAGACTGTGATTTTTAGGTGGGTGTATGCATGATGGTGATGTTGATTGTGACTAAAACATCAAATTTAATTTCTATCCTATTACACTGACCCACCCTTGATTGCCAGAAGTATCAATGTAAATTTTAACTGAAAATTGATCAAGATGATTTTATGAGGCCCTGCAATTTATATGGCAGAACTCTGGGGATGTCAGTGACAGTTTCACAAATGCCAAGTATTCTATAGTATCTAAGTGGATACAGCCTTGTGCATATTATAACAACCTTTACAACTTTAGTTCTTTGTACATATTTCACTGGAGGTTTTTGCCTGTAAGCATTAGACAAAAATGGACTTCGGACTGTAGCAGGGGGACACTATATAAATACTTTGCATAAATCAGCTGGGGAAGACTGTTGTCTGTATGAATGCTTTTAAGACTCAGATCACTAAACTTGGTATGAGGAACCTGTGCCTTCAGGGGAAGTTTACTTCAGGGTGGATAAACAACAGTGCTATTATTATTAATATTTCACATATTTTTGCTGAAGTCATCTTCAGGACTTCTGGATTTAGCATCTTATTAAAGACCAATGAAAGCAAAGCTGGTTTGACAACCTAATGCCTTTTTAGCCTTTCATCTCCTGAATGTAAAGGAAATTTGGGCTGGTGGGCATATTCGCAAACTATGTGTCTTCAAGGGAGATGACTATTCCAGGTTATACTACTACATCAGTCCTGACTCATTGCTTTGTATAACAGTGGTAGTTCAGGGATCTTTGCTTAAAAGAAAAAAAAACCAATCCCTTTGTACTACATACTTAAAAGCAAGCATAGTATAATAATTTTTCTTAATATTGGCAGCACCATACAATAGCATATTCTTCTACAAAATACTGTTTCAGTATTCTATACTAGCCTGTTTATGATAGTTCTCCACATCTGTACCTCATTAAAAATACCATCCTTTCATCCTACAGATAATGGTGTCTTTTTCACCAACAGCTATTTTACAACATCAAAGCTGAAGAGAAATATTGAAAACACATTTGCTGTCTTTATTGTTTTTTCTCATGTCATTGTGTCATCATATATCTACATCAAGGTCAGTAAGAAACATGCAGCTTGGTTGGAAAGGAAGATTTAAAGGAAAGTCAGAGAAGAAAAGATGACATGAGAGCCTAGAGGCCAAAGGCAAGTTCAATTTGTTGGGAGTACATATTTTTAGATTATTTACATGAGCAAAATGCTGTATTCAGTGTGTACTAGATACATTCTTGAAGGCACCCCACACTGAATACAGCATTTCAGGTTAATTTATTGTCTTAATAAATTCTGATGGGCACTTTGATATTCAGACTGGGTTAACCAGACTTTATAGGAAGGTACTGAAATGTATTTGTAGAGCTCTTGCTTTATCACCTTATCCTGTTCCTTCTGAAGAAACACTTCAGCTGACTCGAATGGAATTAAGATTAGGTCTTTAATTCAGTAGCATAATTTTTTTTTTTTTTTAAGATGTATGTTAGTTGAACAAAAGGAGAAACGTTCCTTTCAAATGCAATATACCCGCTTTCCCGAGTTATTTACCTGCATGTTGCTGGAAAGGGACTTGATGATTCCCACCTGCTCGTCATTCTGCGGAAACACACGAAACACCTTGTGCCTGAAAGGGGAAAAAAGATTGAATTTGAAACAGGTAAATCAATTGAGAGGTTTTTGCTCATGCAGCAGAAATCGTGCAAATATAAAACTTGATTTCTATTCTTACCCGTCATAGGCAAGATCCTGCAGGTCAGCAGAAACAGCTGCAGCACCTATGAGAAACAAGAGTGCCCACATTTTTTCTAAAGAAAAAACACAGGTTTTCACTTCTGTGCTGCTTTTATGACCTGTTCTGTCCCGCTTTTTATCAATTATACACCAGAACAACCCACTGATCTACTGATGGATTATTCCATTGGCCTTGTTTTATTTGCATACTATTTATAATTTGTGTTTTACTGCACACCTGCGAAAACAGCTGAAAGTCTCAAGGGGGGCTGGCTAAAAAATCTTGCTACTTGAGCTGGGTAAACTCCTGATATGAGAAAGCGAATTTAATTTACTTTGTTCTTTTCTGTTGTGTGTGAATTTTGATTAAATTTTACTTTTAAAATAATAGTCTTTTGCTGCATTACAAACTTCATAATACTTTATGTAATGATAGGTGTCTATCAGTTGTTGTTGCAGTGTGACTGGTCTTAATCACACAGCATTGTCCCTCTTCCTGAAGGATATGGGGCTGACTCTGACAAAGGAAGAGGAAATACATTTGGGATGTATCAATTGGGTTTTTTCCCAACAGAGAAGAAAAGTACTGAACTGGTTCTTTGCTGAGTCACTTCACTGAAACTTACAGGTAAGTCAAGTGTCTGCAGAACCGAGAGTGTAAAAATTTCTAGTCCTAGTAGAATTGTACGTATACTCCATGTAATAATACATTAATTGATTCTCGCACATTCTCTAATTTAATCATGTAAGGATCAGAGGTGTCTTTTAACTTAAGCACTGCTCTGGGCATTACATGTAGGCCAAGAAGATCAAATTAAATGTAGTCATACAAAAGCATTTTTAGTTTTACCTTTCATGTTGTGCCTAAACTATCTTAGAAACAGTGTGTTTGCATCACTGCACTTGCATCTGTTTAGTTTTCATTAACGAGTACTTGGCATTAAATGTAACATTAATTGTCTGTTGATGCTGTGTTCTGAGGTGACCAATGTTTTCACCAAGGAGCCTTTAAACGAATCAGTGAATAAATATATAAAGAATGGATTTTTTGAGCTCAGATCTGTCTTCTGTTGTGCCTAAGTGACCAGACAAACTAAAGGGATTCAGACACAGGTAATCTTGAAGATGTCCTTTGACTCCATATCTGCTATTTTGCAGAACTCTACAGATATGCATATTATATAATATGTGAAAATTTATTAGAAAATTAATATATATTCATCTTAGATTAAAAGACATAGTTACAGTTTCAAAGTGCAGACATTTGAATGGTCAGCGACCATTTTAAGAATGAAGGTGGTACCAGACTCTGGACCTGATTTTTTCATGAGGTTCTCTGGAGTCAACCCAGTAAAGCTGCAGCAACCTTATATACAGGATACCTAGAAATATATTTTTAAAGTCAATGTACCAAAATTGCAGCAGTTTATGCTTAACAATATGATGCATGATGAGTATGTTCCTAAAAGCAGAATGCAAAACTGCACGAAGCCTATTTATCCAAAACTGTCTTTGCCAAATCATAGGGTTTGAACTTACTTTACAATTAATGACCTAATTTGTAGCACTGCAGGCTCTTGCCCAGCAATAATCCTACTTAAAGTCAAATCTCCTAAGACGGATGACAGCAGCGGTTTTGTGACAGGGTGCCAAAACAATACTGCAAAGTCTTCAGAAGTTTTAATTTTACAAAGATGAGATCTACGGTATCAGATAAAATGATCTGATCCCATGAACACTGCTAAGACAATAATGTGGGGATGATCAAGCCCAGATCTGGCAATGAATAAATGATCACAAGAAGTAATCAAACAAATTGCAGATGTCATCATTCCCTGTTGAGCACTGAGAAAGAAGCATCTTGGAAATAGAAGACTGACAGATTTCAATGCTTGAGTTTACTTTTAAGAAATTCTTTGCTTTTTCATGCATTTGGAGATGATGAGCGGGGGGGAGGGGGCTGTTGTATAGGGGTTTTTTCTCCAAACAGTCACTGATGCAGCATTACTGCTGTCAACTACTGAGCTGGCAAGCATTACTGATACGATAATTGCTAAGGGCAATCTTTGCTGTTTCCATCCCAGACTGGTCAGAAAACAGAGATGACCTGGAATCTCACTTACGTGATTCATTTTTGCCTCTCAGGATTGCTGGTTATTTGTCAGATTAGCTCATAAACTAGCTCTAAACATTGTCTTGTTTTTCTAACTGTGTAATATAAATGTTTAATATTTGTATGATAATGGGGCAGCATAAGGATAAATAAAATAGCAAATTAAATTTGGTTAAGCCATCTGTTCTTTTTAGCATCTGATTACAAGCCAACAGCACATCAATTGGCCATGGCTGAGTAAACCTTGGCCTTTCCTACTTCACACTGAATGCAGAGGTTAGTGTTACCTATATCTTTGAAAAGATTCAGAAGGGCAACTTAATTCTGTTAACCAAGAAAATAACAAAACCAGCTGAATCTCAAAAGGAATGTAGTAATTTCCTTCAGAAGATGTATTTTCTCTTATACTGAAAAAATGTGTCAGCTGTTGCAATTTTGTTGCAGTTGTTCGCATTTTTGATGATTAAAAATAAAGCCTTCTATGATGTTGTCACTCACGGAGAGTATTCCCCGTGCTTAGTAACGTGAGCTGTAAAATGTTTTGATGTTAATAATTGGCTATATTCCAGCTGAAATTAATTTTTATAGTAATTTCTTATTTCAGTTTTAGGAACAGAAATACTCTGTTGCTGCACTTTGAAAAGCTGATGAAGGCTAACCACAGGCTGATAAAAGGAAAAAATACGTGTCAATGTTAGCATTTGAGAAGCATCCTTTATCCTATGAAGACTTTCATCCCATTTGTTATCAAACTGAGTCCAAAAGTCTAAGGATAAATAATGTCTGTTTTTCTAGGAGTTTCAGTAGATACAGATTTCCTGAATCAAACAGTTCATTGAGCTATATTTTTAAAAGTCTGCTATCTTTTAGTCACAAAATATTGTCAGTTCTTACAATCCTTGAATGACAAATTTATCTTCTTAATATTGTTTGATACTTATTTTGTTCCAAAAAATCAGTGAGAAACTCCTCAATGCCCAAATCTTAACACTGCTTGTGTATGAAATGTAGCAAAATCCTAACATGTGCCTGAGACTAGCCACATATTTGAATTATGGGGACCTTCTTATAATAATTTATTTGCTAAGGTAATATGTGCTAGCGCTAGTTTTGAAGAGTATTACTACTGAATATATTCTGCAGACCTTTGAGAGTACTTTGAAGAGGTCAGGATCAGCAGAATCTGCTCTCCAGCATGTGCTCCAACCTTTCTTGGTACTTTCTCTGTAGTTATATATTATTAATATTGTATCTTTTAATTCATCAAAGGCTTTTGCAACTTTAGTTCCCTGGGACATGCTCATATCCTACAATTTTGGTAGCTATGAGTAACTATTTTATTTTTATTTATTTATTTATTCACATTTGAAGGTGCTACCTAATGCGAGCAGGAACTGGATAAGGAGAGGAGAGAAAGGGAGTGATGAGGTCAGGGTATGGAGCAAAAAAGGGTAGCTGTCATGGCTTTGGGATGTGTTTCTGCTTCTACTATTGACTCATCAGGTGAGAAACAGCAAAACCTGAAGCTCTTTTTCTGTAGGGTCAGTGGATTCTTGCCAAGGTATCTCCTGTGAAACAGGTATCACATTTTTACCATTGACCTCTAGTAGTCAGGTTTAAGACTGAATGTATTGCAGCTTCATTGTATGATCAGTGCACAGGTTCTTTAGTGTTTAGAAAGTATTTTATATCCCTAACTAATTGTTGTATAATACCATATACATTCAGATTCTTATTTGCTTGAAAAAAGTGTGGAATATTCTAAAATAGAAGCAGTGAATAAAGTTATTGGCAGTGCCAGAATTCCCGGTAAGCACCAAGCATCTTTTTAGTGCCAAACAGAAAAAAGATATGTAGTGAAGCAATGAGGATTGACCTCACACCCGTTGGTTACAGATATCTTCTGCTTAATTAGCTTGTCCTTGGGCTGGGCGCTCTGTCGTCTACAAGCGTGTGGCAGGTTCTCATGCTCAAGCCTGTTCCCTGGCACCTGTAGAGCTGGCAGGGTCATGGCAGGACTCGGCAGCAGCTCGAAGATGCAAAAAAAGCACAAGGTCCTTCCCCTTACAGTTTTTAGGGCACTGAGATCAGCATGTGGTACGTAGTGAGAGATAACACCTACAGTGAAAAGTTCATAATCTGAAAAAGTACTTTAGTACTAGGCACTCGTTACTCTTGCTAATAGCAGCCAGTTGACGCTTTCGACTCTCATCTTCTTGCAGTATCTGATGGGTGTAGAAGTTTCTCTTTTGGTGTAGATCAGCACAACATTTACACCTATACAGTGTCTCCAGCAATGCCAGAACCAGCTGCTGTGGAAATGGTGCTAGAATTATTCTGTGATGAGACACAGGAGTATCTGCTCACTGTGGAGGCCTCTCCAGGATCTCTTAATACGGGTTGTTAGCACATTGTCTTTCTCAGTATTCCCCGAGTTTCCATTGTGGGCTCTGCAGGGGCTGAAGGTAAATCAGGCTGTCAGTGTGCAATCATCCCCCTCCAGTTTTAGCAGAAGGATTTAGACAGACAGATGAATCTCCATTTCATCCAGCTAAATATGATCCAGATAGCGATGCTGTATTTGAGTTAACACAGCACAGCAGGATCACCGTGAGTGGAAATAAAGACAGGAAACAGATAACAAGGGACTCCAAGATGCTTTAAAAAACTTCAGAAAGAAAGTTTCAAGGAAGAGCATGGACTGAGCAGCTTGATTCCACACTTAAGCCTAACTGAAATTTCTTTTTACAGATTGCTGGATAATTTACTGTTCTGTTTAGCTTTTCGGATGTGTTGGCCTTCATGGATGATGTAAATCATGGACCTTCTTCTTCTCCTATATAGTTTGCTTTCCATCTGTAAAGCTGATAAAGTTCGAAGCTTATTTCTTGGATAGTTACCTTCAACTCTGACTGATTTTGAAATCTGGTGCCCTTGCTGAGAGGCAGGTTGTATCAACTGCTGTTATACCTGGGCAAGGTTCAGGGAGCTCTACTGTTTCAGAAAAACAAGACTATTTATAAATGAGTAAACTTTCTCAGTTCACATTTATTGAAGTAACCCAAATTCACAAGCTGCAGAAGAAAGTAGAACTCCGCTATGATCAAGCAGAACTTCAAATAATTCTCTGGCTTCTTCCCCAACGAAACATACATATTAAAACATCCTTAAAATTTGTTCCTCTGTTACTTTCTAACAGAGTTTAGAGTTAGATTTCATATGTCATATTGTAAAAAGAAAAAAATAACAAAAAAACCCACAAACAACAACAACAAAACAACCCACAAAAAAAACAAAACACCAAACCAAAAAGTCCAAATAGATTAAGTATATTGGGTATTCTGCACATCAGTTTGTTCACGTAACATCATGTTCTTTTTCAAAGGACTCACGGTCCTTAGTTGATCAGAAGTATTCATAAAATTCTTCCTAAAGCGATTAACTGAAGTAATAATCTATACTTGGACAGCATTATTAAAACACATTAATTCAAAAACCACAGTGAGAGCTCGTTCATCATAAGAGTATGGGGTAGCAAATTAAGCTGAATGAATTCTTCTTGGCGCTCTTTGTTCCTCTGTGAACATGTAGGTAAAGTTCGAACTGAGGGGAGAACCTGCCTGATTTAAACATGTACATTAGCTATTTGTGAGACATCACAGGGAAAAAATAAACAAGAAATCAAATTTATGCCACTGCAGTGTGTGAAACCAAATATGACTGAGGTATAGATTTTTGTCTATATGAAAAGTTCCTTTTATTCAAACAAGAAAGTAAATGACTAAAGATAAGACTGGACTTCTCAAGAAATTAATAATTTACTATTTTCCAGTAAACAGCAGACTTCACAGAACAAAGGAAAACATACCAAGTACAAACATTTTCATCATGTAGCCATAGTCCAGCCTCACTTTCTGTAATTTACCTGGAAATTAGTTCAGCTGGACACATCTCTGCTAATGTGCATGAAAAGGACCTTGACAAAGCAAAAAAGCAAGCTACAGAACATAAACTAACGACATTCTTGGGAAATATTTTTGTCTGTGCACATGGTAATGTTTAGGCACCAGAGATAAGATAGCTGCTTTAAATTTAGTGGCCAGATTCTGTTGTATTACACTCACGCAAGTCTGGATGCTAAATTTCAATTGTTTTGCTTGATAGAGTATGATTGAAACAATATTATTTTTACCAACTTAATTGGAAATGGTTTTTAAAACTCTAGTTTGTAATACAGGTATTTCAAATGCTAGAATCACGCAGGTCCAGTTTTAGACAGAGGCTTTTTGCTACTAATTTATCTGCTTCTTACTTACATTTCTCTGAACTTCTCAGCTTCCAACCCTGCAATCAGATCTGCTGGGAAGCGGTGAAGGAGAAGCAGAGAGAGACCACGCTTTGATCACCCACCTCCTGAAACATCACAGCTACCTGAAATCCTTACATTTTCTGTGAATTATTTAAAACATTTTCTCAAAAAAAATACATATTTTGATGTGGAAATGTTGCTGTAGTGCTTCATGGAAGTGGTAGAGAAGGTATCCCAAGGCCCTGTGCTGTATTCTGCAGCCAGCACACCACATTCAGTGCAGCAGCTCAGCTACTGGCTTGGTGCAAATGTCATCAGAAGACCTGGTCCAAGATTGAAAAAAAATATATGTGTATATATATATATATACATAAAAATAAATATGGAATATAAAATCTATTTTATACATATAGATACTTTTTTTCCCTATACAAATCCATAATATTCTTACCTTGAGATGTTTCATAGGGAAAAATGAAGTTCCTTCCCTGCTGTCATTAGCTGTTTATTAATATGCAACAGAATGCTCATAGAAGGGTTGGGGAATTTTTTCCTCCTCTTTTGCTCCCAAAGATTTTCCTGCCTAAGCAAAGCTGCCTTTTGGTTTGTTCATTGTGTTGTTCACATCTGACTTTGCCTTCTCACTGGAAGGCCTACAAGAGAGTATGTGAAGTTTGAGATTTTGCTTGTTTCTGGTGTATACTTAGTTTTTAATTAATTATTTTTGCTTTCTTTATGCTGCCTTTGTCCCAGTCTATTTTTCTGAATTAGGTAAATTGCTGGAACTTCCCACATGTTGAAGAAACCGGTAATTGTTATTCCCTCCAGGAAAATAAGAACAGGTTGTGATGTTCAGTGCCTCCCCGTCACTGCATGACAAGCTTCTGGAGCTTGAACTGGGATGTTTTGTCAGGGCTAAATAATAGAATTAAAATACAGTAGTAAGGTTGTCAGTCATATCCCAATACCATTGAGATGCAGAAACTTTCCCGTTCCCTCTGGCCATTTTAAGGTCTTTAGACTGATGCTTCAGCTTGTGCTAATGGAAAGCCCTGTTCTTCATGAGTGATCCATGTGGAGCAAGCCTGCGGGGTGCACATTGTATGAGACAGACCATTCTTACGTTTAGCAGGCATGAAAAGTATCCTTGAGAGGTTTATGCAATCTCAGAATAAGCCTGCCAAATCATGCTAAATATGGAGGTATATAAGATTAAAGGAGAGTCCATTTTTTTATTACTTGCTTTACTGGCAGTTAACATTTGATTTAAACTTGGAAGTGCGGAGTTGAATTTTTTAGAGAGGTTCATCACACCTTTTAATAAAAAACACATTAAAATAATTTATGAATTGAAAATAGAATACTTGGATTTTAATTTTTAAAGTTAGTTGTTTATGTTTAAGATTTACAGTTCTGCTGATACATAGGCAAGGGCTGTTATATACTCAGTGGCAGGTGAGGGGTTTGACTAACAGCACTCCTGGTAGTGTACATAGGTCCAATGGAAAAAATATCTGATTCTCCTTATCCTACTGCTGTTCTCTGATTTCCATTTTGAATGAAAAATCTGACAAGGATTCATCGGTCCTGCAGTGCAAAACTCCATGATCTTTTGTAGAGGAGTGGACTTACAGACTTTTAAAGAGTTTTTACAGATGGAAAGCCCTCAGATGTCTTCAAGGCGAGTTGCTGTTCATACTTTATGCTGGTAGTGTTTTTAGGAGTCTGTTGGGATGGTGACATTTCCAAACCCATAGAAATCCCCTGCACCAATAAATGGAGCATGAAACAGCGTTACCTCTTATTTCAGGCTCTTGAGCTCATGAGGCTGTGCGGCACGGGCAAAGCAACACAGATTTGCCATTATAGTTTAAGTCCTGATGCAAACTTGCTGCAGGTTTTTCTGCAGATTCAGAGTAACTGTTAACATGGCTGCTCAAACTCATGTATTAGAGGTTGCTGTAACATGCTCTGTGTTTCCATTGTGTGGTCTGGCAGAAGTGAGACAATTACTCAGAGCTTTCCTGTCAGTAAAATGAGCAGTGGGCCTGCAGTACTTCCTTTATCAAATACCTATTTAAAGGCATGTATATATTTCTTTATGAAACGTGAAAAAATATAGTACTTCCAGCAAAAATGTTTGTGGTTTTTTGTTTGCTTGGTTAGGTTTTTGTTTGTTTGTTTTCAGATTTACCTTCTTAGCCTCAAAGTTCATGAAACAGAAGTGACTAGTTTGGCTTACTGGAAGTAATTCTGGTTCAAGTTAAGAGTTTTATGCAGAATAAAAGATTAGAGAACGATCTTTTCATCAACTTTCTTCTTCAACATGTTTTAAGATGTGACCCTGTCCAAACCAGTTAAAACTGTGCTCCTTCCAACTGCTGTATTTCACTGAATTCTGATGGAATGAGTGGTGAGTGGGTGGGAGGTGTATCACTTTGTTACAAGGAAGATTAGTCACATTTTACAGGGAAGTTGCTTGGAAGAAAAAACATTTCTTTTGAACCATTTGGTAGCACTTATTCTTTGAGGCTCATTCTTGTCTCTTCATAGCCACAAAAGAAAAGAAATACCTGCTTGCTTATTCTTCTTACTCACCTTCTAGGTAACCAACTCCTGGTTTAGTCATTTCACTCCACTGCAGATGTGCAGGAATGTGTGGTGGAGCTGTTCACTTAAATGGCTGTTTTACTGCTGCTGCTTCTCTGGGACCAAAGAACTGCAGAAAAAATTGGGAAGACAGATTGGAAGTCAGAGGCATCCCAGACCTACTAACAGCAGCACGATGAAAACTGGAGACCTTGAATGATAATAAAACAACTGAGTTGGTAAAAACTCAACTGATGGAGCTCTCATGTGGAACATATTGTGTCTACAATGTTACAGGTCATTTCCTTTGCCTTTCTCTATAAACATGTTTTTCAAATTGGTTTCAAGTTGGTCCAGCTGCTTCAAGCACAGTATATTGAAAGCATATTAATATGACAGATAACTAGCAGCTGTTGTTGGAAAACTGACAAAGTGAAGGGTAGATGTCACTTCGGAGGATGAACTTGTGCTTTCAGGCAAAACATCTTCCTGGATATTTTGCTTTTCTATGAGTTTTTCCTTGCAAAGACTGGGCCAGAAACACTAAGAGGTCACATTCTTTCCAGATATAGCTCTAGCAAATGTAGCCATGCCTTATAAGAAACAGATATGCTGATGGACTCATTGTTCGAGGCAGTGAATGACAGACAAAAGGTGTTCTTAATCTCTCTGCAGTTGTTCTCTCTGTTAGAGAAGATACTGTCATCTGTTAACCCTGCCTCTGATTCATTCCTATCCATAAAAATATTTTGTAATGAAGATGGTGGTAGTGTATGTAGCAATACACATGTCCTGATGAAAGTCTGTGTTCCAGAGGTGATCTAATCTATTTAACAATGCCCTAAAACCGTGTCTAAAACACTGCATGCTCAGCCTGAGGAGAGAAAAACACCACAAAGCATTTAACTGGCAGCATTACATTCTTATTTTGTGTTTAAATCTATCAAGACACATACTGCTTCAAGTTTATTGCTGTTAGGATCCTACAAGTTTCACATAATTCATAATGCCTGTAGCTGTCAAATACTGTACCACTTCCTTAATAAGAGAGAATAAACGTACAAGTACTTTGATCTACTTCACTGCTTCAAAGTTTAAAATGCACTCTGAGAGCTTTTCACAGGATTTCAAAAAACAGTTATTGAGAGGAATAATTATGAAAGTAGTAATTTTCTCACTGATGTTATTTTTCTATAATTGAGAGTTAGGTGGTGAGAGCATTATGTTTCTTTATATTTTTTTCCCCACAGTGTAATCGACAAGAACTTTTGATTTATACAATTTTTATTTTATAATTCACTCTGCCCAGAGGAACTGCATTCAGGCAGAAGGCTAGGAGACTGGAAGAATGCAGACAAAAGCACGGAAGTGTATATAAGCAACGCGACAAGCACGAAGCATTAGAAAAAAAATAAAATCTGCATTTCAAATAGGCTTGCATCAGGAGTTCTTAAGCTTGTTTCTGGGCTAGGCCACATGGCTATAGAAAGATTGCCTTGTGGAGTCTGTTTCCACCCATTCAGAAATTGTGCTGACCTTCATTCCTTTCATAATTTGCTAGCATTACAGCAGCAACTACTTACATGGAAAGAGGGTTTAATGTATGTTATACTTCTTTTAATGCAATTTAGCATCTGTAAACTCGGAGGAAAGAGTCTGCTTCCCAGCAACCACATTTTGAGAAATGCTGACTTAGGCTACAATCCCATGCAGTCACAAAGATGCAACTGTATGGAGCTCTTTGCAGATGATTACAGGGGGCTATATAATGTTCCAAGTTTGTGGGTTGTGTTGTTTTGGTTTCATTTTGGGTTTTTAAGTTGCACTAATACTATTCCAGGTACTTACTTGCCTTTTTTTTTCCCTCATTCGTCCCAAATTGCACATTCATAAAATAATTTTAGGAAAAATGTAATCGTGTTGTTACAAAGTAGCCCAGTGCTGAGGAAAAAAAGAAAAAGTTGTTTGTTTAAAAAGAAAAACTGAAGTTCTCTAAATCACAGAAATGAAACCTTCTATTTATTTTTTTGTTCTTAGCTCTTCATCTCAAACCTGGACAGTCCACCTGACAACCAGCCTTCGGTTTATCTTAAATCATTTAAACTCAGACTTGCCCTCAGGTGAGACTGAATCTTAAAAAGCAGCTAGATGTGTCTGAAATTATTTTTGCAGTACCAGCCAAGGCAATTCCCTGTTATGAACTCCGAAGTACGATTCATGTAAGATGTAGCACTCATGTTAGGTAAGCTTGTGTGGAAAACTTTTATATCCTGGTCTCCGCTACAGCCTGTTCTTGGCCCCAGAGACCACTAGAAGACTAAATTCAAACCTCTCAGCCTGCTTCGTTCAGGATTGGGCCTGCTGAGGAGGTTCAGGGTCAGCCTAAGGCAATCAGGCAGAGCTGTGGAGACAGGTGCAGGCTGGAGACCAATGTCCTCCAGCTGGCCTGAAATGGGCTCCTGTGGAAGGGTAGGGCTGAGAGGTTCCAGGTGATGCTTGTCAGGGTTGTTAGGGCCCATAAGTGCCCTCAGGGCAGCAAGAGGGCTCCCTTGGGAGCCAGGCTGTAGTCTGGTGTGTGCCCTGTGGCAGAGCCCTGTCAGGAGCTGGGCGGGAGGGCACAACACCCAGCTGCTTCTCCCTGTGGCTGGGCACCCCTGTTTGGTCTGGCGTCTCAGTGAGCCCTGTGATGGGTGGAAAACAAACTCTTTGTGCTGGAGGGAGCAAAAGACTGGTGTTACTGCCTTGGAAATGAGCTCTTTGTGCTGGGGACTGGTGTTACTGCCTTGCCCTCAGCTGGAGGCTTGCTCCAGCCTGCAGGAATAACGCCACAGCTTCGCTGCCCGCCTGACAGTGAGAGGGCTGCTGCTTTCTGAGGTAAGATGGTGGTTTGGTGGTCTTTGACGTGACAGAATTACAAAGAGCTCCTTGCCCTTTGTGCTAGCTGATAAGTGAACAGACGCTCTCATTTCATGTTTTATTGGTCAGTGTCCTGCTGAAAGCGTGAACGTGATATCTGTGAGCTGTGTGCGACACAGGGAAGGTGAGCTCTGCCAGCAGCTAAGTTACACTGTGGCCCAGCTTGTCTGTGCATCTGTAAGAATTTATATCGCAAGTATTATGTTTGTTGGGCCGGGAAATAAAGTATGCGGCCAAATCCTGATCTCAATCGCACGTGTGCAGCTCCCAAGGCAGCAGGGCTGCATCCTGGCTCAGCACATGGGCTAATGAGGTCTTGCATGATTGCAGATAATGGGGATGGCACACTGGAGAGCAAGCCAGTGACTGCTCCCTGTTTTGCTGTGCTCTCTGCACTGCAGCATCTGTTTTGCTTCATCATTTTTTAAAAGAAAACCACAAATATTTTTCACTAGGGAGCTGATAAATAGCAGTGCTTACATTTTAAAGAAAAGTTTTAGGGGGATAAAAGTGATTTTTCTGGTGTGTGAAGTGTTTGTGTTGGGATTTGAGTATTAATTCACAGATTGTCTATTATTGTTTTGTTCCCAGCTCGGGAAATCCTGCGGGGTATTCTCCCTCAGGAAATCACATGGGGCGATGTCTTAGCTTGATTTATTTTTATTTGTGTATCTAACTTTGCAGAGAATTGTCTTTCCCAGCAGCATTTTTTTAATGGAGATTTGTGTTTCTTGGAAAATTTGGCAAACTGGAGAGTGTTTAACAATTTGTCAATGAAACTTTTAAAATGAAATTTGTTTTAAGTTTGTGGATGCACTTAGTACTGGGTTGATGAGTGTGATGTAGTAAACTAAGCAGCTATTTTCAAGGGCTGTGGTCAAAATATTATGGTTTTTTTCAGTCTTGAAACAGCTGCCTGAGAGGAAATGTATTCTAGCAAATGGCAGACTATAGGTATAAAAAGAAGCCTGAGTCCAGTCTTAGTACTTTTCTGATACTTTGTTTTTCTGTATTGCTTTCCATCTTTGCTTCTAGATGCACATTTCATGTGGCATACAATAATTCTTGTAGAGAAGTGGTTTTAGCCCTTCTGTCTTTTCTATTCTTGAGATGACAGAAAAGGTTTAAAAATTATTATATGTTAAATAGGATATTTAAATGATGGTGGGATCTTTGTAAAGAGAAATCTTCAAAGGTTCATGCTGTGACTGGGTAGGTTCTGAGGTAAGCTCTGATATTTTTGTAATAAGAAATTCTCTTTTTATATATATATAGTTTTATAATGGCTCAAAATACATTCTGTCTTGCTTCTGAGATTCTTAAGTAAATGTCAGCTTATTGTGTTGTTGTTTATCCAGCACCATAAATATACAAATAAATTTACAGAGCAAATGCATGCACTTGTCTCCATTGTCTGCACAACATTTCAATTTAGGGTTAGACATAACAAGGAGGTCAACAATGAAGCAGGGGAAACAGTACACATGTGAATTAGAGGACAGAGAATTCCCAGAGCTCTGCTCTGGTGGGGCTCTCTCCCCACCAGATCCGAACACCTCTATGTTCTCACTTGGAAGAGCAGAACAGGAAAACTCTGCATTTTCTAGAAATTGGTGGCATAAGCACAGAGACAAAGGTGGTCACCTTTTCTCCTGGGCAGAGAAAGTGGCTGCAAGACTTACCCATTTAACAGGTGTATCTGCTCGGCAGGCTAGGTGTGGGCTCTGCATTTTTGCCTTGCTTTGTGGTTACGTGCTGATGGTGGGCTCTGAAGTGATGTTTGGAGTAAGCTGTTGTCTGTCTAAAGCTTTGAGCAATTTTTTGAAATGATAGTCTTAGGAATGGACCTTTCAAAGTTTACTGAAATGATGTGATTAAATCAAAGCCAAGAGTCTACTAACATTAGAGAATACCACATCAGAGAGCCTTGTTTTTGTCCCTGCTAGAAAGAATTGTAAAAGCTTTCTGTTCTATGCAAGCCTCGTTGTATGACCTTTAAAAAAAGCAAACCTTCTACATTCCATGACTGAGTAGAAGTAATTTCTAGCTACTGTGAGAAAGGCGTATCTTTGTTTACATCACACTACAAATGTTGCTGAAGTGCCTGAAAGATTTTGTGTAGACTTGACTTTATTATAATACTCATTCTTCTTTTTACAACATTTCTTTCTGTGAATATTTCTGACTGAATTTATTAAAATTGTTTCACAATTCTTTCTTTCTCCAATAATTCCCTCGCTATAATTGAATTGTATATTTTCCACTGTTGTGCAGCATAATGTAAGTACTGGGTACTGAAGTGTGTATTACTACTTTAAAAACTCTGGGTGACAAGAATTAATTACAATTAAAAATTATTACGTAAGTTTGCTATTCTACAGTGGAAGTTTCAGTGAAATACTGGCACTGGATAATTAGCTGGTGCTAATCTGTGTCTTCACTTTTGGATAGTCCAAAGAAGATTTGATGTTTCCTTTCCCAAAATAAACAAAACCAACTTCTCAACTGTCAGAAAATAACAGTAGTTCTTAAGGGCTAATCATTACCAGCCTTTGTCATGGGGTTGTAATTGTTTCATGAATTCTGCTTCAATCAGGGAAAAATACGCTTAAGTGCCAATAAAAGTTTTTATGCTGCTATGATTTCCTCCTGCCTCATCTTCCTCCTCCCAATTTATGGCTTTATTCCACTGTCTCTGTTACTAAGCAACACGGTACGTGCTTTTAATGCAAATGACTTCAAACTCTCTGGTAGTGAGGCAGAATAACATCACGTTAATTTTCCAATTAATATCCGCTACAAAGGAGTTCTGTGCACTAAAAAAGGAAAAAAAAAAAAAGATGGCTAGTAAGTTGCCTCATATCATAAGGAAACAAAGTATTTCAGGGTTTTTTTTGTATTTTCTAGATTGTCTTGTCCGTATTTAAAACAACCCTTCCAAGCAGATGGATCAAATGCTTGGTTCCATCATTTTGACTTGATCTGTTCTGTGTTGAACCGCCCAGCTGATTGCATGGTGTATATGCCATCATGATGTGAGCAGTTTTCTTGTGGCTGCATGCTATGTTTTCATTTCTATACAAGAGGATATAAAAATCATTGCTCAGATGCTACTTTTGCACCATTTCTAAAATTAACGGTAGTATGCAAGACTTTTTAGAACTGAGTGTTGTCTTTTTATTCAAGCCAATAGTAAAATTCCAGCTGATGCCAGTGTGAACAGGATCCAACCAGTGTTCATGCTTGTTTGAAAAATTTCCTTTGCATGCCACAGTATCACTCCCCATATTCTTAAAGCTGTTCAATATTGAGCATCGCAGGTGATTGCATTTTATTTTCTTTTTATTTCCCACAATCTTAAAAATGTGAACTCTCATTTAACAGGGTAGTAACTCTGATCTTGTCCATACAGCAATACTATTTTAGGTGGAAATAGAGTATATTTCAGTACCGCATCTCAGAAATCTTAGGAGCGTGGTTGAGACTTCAATCTTTGTCACAGGAACAGCTGGGACAGGCTCATGGCCAATGTTTGCAGAACTGCTTTGACTTTACTTCTCTAAATCAATGGCAATGCTTGCTATTCCAAGGCGGAATTTTAAAATCTAAACGTAGGCTACCAAAGGGTTTAAAGTATACTTAAATACATGTTTACGGTTTTGATTCCTGTGAAGCCTCCAGATTTATACCTATCAAACAACCTGAGGTAATATTGAGCCTCCAGACAACTTCTGCCTTTTAGATAGGCTGTCAGTTTGAAATCCACCCACTTTCAATGTAATGAAAGGAATCATGTGTAACGCAGCTCTAGGAACCGCATCTGCATTGACTTGTCTTCAAATGTTTCTTGTTCTGTGCATTTTTAAAATTTTTTGCATGTGTTAAAAAAAATGTTTTATCTCCTGTTAGAGGCCCTCTGAAGGAGAAAGAAATACTGAAATGACTGCCAACAAAATCCTGTCAAATGCACAGTCAGCAGAATGAATAGTAGACTAGAAATCTACTTTAAATATAAAAATGTTTACATTGTTATTCAAAATGTGTGCATAAGCACGTTTGTTCGTTTTCAAATTTGGTAGAGACCTCCTGAGAGAACGGCACTGTGCTTTTGGGAAATCAAACATTTCCCCAATTTAAAGCATACACAGAAAGTCTTAGATTCCTTTGGGTTTTTTTGTAAAAACATACATTTAAAAACAATGTGTGATTAACACAGTATGGAGCGCACCCTTAGTATTGCCTGTGTTCTTCTCCACTGTTATACGGAATTTAACAGATATGCATGAAATATTCTCTGTGGGTTAGGAGGAGACTATACAGTAGGAAAAAAACAAACGTGGTTCATTAAATACAAGGCTTTGCCACATAAAAACAAGCCATGGTGTATGTCAGTGTGTATTTGCAGCACACCGGAGCACAGCTGTGGCACATACATGGTATATGCTGGATGGCAGTCAGTGTTATATATTATCCGTAAAGGCAATACTGCAGGCACTACAAGTATTTCATTGAAGGTGAAATTTAGGGATGTCCCTATCTACCGTATGGTTTTTTTTTTTTTTCATGATGTCATTGCCTCGATGGCTGTATTGGGCCAGAGGCATAAATTTAATCTGCAGTTAAGTGAAACTGGATTCTGTGTGTGCCGAGCACACTAATATACTGTGCAAGTGTGAATCCTGGGTGTGATAATCAGCTTGTAGCTGGAACTTATGGAGATCTGCGGTGTCGATCAGCTTATCCTGTGACATAGGTAGATAATCAATCAAATGGTATTACAGGAGAGATAAAGGCATGTTCTGTCATGGAATAACCTTGTCAAAATATTTGAATTAGCAGAAAACTTAGCCTTTAAACAGCTCCAAGATAAGCAGTGAAGTGTAAGGAAAATTTTATCTTGCATGTGAAGTTTGCAGTCATCTTTTGGGCTAGAGGTAAGAGGTCAAAATTGGAATATGCCTTTACATGGGGTTTTTTTGTGGTTTTGTTTGGTTGGTTTTGGTTTTTGTTTTTTTTTTTAATGTACTGTGTACTTTTATAGTGTCTTGACAGTATCTGGATTCAGTTCCACATTTAAATCCAACACGTACTTGTGGGTCACAGTAATGAATGTAGATGTTTTGGCACTGATCCATGAAGCTCTCAAAACATATTCGATACACACATTATTGGTGAGTCCCACAAGAAAACTGAAGCTAGATGCTTAAAGAGGCCATAAGTAAATACAACCATTGGACCATATCCCTTGGTAGAATATTGTCTAGACTTGAGCAATAAGTACAATGTATTTCTCCAGTAAACATTTACAGTTTTCTTTAATTAAAAGGAAATTGAGTCACAAACCTTGTTCATCAAAACAAAATTACGTGCAACTTCAGAATTTCTGGGGTATGAGCTGTACAGATAATGTTCATTTTCATTTAGAATCCAGTGTTCTTGTCAGACTCTTGTACTTTGTCCTTCTACCTGTGTTGAGAGTTAAAGCTAAAAACACAGTTACTTGTAGGTTTGAGAAACAAAACTTGGAAGAAACAATCTAATCATATGGTGTGAAGATTAATTTAAACCAACACTTATTTAAAGTTATTTTTTAATATTTTACCATTTAAAAATACAATCAGTCTGATGTTGATGCTTCTGTGAAAAATGTTTACCTTTTTGCACAGTTGTTAGACAGAAACCTGTCTAATGTGAATATTTTTTCTGAAACAGAACAGTGCATATCTACTGTCTACACTTACGTAAAAATTACAGATGACAGCACAGAGAGCTATCATAGATAAGCAGAGAAATTAAATACTAGAAATATAATTTTGCTGGATTTAACATGTATACAGTGCACTGTAGAGTACAGGCTAGCAAATAATGTAAAGAATCCTTTTTTGCCTCCTTTACTTTTCAGTCTAGAGTAATCATATCACAAAACCCAGGTGCAACATTAACAGTTCTTTAGTAGGTGAAATTACATATCATCTACATTTGTTTATGACCTGTCTTGGAAACGTATCCTGCAAATCATACACATTCCCTTACCTTATCAGTGCTCTTACACAGAAAAAGGGCTTTGGGTCTGCAAATTTTTATCATGCTTGGAGATTTTTTACAGTGCAGAACTGAATCCTCATAAATGCTTTAAAAAGCTTCTTAAGTGAATAAAAACTTGTGAAAACAAACTTATTTTAGATCCTTTATTTCACAGCTGTCCAGCAAAATTAAATATGCATAGCACTACTATAATATATGTTTTTGTGAAATTATTTTTGGTTTGGTTTCTGGGTTGTTTTTTCGGTGTATTTGTATATCTTGTGATCAACTGAGAATGAGGAGGAGTTCACGCTAGGTAGGTAAAGCTCATGGAGGTCTATATGGAGTACATTGTCTTCCTTTCCTGGGCATATAATTATCTGATGGGTTTCTAATGCATAATTTAACTTTTTTGTGGGGGGGAAAAAGTCAATAGTGAAAAATTGGCTGCTAATATCTTATACACATCCATTGACTAAAACATTTCTGGTTATCCAATTTCATAACAATGGCTGGGTTTACATTTGCTTGAGAATATTAGTTGGAGATGCTTGAAAGTCTGTTTGTGTATATGTATAAATCGTTCCTTGCTCATAACATAAAACCTTTCAGGGTTTTCTTTTCTGCTCTTTCTTATTTTCAATGAGCGAGAAGCTTTTTGATCCACTTTTGTAATATTTTTTTTTTTTTAATTTAATGGCAGGGTGAAATATCTGTATGGGTTTTTTTATTTGTTCAGCAACAGTCTTTGCTTTCCACCCTATTCTAACAGTTTTTCACCCTCTGATTAGGCTGTAAAGCTTCAAGGGACCATATGTCTCTGTGTTTGTAACCTTCTCCTGTACCAGGGCCTGTGCTTGACTGTAGCCTCACAGCACTACCAATATACGAAGCTGAGGAGTAATTAAAATATATAAAAATAAATTATTCAGTAGATAAGCTATAAGAATTTCATAGGCCCAGCCTTTAACTGTTTTTGACTTTTTTTTTCCAGTGTGTGACACTATAAAACAGAGTATAAAGTGGGGTTTACCAGGGATATTCAAGATTGAATTCAGTTTTATTTTCATACAAATTTGAAATGGAAATATGTGATCCATTCTACCATTCTTTTGGGAAAAAAAAAAGGGACCAGTCCTCTCTTATGCTGCAACCTGATCCTGTTTCCACTGAAGCCACTGTACAATGTGGTGCTCCTGAGAGACACCAAAGCTTATTCTAAATAAGTGGATGTATTTACATTCAATACTCGGCTACAGGCTCAGTGTAGCTTTTCAGGGCCATTATTCATAATGTAATGTGATCCTGTGTTTGATATAATACTCTGGGTAAATCCGTACCTAAAATTTAATTTAGCTTCTAAAAAGTTAGGCTGAAATTCTGCTTTAAACTCTGACCTGTATATAGGAAAATTACCAATTTGTTAAGTATTTGTTCCAAGGAAACTTCATTAGCTTAGCCGGTTCTGGGAAACACAAGTGAGTTACTGAACTGCTGCTCTACACGTGGTTTTGGAGCTCGCCAGGTAGCCTTTCCACTCTGAAGTGCAGATACAGCCTGTTCTTCCCAAGCATTTAGAGGGAGCTGGGTTAGACTTTGGATTAAAAGGAATGAGAAAGGGTGGTATAAAATATTACAGCATTAAATGGAAATAATTTGGTAAGGATGATATTGCCTAAGAGATACAGCTATAGATATGCCAATAATAGTGTAGTACTTACAATAATACAGAAACATATCTCTTTGCATTGGGTGGATTGATACGGCAGTGGAGATGGCTTTCACAAAGACATCTATTGATAGCATGTATGTTTTTAGTAATACTTCAGACAATGAAAGTTTTTATAGTAGTAAACTTCTACAATATAAAACTATTTCTATTGAAATAGAGAATATTAACATCCAGCACTTCACAACTTACAACTGCACAAAAACATTTAAAATAATATCTATTTTTTGTAACTTAATTTACCAAGTACTTTTAAAGGTGCAGGCCATGGAGCTAGTCTGCTAAAAAGATCACACAATGCTCTTCTCGAACGTCATCCGTACCTATTTCTTAAGTGTCCAGCCACATCTGCAGAACTTACCAGTGACAATGAGCTTGACAGCTCTGTCATTAACACTGAGGATTTGTTAGTTCAGCCTTGGTAGTGAGGTCGCTGTTGAGATGGACTCGATGATTGATAGAACAGCCTCATCACTTTGCACAAGGTGGTGGGATGATGATCTGGCCAAGCCTGTAATGTGATGTAGAAGAGCAGAACTGGAGACCCTGACCTTGTGAGTGGGGTAAAAATGGTTTGATATGTTCCAAACTGAGCAGGACGCTATTAAGAAACTTGAGGCTCTCAAAACTTTCTAGGCTTTACCGCTTAACTGAAAGATTTATTCTTAGTTTTGTTTTTCTGTGTGTGTTTTTTTGTTGTTTTGTTTTGTTTGTTGTTTTTGTGTGTGGTTTTTGTTTTGTTTTTTTTTTTTAATTTGTTGCAAAAATAAAATTAAGTATTTACATTTAACACTAAGTATTTCCCAAATCAGCAGATCCCTGCTTTAGGCCATCTTCTGCCCCTTCCCAAGTACTTGTTTTTCCTTTTCATTGCAAATTTCTCCCTGGGAACATTTGTGCTTCAGTATAGTTTAGAAGGTGGTCAGTAAGATAAATCATTGCTGAAGCTATACAAGGAAAACTAAACCAAACCCGGGAATCCTACTATATTCTCTGTTGCTGTCACAGTTTCAAGCAGATGATGAAAGCCTTCACCTAAATAGTAGTTCTAGTAAAGTAAAGGACTTTTTGCCTGGTACTCACTCTGCAACATCTTGATTAACAATGTAAACATGAGGAAATTGTGAAGCCAAAAAGTCAAATTAATCCCTATTATATCTGTAATTGTTTTGTTGCAATTCAGGCTAACCAGTGCAGATTATATAGTATGATTTAGGACAGGCATATAATGGGTAAGCAGAGAGCAGAGCATGAAACATGAGTCATATAAAATACTATTGCACAATAAATAGAAATAAATATTATGCATGTACATGTCAAACATAATGTAATTTAGTAATTATTCTGCCAGCAGAAGGAAACCATTCAAACAGGAATATAATTGTGATAGATTTGGAATAGTGATCCTTGTATGTAGGGCTGGCTACATGCTGTCCCCAGTAACACTGGCTTGAGTTTCTCACACCAGGGGAGTGCAGGGACAGACTAAGAGTTTGTCAAGTATTTTCCTTTGGTCAGCCTGAGAATGAAAAGCACTTTGGATACTTCTTTTTAAAATAACAGCATACTACTGCATCTTAATTTGTGTTCTTTAAGATAGTGGGAGTTTGTTCTTAAACATACGTAGCTACTTCTTATTTTGATATCAAATTGAGAGGGCTCAACCCAGTGTTCTCCAACTAAGGCGAAGTCACATAGAGCCAAATCTTACTCCCTCCTCCTCTGTTGGCAAGAAGTACGTACTCTGCCCATCTCCTACCTGCACCTCGGTAGGGACCATACAGCAAAGAAAGGGTCCCCAACAGCGGTCAGATCCTGCACCGTCCCACTCTGTTCTGCACAGCCCATGCACAGGTCTCCAACACAGGATTTCCAGCACCCAAGTGGGCAGGGGAGCATATGGCTCAGCAAGGATGTGTTTTTCAGGACCTGCATCGTTGCAGCTGGATGTGTGATGGAGGTGGTTTGATTGTGCCAAGGGAAATGGGGACTCTTCAGCCAGCTGTGAGTTTGGGGCTTTGTGGGGATGCCTGAAGCTGCAGGATGTGGCTCTACACAGTAACTCTGCTCTGAAAGAGTTTGCTCTCTGCTGCTGCCCAGGCAGAGTTCTTGTAGAGTTTTATCTCTGGATACTTTTCAGTATCTATTGATTTGTCTCTCTCATGTTTTTTTATTTTTTTTTAAAGAAAACACTAAACTAGGTTCCACTGTATTTGGCAGCTGCTGAAAACTTCATACCCCTTAGGAGAATGAAATTTTCCCAATATTATTTAACATCAGCTTTGCTCTCTACTTTCTTTGCCTACCAATTCAAGGGCAGTCTTGCCTTTGACACCCCCAGCTGCAATCCCCTCCTGCCTTGCCCACAGCAACCCAGCCAAGTGTGTGTGCGCTGGGTTTTGCCCATGACGCAGGTAGGCCCAGGTGCCACCAGCAGCCCAGGAAACACAGTCTCCTAAAAAAGCAGGATCTGGCATGAAATGATCAAAATCACTCAACAATGCCTTCTGCTTTCTGCTGTAATACGGTTATTTTTATCTTTCATGGTCAGTACTGATTCTGCTTCTTTTTCTTCTTGGTGATAAATGAGTCCTTCCAGCTAAATACTTAGTTCTTGCCTGTGCGAACACGCTTTGATTTTTATTTTTATACATACATTTCTTTTCTTTGGGATGGCTCTTGTAGTAATGCAATCAATGTTTTGCAAATGAGCTACCTATTGTGGCTGTTGGGGACACTGGGTTTCTGTGACCGGGGACCAGCAGGTGATGACAAAATGCTCGCTCAGCCCCTGCCAAGGAACTCAACTGCCTCCCAGATGGGCAAATTTGTATTTCATTTCTACAGGAGTTTTGCCACGAGCAAAGATCCATCAGGAGGCAGGGAAATGTTGCTCTCTTCCAGCAACAACTTTTGAGATGCAAACCAAGTTTGTGGGTGCCTCCAGCAGGTGGCAAGCGCCGCGCACCGAGGGATGTCTGGGTCGGAGCTGCTGCCAGGGGTGCCGCTCAGCACGGGCATGTGTGTCCCTGAACACCTTGCACAGGGACCTGGGGAGCTCTGCCAGCCCCTCCTCAGTTTACCCAGTGCTGAGGCACTGCTGCTGCATTTATAGTGCATGGGATTATTGCCATACTTGGTTTTAACAAATCCCTGTCTTGCATGCACGTGAGGATAGATATAAGCTAAATATAAAGCATTGTGTGTAACAGGAATAATTTAACTGTGTCTTTAAAGGACACACTCAGGTTTCAAATTTTGAGATACTACCTTGCAATTAAATTAAATTAAACCTTTAATGAAAGAGCATTAAAAAAAAAATAAATTACAGCTTTAAAAGTTTTAGTGAATCCTCACAGTGCCTTGTGGCATATGTAAGTAGAGATCGTTCCCATTTTGCAGCTGGAAGAACAAAGGCAAAACTGAAGAAACTTGCCTTAAAATAAGTGAATGAAAGAGAAGGAAGAGGCACAAGATTCCCAAACCTGGTTTTAGTCCTGTTTTTTCTTGAAGTGTTAAACTACAGAAATAACTTTTTTTTTGTTGTATTTTACTTTAAAATAATTTCCTAAAGTAAAAAATAATTTAAAATATTATTTGCATATATGCAAGAGACTGCTAACCAGAAAATACAGATAATCCAACCACTTGCTACCTGAGACAAAGCCACACTAGATGTATATTTTTGAAGATTATAAATATTGCAAATTTTCAAGGCTGATGTAATTGTCTGCAAGACATCCGTAAAGTTTTGGAATTTTTCTTAAGTTTTGCTCTGTCAATAAGTATTTATGAGCTCATTTCTCTTTGAAGACAATAAATGAGTGTGAATCAAGAGTAAATATTTTCTGGAGTTCATCATTTGAGGTAAAAAGGACATAAGAGGAAATCATTAGTTGAAACTTCTTAGCATGCTTATCACCTTTCCCCCCTCATTTGTACAGAGAGTTTGAGCCAGACTTGTGTTCTGATTTATGCTAGCATAGATTTGAATTGGTTCCATATGCAGAAAAAAATAATATATGGGGAGCCAATAGTCTAGGCTTTAGTTTCAAATAAATGGACAGAAATTCTGTAAAAGCCAAGAGTAAAGTTTGGTCTCAGATGTTTTGTGATGTGACTAAAAGCATTGTTACTTAACCTGTAATACAAGTATTGTCACATTTTTGCTTATCAGAACATAAGTTTATTAAACGCCCAGGAATTTGGAAAATTGAGAGGATTTGATTAGTTGGTAATTTCTCTTGCTGAGTGCACTGGTTGTACAAAAATAGCTTGAAGTTTTCTGATCACCTCTGTCCCCAAATTCATGTTTTCAAATACAGAATTTTACTTTTAGTCACATAGACTATGGAGTCAACCCACTCCATAAGTAATATTCTTCAAAATCCATGTGGCATATCATGAGAAAAGGTTGAATGAACCCCGTTTTTGTGGGGCTGTATGTACTTTTTCTTTTGAAACTACTATAAAAATACCCATTGGGATATAAGCGCACATTTATGAAGCAATGTTTGAAATCTATGAGTAGGAATATAAATCTAAAAATATATTTCTTCTATAGTTAATAAATAAATCTGCATTTTATTGCATATATTATTATGAAAAAATTGCTATTTAAAAATGAAAAATAGTAGCATAAATCAGAATGAGACCAATTTCAGGGACCATCAATTTCCATTTGAATTTAAAATTGGGCCTCTCTATATATAGTATATATTTGAAAATATATTATAAATATGATATGACATTCATGTCATTTAAAAAAACCACCAACAAAACAAGCAGTGTAGCTTCATCAACTCCTTGAACAAAATTTGGAATAGCTCGTGTATGTGTGAAACAGGTTGTTCTTAATTCATCTAATTCATACAAGCTCTTCCTTTACAAAGATCTCTGAACTTGAGTTAGGAGCTTTCTCTACCCTTCTCTTGTAGTTCTGAGCAAACAGCAGGATGCTGATGGAAACTCCGATGTGCCTGTCCACCGTTTATGTTGCTTTCAGTAAAGACAAACCAAACAAAAACCAAGCAGTCCTCTTCAACAGTGTAGAATAAAAGGCAACTGCTAAACCTTTACAGTATGATTTCTCTGAGGTGATCTAATGTTTCTGCAATGAACAGTAAGCTGTGACTTTCAGGACTGCAGATGAGTTTTGTCATTCTTGCTGCTTCATTCACAAGGTTGTTCAAAAACAGTGAACTGCAAAGTGCATCACTCCAAGTCGAAAGACCCAGCAGTCTTTTTAGTGGCCAAGCGTATATTTTCTGGTGGCCGATACGAGAGCGAGCTCATTTTTGTTGTTAGGCTTGGATGTGCACTGACATTGGGTGGAATGTATTTTATCAGCTGAAGAAAGTACTTTTTAAAGTTCTTTCCAAAAAAAACATAAAAAAAGGGATTCAAACAGTTGTTAAAGTAAGCAATGCAAATGGTGAAGGGCATAGCCGTATCCACAATATCAGTGATTTTGCAGTCTGTTATTACATGTAATTGAATTAATACATCCAGGAAAGTGAACACTTGATGAGGAATCCAGGAAAAGAAGAAGAAAAATACTATTGCCACAATCATCTTAAAAATATCATCATTTCTGGGTTTATTTTTTTGAATTTGATACGCCTTCTTCAGGGTCTTCCAAATTAAGGTGTAGCTTGTTAATATGATCAGAAAAGGAATTAAAAAGCCCAGCAAATTTTTGGATAAACCTAACCCGACCCGGAGCGTTGTGTTATTGTTGTCATACCGAAAACCGCAGACTGTCATGTTCAGGTTCTCAGCAAAGAATATATTACGGTGGATGATGACGGGCAAACTGGCGACACCGGCAAGGAGCCAGATGGCAATGCAAGTCATTCTGGCAACAAACATGGTACGTCGAATGCGGGACTTGACGGGATGCACGATGGCCAGGTACCGGTCGATGCTGAGGCAGGTGAGGAGGAACACGCTGGCGTACAGGTTGAAGCTTATCCCTGCCGACGCCAACTTGCACAAGCAGTTGCCGAAAGGCCACTGGTACTCCATGGCTGTGTAGGCTGCCCAGAGCGGCAGAGTTATTAAAAAACACAAGTCAGCCAGTGCCAGGTTTAGAAGAAAGATGCTGGCTACTGTTTTTAATTTCATGTAGCAGTAAATGACAAGAACAACCAGGCTGTTCCCGAATATGCCTACGATAAAGATGATGCTGTAAACAGTTGGAACCATAATGTAGATGTAACTGTGCCTGCCTGAAACAGGACAGTCCACATGGATTCTTTTAATTGTGTCTTCGGTAGAGTAATTTGGGACCATCTTGATCTCCTCAGCTGTACCCTAGTTTCAGGGAGAAGATACAAAATTCACATCACATCTGAGGGGGAAAGAGGAAGAAAATATTATTCGTGACAGACTTAATTGCTTAAAAGTTTCAGTTAAATGACAAGTTTTTTTGTCTAACACAATGTGTCAGTGTCTTTGAATTTAAAAATAAGCTATTTTTAAGTGTTTTCTCTATTTCCATATAGACTTTGCAGGTTAAAACAGAGGTAAGAACGTTAGGAGCTGGCTGAACATCGTTAGGTGCTTTTTAACATAAATGAAGACACAGAATCTAGTGTTCTGTTTTGCTGTAAATACCTTTAATATTCAGAAGTTACCTAGCCACCCCCTTGGTATCTAACTACTAATGAGGGGAAAAAAAAAACAATTACTTCGAACTTCAGGAAGCTGATAGTATGCTGTAAGTGACTTGGATACTAAATTGTTTCCAGAGTCTACAAATAGCCAGTCTTCAAAAAAATAGTAGATATTTTTTTTAAAAAAAAGGTAGTAATTATCACAGAGTAGTGTTTATTGCTGTCTGCAGGATCCTGACAACCATCAGCCAAACCCAACCTGTGCTGCCTGAAACACAGATTGAGTGAAATATATGGGCTTTAAAAATAAAGTAAAACCCTTATAAATGTAAGTCACTTTTATATAGATAAATATACACAGCCTAAGACCTTGGGCAGTAGAGATGCATTCAGAAAAAGATACCTGTCATTTCGGAAGTAATGAGTTATGTTGTTATGGAGGTGGTTGCTCATTTTTTGTGGTGTTTGGCACTGTGATACATCCTGAGCGAAACCGCCTGGCTTTCAAAATGTGCCACATCAGAGAATACAGGATGTTTGGCTCTGTGGAAGGTCACACTATCCATAGGACAGGGAGAACAACAATAAAAAGATTTCAAGATAAAGAAATCCTCTTATCTCATCCCTTGGTCGTGAAAGTGCCCAAGGAGATGTGACAGTAAGTGATAGGTTCTGCAGCATCAAGGTCTGGCAATGTTTGCCTTGTCCCAGCTCCACGCTGGCGCTGGGCGGTCTATTCATTATCATGGCTGTTGCTCACTTACTCACTAAGAGTACAGTTCGAAACTTAGCAGTAAGAAACTGTAATGAAGACTGTACTAAGAAAACCACTACCTCAAGTCAGACTTGCAGTAAGTTAAATCAAGGCCCAGTTAAGGCTGAGCAAGCCCTTTCTCTGTGACTAGATTAACCAATTGATGGTACTATACGGTAAACATGTGCTGCTCTGTGTGTATGGAGTGCCAGGCTCTCGAAGGCATTAAATTCCCTGAGCTTATTTTGGGTTGTTTGGGCAGAACAATTCCCGTGAACAATCGGGAATTTGGTCAAGAAACAGTATGATACTCCAGTTTACTTGTGTAAGACTGTAACCCTTCTGGAATTAAAGGTTTTGGTGTAACACTGAAGTCAGTGGAACTGTGCAAAGGATGTGTTTGGTATGTTATCAGTTTTAAATTATACTAAGCGACTACAATTAATAAATAAAGGGATCATCACTATTTTCGGTAAATTAAAAGGAAGCAGAAACACAATGTTTTTGCTTTTGGGCAAATAGATACGGATTGCCATAGGTGTATCTGAAAACAGTTTGAACGTTGCTGTGAGAATGAACCTCATAGGAACCTTCACCTGAAGCACAGTGAGGAAGGCATTGCTAATCCCAAACTGAATTTTAAAATTTCCTGGAAACTTTAAAGTTCCAGAGCTAGCCTCAGGCAGATCTGCTGCCTTGAGGACATCTGTAATTTTAGAGCATTAGGAAAAGCTTCAAGATGGGAGAAGAAAGCAATTTGTTCTGGAAGGCAGGGGCCCATGGCAGTGCTGAGCAGTGAGACGGCAGCTGCGGTGGTGGCAACTCCTAACAGGCAATGATTTCTTTCTGTACCACTGTCATTTTTGGCTGTTGTTCTCACTCGCCACAGTTCACCTGCTTGTCCCAGGATCGTGGTTATCTACGTTTTATGCAAAGCAGATACCTCTATGTGGGAGGTACAACAGATTGTTTAAAAACCTTACACAGAAATAGTCGGCTGGTACAGCTTTATGCTGCCAGAGCAGGTTAAACCACTGGCCAGCTAAATGCAAGTATTGAAATTGTAGACATTGGTAATTTCATTTAAAGGATGTCAAATGACTTAACACAATGATAATTAGATCATTTTAAGGCTGATATACAAGGAGCTTTTTCTAAGAGGATTGAATTTATGGGACTGTGAATAGTGTGGCAACATCAATCTCAAGCACATTATCTGGTGAGCAGCAAACCCCTGTTGTATGTTACTGTCTTGTTTGACCTTTTATCTTTTTAAATTACAATAATTATAATAAGTCACTGATAATGAAATGCTTCAGACTGCTCTACCAACTATTATTTACCACTCCATTCATTGCTTCTGTCGGGTGAACATGCATCCTAATTAAACTGCCTGTGGAAACAACAAGGAAAGCTGAGCCCACGCAAGGTAAACAGCACTTTGCCTACTGAAAGATAAGACAGCACCGATTGTGGCTTTCTGTGAGAACTTCATCAGCTATAAATAGGTAAGCAGGTGTCAGGAGTCAGATTTTAAACAAAAATGGTTTTGACATTTGCTTTGACAAAGACTAAATAAACTCAGGCTGACCAATCTGCCACAGTTCAGTCACCTCACTGTCAGGTAATGTGAGTTTTTCTTCTTCTGATGGTAGGTAGATTATTTGCCTTTCTCACAAATGAGAAGACATTTCCATGTTTAAGAGGATCATGCATTCTATTTTTATATAAAAATTATTGCACAGGGAGAAGAGAGGCTGAAAAATATTTGGAACAACATGTTCAATATATTAGGTATGTTTCTTTCTGGTGGCATAAGCTTTTTTCCTGTACCTTGAGAGTTTAGTTCCTCCCCTTTCCTAATTTCTTCTGTTGTCTTTTTCTAATTTCTGAGAAACTAACAACACTTTACATGAGCTTTATTTCACTAGCCAGCAGAACAAACCCCTTATCCTCATTGCCTTAAAGAATATAATTTCTTCTACTTCATATGCCTACTTCAGCATCTTCTCTGCTTTCCAGGAGTTCCTGCACAGTACCACTGTGAACCCATAAATTCACCTTTCTCTTATTTCTGCTCCTCCTTCTAACAGCCTGTATTGCCCACTCACAGCTTTCCTCAGTATTTTTAGTCCAGACTTGATAGGTGAATTGTGGAGGGTGCAAGAAATGCAAACACTCGGGTAAGTAAAGGCACGCAATTCAAACTCCTCTCATCACTGTCACCATCTTCCACAGAGCTCAGCATCTGACTTCATGGTAAATAACAAATCAAAATATTACTGAAATGGAACTGCAATAGGCAGCACAGGACCAGAACACTGTCTGTACATCAGTTCAGGAGCACCAAGAACAGAGAGCAAGCTTCAGAAGATCTGTATTAGTTACTGTCAGCCTGGCTGTTGCTTTTGCAATTTTGGATCAGGAGATGGTCTGACACGAGACCAAACGAAATCTGCAGGACTGGCCTGTGCATTTGTGTTAATAGCTGTCCTCCCGGTCAGTGTTTCATAAAGCAACTGCCAGTCTGTTGAAACTGCTATTAATTTTGTGGTGTGTCTGCCTTTTTTATTTATTTTGTAAAAATTTTATTTTATTTTGAAGTATTTATCTTTTAAATTCTCTAATCTATACATGGATTCTCTGTGCCTTCCCCTTGCAAGAGTTGGAGTCGGGCTGCTTCCTTTGTGCTAGCTCTATATAGCTGCATAATCAGCTGCATACAGTCTTTCTAGGATCTGGCTCTTCTATAGCATCAAAACTCTTATTTTTATTATTGCTTATTACTTGCTTTGTGCTAGCAGAGGATCAGTTATTGCTACCTTGTAAATGCAAACTGTTTATGTACTCTGACCTTCTCTGTAAGAACCTCTCTGTATTTACTTCCTCCAGCATACTTCAAAGGAGTCTGTCCTTCTATATGATGGCTTCATAGTTTATTCTGAAAAGAATGAACATCTCTCTTCTCTTTGTTTTCGTAGACTGCTCTCATTAATTTTCCCCTTGCTTCCCAAGTATCTTTCAACTGTACTCAGTTTCAGTCAAAAATTTATGTGAGAAAAGGACAAATGAAAGGACTTTTTCCTCTGGGAAAAATCAATGCTTGTGGAATGACTGAACACCGGAATTTAGGGTGTGTGTGGTTTTTTGAATGATGGTGGGGAGGAAAATATAAAGGAAAAGGAAAGTAACACAGTCAAGTATAGTGACATTTAAATCTCTTTGAAGTTTAACTCATAGTATATATTTCGACCACTAGAGGTCTGTATTTCCTATTTTAAAACAAGAGAATTGCTTTGTTTTATATTCTAGTGCCATCACTTCTCAAAATATCCCCTTCTTTCAAGATGATTTAAGACACAAACACAAACACTGCATTTCTGCATTTATGTAAAGTATAATGTACCAGAGTGAAATATTTTAAGTCTGTTTTAGTATCTACTAGCTTATGTCTAATTTCCTTTACGATAGCACATTCCAGCTTTTGCTGACCTTCAGTCCAATCCTTGCACTTTTAAAGTAATGGAACAAGATCCTGATATTTTATTTTTTCAAAGACATATGCAGCTTAAACTCTTTAAGGTTTCTGAGCCAAATTAAAAAGAGTATTTTTAAGGAGGGACTAAAAGTATAGTTTACTTTAAAAATGCAGATGGAAAAATAGTGACACTTACTCATTAGACTAAAAGATTATTTTAAAACTAACTTGGCATGTTGTTAATCATACAACTCTTTTTCCAGATATCAGCCATTCTTGAAAGTATTTTCAGGTAATTCTAGGTTATCTTCAGTCAAACACATATTTTCCTTTTTAGACCACAAATGCTATATATATTTCATGAATTGTAAACAATTTCACAATTTGAAAATGTAAGCATTGCTAACAATTTTAATCTCCACCACCTCCTTTTACTAATACACCTAGGTTTGTCATTACCCCTTTGGACAGTGTCAGTACATGATTATGTTACTCTGTTTCAAATTATTTTTTTACCTAAATAATTCTCTAATGCTAGTTAAGGGCAAACAGCTTTCAATCCAGATGGAGAACAGTCATTAGTGTTACAGTGATATTTATTTTATTTAAATCAGTAGATGAGCAAGTAGAACAAAAAAAAAAATATATTAACTATATTGTCTTGTGCTAGATAAATAGAAATAATTAGTGTCATGTCCTCTATTTATGTCCAATGGGTTACACGGTGTCATTGTATCTCTCTGCACTTAAGGGATGTTTGGGTACAAGCGCATGGCATATCTTGAAGCTGCTAAAAATAGGAGCGTTTATAGAGAATAGAAGTGATATCTAGAGATGGAAAACTAGCAAGCAGTTGGCTAGATTTAAAACGCAGAATAAAGAAAACTAATCTTTCATTTACACATTCAAGGACTTTGTGTTAGAAATTGATGTGGCAAAAACTGGCGTAAGTGAAAGGCCATCGCTAAAACACTGATTTATGGGGCTGTGGAGTGACGAATAAAATCTTCCAAGTATTTTTTTTGGACATTAAATGCTTAATAGTACTATAACGTAATATGTGACAAATTTTCTGCATCCTCTTTTTAACAGCCTACACTGAACTAATGTCACAGTTATAAATCTGGCAGTTGCAGCAGCAGTGAAAGTTTGGACTAATTTTTCAACGTACTGTCATTCTACTTACAGAGTCCAGAAATATTGGAAATATTTCTTCAGGCTACTTAGCTCTTTAGCCAGAGTTAACTCTACCAATGCCCTTCTTGTTTAAGTGTGAAGTTTTTTATGTTGTGTGGGTTGTGGGGTTTTTTTGGTGTTTTTTTGTTTTTGTTTTTTTCCCCCAGAAGTTGGGAAATCCTGATGTACATATCGCTATAAAATTTTACTTGCAGATGTTAGTGCCAAGGCAGGATTGCTCAACTTCACTAGAGTTTCTCAACCTCACTAGAACTTAGTGGTTTAGTGAACGCTAGCGTGGCAATCATTAGGGCGGTGTGTATTTTTGGTGTGTGGTTTTTGTGTTGTTTTGTGGGTTTTTTGTTTGTTTGTTTGGGTTTTTTGTTTTGTTTCAGTTTTGTATTGTTTTTCCTATAAAAGTTTGTTGACTGATTGACCCACAGAGTACTTTTTACAGTTAGCCAAAAATCTTTCACTTGAGAGTAAGTTCAGTATTTTATCATGTAGGTTTCTTTTTTTCGATCCTCTAGGTTTAGGTTTAAAAGTAAATATTGTTTTCTGGGGGCTTTTCCTCTATGCACACATAATTTTGTTTTCTCTGTTGTTAAGGGGAGGAAAAACATTCTTGGGTCCAATAAATGTAGAACTGGACTCAAAACACTGAAGGATTAACAATTTTCATGATGCAGTGTGTTTATCTAATCTCTTGGGGAAGATCAGTGAGGCGATGGTTTAACAGAGCACTGGTTCTGGCTTGAGAGTGTACCCAATACTCCAGATATCTTAGATTTTTCACATAATTTTCTGGTCTCCTTTTTTCATGTTTATCCATCAGAACAATCTCTGTTTTCTTTCTTTGATCAAGGCTGCACAAATGTGTTGCAAACTCTCTGGTGCATAATATGTCTCAGGTATTATATATCCTTAAGAGAAATGAATATAAAATGATTTGCACATCAGTAACTTAAAACTGAAAAGATAATTAAATAAACAAAATAAAATATATCTCTAGCTCCATACTCCTAGTTCAGTACTTCTAAAACGAAACAGCAAAAGACTAAGCTTCAGAAAATAAGTGTGAAAGGTGAATCTTCATGTGATATATCTTTGCCCCAGTCACCTCAGTTGTGCTGTCTTGGCAAGAATGAAGATTTTCCTTATCCTAGGTTATTAGACCTATAGCTGAATTAGTTTTTCAATATGAAGAGTGTTATAGCAGGAGGCAGTCACTCTTCTTGTTTATACCACAGGGTAAAGAACTGCCTCTTTTTCTAAAAGAGGCTGAAGACACTTAGACATATTAAGACTTTGAAATGAGTACATTAGCTACCATCATCAATCCAGCATGCATTTTTGCACCTCTGTTTTGGCCATTTGCTTTACCAAAAAGGAAGATTGGTGCCCTCCTAGGAAATAAAAATGATCAATAATCAGCTGGCTAACCTGAAGTCTGCTTCTCAGGGACAAGTCATCTCCTCATACAGCTCACAATGGCACTTAGTGCACATTAGATACTAGGAAAGAAACAGAAATCTATTTCAGATCAAGGTAGGACCAGAATTTCCAGGCTTTTCAGCATTGACATGAAAAGAAGGCAACACAACATGAAGTACTGTTTTATTATTAATATACAGCTTACTGCACATTCGTAACTTCAGGTTTGATGCCCGGTTATGTAGTAGCTTTAGAGTACTTAGAAGTACCCAGAAGAGTCAACAGTTAACAGGAATTAAGCCATCAAGTCCCAGAACGAATAAAAGTGAGATTAGTTTGAACTGTGGAAGGTTACATGCTGCACAGTTACTTTCTCTGAGTGATAGTAAATGAATGGATTAGCACATTTCCTTTATTGCAGCTGGAATTGCCTATATAAAATATAGTGTGTCCCATGTGATCATTTTTAATAAAAGATAGAAATCAAATTTAGGTTTGTTAAGTGTGAGTGAAATAACTTGATGAATTTTAAGTTTATATTCTGATAGCTCAGTTCCATGGAATAAGTTTTATTAAAGTATTTTTTTTAATTACACGGCAGCGCACATCCTACTTGGATACTTAACCACACACCTAAAATTTCTATTGGCACCATTATTTCCAATGGGAATGAACCATAAGCTTCTACTGTGAACTTCTCCACCCTGAGTAAGGGAATTTACATTAATTCTATGCTTGATCTATGGTCTAAAGAGGCTGTGGAGAGGCAAGAAAGAAAAAAATCTAACTGAAATAAAAAGCACTGCTGAAAGCCCTTATCATGCCCTCTTCTAACAGAACAGAGACCAGATACACCGTGTGAGGTATCTTACCTCCTTTGAGATCATATTAAAAAAATTGCAATTTGACCTACTGAATATTTCATACACCTATCAATCTGTATTTAAGGTTATGTGGTCTTCTTCGCTGAAGCTTGTAGGTGCCTATATAAGTATACAAAAATAGCAATAACAACTGTTCTTCTTTCCCAGTTTGTAGGGGAAATACTGTGTTGTATTACTGTGTTGTCAAGCTTAGTAAGGGGTTACATGACATTTTCCATGCTGAGTATCACCGCTCTCTGCTCACTCTTATTTCTTGCTGGAGTGAATGTCTTTGTGCATCCAACACTTAAAGATTTCTTAGTTTCACTGTCGAGATCTTGTCGGTATTAGTCAATGGTTTCACTGGTCCAGCAGAAGGTAGCTGTCACCTGGGAACGGGCTTTTTGGGGGAATCAAGGCTATTTCCACAAACTGCTCTAAATGCAACACAGAATCTTTCTCTTATACTGCCAGAGATGATGATCCAAGCAGCACAGAGTCATCCAGGCAATTAGCTTGTTGCTTTGCTGGCTTTTAGCAATATCTGAATTAATAAAGACAATAGTTTCAGCTCTAGATGCAACTTGGAGATCCCAATTGTGCCAAGAATTGCTGAGGTTAGAACTGGCTCTGACAAGAAGAAACAGTACTTGAACATAAACACCCTTTACAGAACTCTGAGGATCTTTAGGTTTTTATGCCTACTTTGAAAGTTAAAGCTATTGAAAAGGTGTCAATGTGATTATCAAAATGAGATCATCTCCAGCGCTCAAGGAAAGGCAAGTTTTCTGGATTTCTCTTCTTCTTGGCATGGTCTCATTCTGTGAGCAAACGGGCTGACCTGTCTGTACTTCAGCCACTTGCTCTTTGTCTAGTTTCACTGAGGCATCAAGAAACTTGCCTTGTAGCAATGCTGAGGCTAGCCTTTCAATGGAACGCTGTCCCACTGCGAGCTTTTTATCTTTCCAATTTCCTGGAAACAGGAAAGTGCGGAGTCTACAAATATCAAAGATCCTGTAGCAGAAATGATGCATTTCTATCACCTAAAATATCTGAAAGGATGATGCCTCAGGGTGCTGCTGCAAAAGGCACAGACCGTTGTAAGATGAAATGGCTTTTGCTAACTTAGAAAAGCACGTAGTTACTACGTGTTTTTATCACCTAGATTTTACAAAGCTCCTGAAACTCAGCCAAACTTTTGGAAACCTTCCCCCACTGGAGGGGATGATGCAACTCCTGCTGAGGTCACTACAGAGGAAATCAGGCAAATGCAGGAAATATCTCATGGAGATTATTGCTCTTTCGGTGGTGTGTGAATAAGGGCTTTTCAAAGCAGTGTGATATTAAGGGCACGGGCAATAATGAAGATGCAGACAGAAATATTTTGGAGGGGTAAAGGAAAGAAGGCTGGGCTGTGCTAAAGAGTCCAAACATAAAGGTTTTAATGAATCAGGTGCACCAGTGTTGGTAGAAAAGGAAGCATTAGCCCCTCTTTGGTTAAAACATGCCATGAAAACTCATAGCTTATGTACATTATTTTTATACAGCGGAAAGGAATGAACGGTTAGTGACCTTAGGAGTGCTACATAAATCTTTCTTTTAGGGGGTCAAATGAAATCCTTGCCTCTTTAGAGCTGGTTATTCGCATTACAGGATTCACCATCCGATGACCACCGTTGTGATCTAAATAATGTTTTGGGCCCTTGAGAGTAACAACTGCTCATGTAGGCTATGGCTTGTACAACTGAGCCCCAAAAATATTAGCGCCTCATGGGGATTCCTTGTTTACAGACTTAGTCTATTGCTGACTCCAGGACACGAGAGGACATGTGTATATATTGGCTCTTCCTCACAGTTTGTGCAGCATATAAAACTCTAACATGTTGTATTTTAATTTGAAGTCTAAAGCATTAGAAATGTGCATCGTTTAACGTGGTTGTTGGCCACAGCAATTTCTGCAACACAGATTGTTTTTTCTACAGGTACACGGTGCTACTCCCACGGGCAGCTGCGAGGAAGCAACGGGTCCACAGGTCCCTTCTCCAGACTCCTCTGCTTCCTATGGTGAAGATTCTCATCCCTCCCAGCTTTTATTGAGATGAGCCAATGAGAAAGGTAAATGGCTTTATCTTTCGGTTTATTATGGCTAGCTGTACTGCAATGTAATGCGCTCAAACTGAAACATAGTGTGTCACAAAACCCAGGCCTCTTCTGCTTTTTGGTCCAGGGAGAAAAAAATGTGTTAAAGGATAAAATGTCTCTCAAATTCTGTTAATGTTAAAATAAGAAAAATGACATATGTCATCAACAGATGGAAAGTAAGTATTATGGGTAAAGACAGGTAAAATTTGCATGAGTTTAAACTCTTGGTCATATTAGTGGTGGCTGATAACTTAGCAGAAAATGGGATTTCGTGCATCTGAATTAGAAATGGTAATGTTCTGAAGCGGTTAATGCATGTGTGCCATGCCAACAACAATATGCAGTCACTGTCAGAATCTTCTGTCACTGACAGAGATCACAATAGAAAATGGAATGGAAAGGTCAAAGCTGCAACTGTTTCCTCATGAAGCAAATCACCTGCTGCTCTAAGAGAATCATTTTTTTTCTGAATCTAGGTTCAAGTTCTTCGGCACTTTTTTGTTTTACAGCTTTACTGTGAAACTTGTAACCCAAAATCAGTGGTGCTCCTAGTATAAAACTACCAAAAGCAATGTTTTAATTGGACTTCTGTTGCTTCCTCTAGGCAAAGATGTTTGCAGGAGGAAAGGGTAGGGGCCACAGCTGATAACTTTGACTAAAAAGATGGGAGGTGATAGGGCTTCTTTGTGGAATTTCAGATTAGTCCAAACAGACACTTCCTTGCTTTGGCCTGCTAGTTTAGTTTATTCAGAGACCATGGTGCCATTTGCCTCCTCTCCCACAGCCATTTTACTCTTTTTCTGCTAAGCTAGAGGATGCAGAGACAAAAATTATGTATGCAACTTCAGCTCCTGAACAACTTTCCTTAGTTAAAAGTGAGATATGATGAGCAATGAACTCTGCAAGATAACATTACTTCTATTTTTCTAGTACAAGGAGCTGCCTTCCTGTATTTTCTTGTAAAACAGTAAGAAAGGTGCTACAAGAGAGCTTACATACATATTTGTTCCAAGACATGCAGCAAATCAGTAACATTTTGACATGCACGGAAACATTCTGATGTGAGACCTTACCTATACAGTCATCTTCAAAAGGACATTTTCATGCCATTAAGCTAAATCACCAGGGTGGAGCCGTGATGAGAGCGAGCTCTACAGGCATAATACGCAGCTTCTTCTGCAGGATGTGCTTTTTATTTTTACTTGTTTCCCTCTGCAAACATAGAAGGCAAGTGTAAACTAATGAATAACAAGCTTCAGAAGTGCATTGTGCAGAGCAATACAGTTGTGGGGTTGTTTTTTTTATTTATTTTTTATTCTGCAATGCAACTAACCTCTCAAAAAGTGGGAGAGAGAAGAAACATGTGAAATTCTCTGCTTATGCTCCAGAAATTGAGATCTCTCTGTCAAACAGAGGTGCTCCACTTTCTAATCTAATGGAAATTAGACAAGTTGGCTAGGAGTAGTTCATGTTGCACATTGATATCTAAAAGGACTTCCCCTCTAAAAACCTCTAACAAATCACATCCCTGTTTCTTACCGATCACTAACGTGGTTAAAGTGACTGATAGAAGCTTTTGCTTTGAGTAATGAAAGCATTAACTGAAAAACAAGCACACCTGCAGATGCAGCATATTTGTGTGAACACAGACATACAGGTATCACTAAAGTTTGTCACGTTAACTTAAGTAACTAATGTGGAAGATTATCGCTATGTTTCCAATACCATGGATAGTGATTTCCACATAACTTCCTGCTAGTGAAAAAAAGTTTTACGGCTCTGGGGAAAACAAACCTCACATTGAACTTTTTTTTTTTCCCTTTCCTTCTAAATTCACATTGAAAAAATAGTGTTTGTCTCACTGGAGAAGCAAAAGTACGTGTACTGTGGATTTCCGTGCAAAGAAATGGTGTTGGATTTCAACACCTTTGTTCGGAGCAAGCTTTGTCTCCCATGTGTCACAATCCAGCAATACGTAATAGGATTTGTTTCACTGTGTCTGATTGACACACTTGATTACTTTCCTTTTATATAATTAATTTAGATATCCGTACAGTGGGAAAAATCTCACATAACAGCAATACGCCTCAGAAAAGCCTTCTCTTCCTTAAATGAGAATGTTAGGAACAGCCTGGAGGGAAAAGTTAAAAGATTAAAAGCAAAGGATCAGCATGGAGGCTTCTTAATGAATACCTCATTAGGGTCAGAAAAAGGGTACCAAAGGCAGAAAGGAAAGAAAACAGTAGGAGTAACTGGTAAAGTACAAGAGTTTATTCAGACCAAAATAATCTTTTTAAATGGTAATGCAACTAAACCCAAGGGGAAGTTAGTATCATTGTAACTGTTAGTTAAGTATAACATGGAAAACATAGAGGCCAATTGTGCTTTCCCTTGCACGAAACTTCTGTTAAGGGCAGATCATTACGAAGACTAGAAGAAAATGCGAGTAGCCAAATATGAAGACAAGTAATGTATCTATGATTTTTGTACAAGTCAATTGGACTAGTGAGGTGCTTATGGGTTTATCAAAGAGAATGAAAGGTTGAATACAGATACCTTAGCCTATGTCAGTGTGAAAGGTATTATTGCCCATAAAAAAAAAAAAGATACTGTGATCCTTGGTGCTTTGTCTAGAGGGCAGCAAACTTAATAGAATGATACCAAAACAGATGTTCTGCCAAATTTGTACAGCTTGTTTCCTGTTTGGTTTTTTTTTTCCAAAGTAAAATTTATTGCTCTATTTCGAAAAATAAAATTCATTAGTGAACTCTCTTTACACTTGTGGCTTTTGGATGTTCCTTGTGGGTACTGAGGACCAGCAACAGAGGTGGAAAAACAATGAAGGCTGTTGCGGCCAGAGTGTGAGCTAAGCTATGATACTGTGAACCTGTGAATCCTCAACAAAATGCAGTCTTGGTTTTCAAGCAACCAAAACTGCACAGATGCCCAGAAAGGGTAGCACTGTGCCCTCCCGAAGATGTCACATGAGCTTTACTTTAGTGCTAGGAAAATTACCAACTGAGCTGAGCAAACGCTTGGATGTGTGGCTGTCCTCTGTACTGACATGACTTTTTTGACAGTATGTTTAAGAACATGGAACAGCATCATAAAATGTATTTAAATGCAAAATATTTTTGAACCCTTTTCCTTTGAAGTGATTTTTAGGTAGCACATGGGTAAAGAAATATCTGAAAACAAAGCCTGATTTGAGAAAAAGAAAAGCTGTAATTGTCTTATGGTAAGTTGCTAATAACAAAGCTAAGAAGAAAACAGTGAAGGCAGAAATCTAACAGCAGAACTAGAGATCCACTTTGAAAACAGATTCTGATTCCTGCCCCACACTTTCCATTTCTCATTGTTGTATGTTACGTGAAGACCCTGAGGAGGGAGAAAATCCTGAGCAACTGCCAGAAATGGAGCCCACGAATTGGTCTGCCACCACTCCATGTATCTCATGGTGGGTGGGGGAAGTAAAATTGTATAAACTTTTAGGCTTGAGTAAGAAGAATGAGGGGAGAAAGGAGAAAATACGAAAACCAATAGGGGTTCATTAATAAAAAGATGAAAGGGCAGCATAACGCTATAAACTTGGATTGGGAGGGGCATGCATGGTTCCCCAATAAGCAAGTTTGGGCTACGTCTTTCCACACAGTGTGCTGCTTGCTTCAAGCAGAGGGTCTGGCCAGGCTGCTGATGCTAAAGCAGGGTTAAACAGAGGATAACTGCCAACAGAACATTTTTTAGGGAAGTCAAATAGTACATTTTTCTCCCTTGCGTAAGCCCCCCAACACAAAAGTACAGCTGTTCAGTGGTTTTCTGGAATGTTTTACTATTTGCATGGGTCCCTCTGAGCTAGAAATGCTGAGGCACAGTACTCCCTTTCAGTGAGTCCCTCTCAATTTTCAGAAAACTGAGGGGACTCAGGAATACTGCTTTATTTTCTGTTCCTATACTTCCTCTACTGATTATTAGGTTCCACTAGCCAACAATCTATCAGTAACTGAAAAACTTGTATAACCTAGAAGAAAGGAATAGGTGATTTAGCTGAAATTAGGTGTTTGGTTAAATCATTCTTTGTTCTGGTCATAACTGTAATTACAGCTTTCATCTCAAATAGTGAAATACTGTCCAAATATTGACCTTGCCCAAATTTAGTACTAGTGTCTTTAGATAATGCCAGTTACCTTTTGCTGTAGCCTGTTTCGTGTCTTGTCTTCAATCATGCCGCTCACTGATGCATTCCCAATTTGATCTTGCTTTCCTGCTGTGAGGTCGTCTTCAGTTATTACCTATTTTCTGTGCCTATAAGAGAAATGCTACTCAACTACAATAAATGGATATAAACACCCCAAATAGTAACCAAGCATTCTAGTTAGCGTTGTTATATAGCAGATACCTGGACAGTTTTGCTATCAGGCAAAAAACAAATGGAATGAAAATTGTAAAACATACCTGACAGCCTGAAATCTGTAGTTCTTTCAGATGATGGTGCAACACAGAATACTAACAGCATGCTATTTGGAGCACAATATTTTCCCACCCTTAGTTGCAATTCACTTGAAAGCTCAAGTAATTTTAGCGTAATCCATTCTTTATGTGAAGGCCATAAATGATTAGACCAGCCATTCTATTTCATATGTGTTTTGTCTCAAACAATCACAGCTGTTAGGACTTACAGTCAAGATAACTTCTTTTCACTTGTTTGCTACAGCTCAGGTAAAAACATAATGTTCAAGTATCATAAGTTCCCTTGTTTGTCAGATTTGCAAAATTTCCTAAAATGTTCAAAAATGCACTCTAGAAGAACCTGCGACATCTGCCTTTTTTTTTGGCAAAGGATAAGTTTTAGAAGATGGTACAGAACATGGCATGAGTGCTCTGAGTACAATGACTGTCTATTGGTGAAAGTGATCTTAGGAGACAAATTTGTTGATGGAAAGAGAATTAGAAGAAATACTGTGGTTAGCAAAAGCTTACTGGCTTGCTTTTCACTGCAGGGTTTTTAGGTCCAGAACGGGGAGACAGAAAATGATATTGTGATTAGTAACTTTGTGTGCAATAGCAGCTGTATATAAGAAAGCTCTGCTGGAGCCTTTCTGATCGGCAGGCTGCAGTGTTTGAGCCTCATACATGAGGTCTAGAATACCTTTAAGCTCTAAGAGTAAATCATGTCACCTACTCAAAACTCTCTGATGTACTCAACTTGTGCATATATGCCAAAATTTTAACTTTGCATAAAATTTTAATTTCAGAACTGTTGTCTTATCCACCTGGAAAATAGTAACATTCTGGAGTGGAATCTGTATGCATCATGTCTTGGTAAGTAGCTGGGGTTCCATTCTCAGCAATAGCAACCTGTTTATTCCTGTTAGCATATTGGAAACTAATCCTAAAATGGTGAAAAGAAAAAACTTAGTCCTCCCTCTACTTTCACCCTCTTCAAAAATGATCCATATCTTCCATTTTCTCTTCAGAATTCCATGAGATTTCTAAAACTTTCTTTGTGATGCTCTGCAATTTTCTCTTACAAAAGCTCTCAAACCTGATCCTAACAATGCAGAGGCTAACTTCTTAAAAATACCATAGTCTCCCTTAGGACAAATTGTCCAAAAATCAGAACTGCTATCCAAGAATACTGCAAAATTGTTAACTAATATTTGAGAGGAACACGTGGTAGAACACAACATCTGAACCATTGCACTTCTGATGCAACTGTTGCTCAGCTGAGAGCATGAGGCACAAATATCGGCACTAAGCTAGACAAAGCTTAAAACCTGAAACAAGGTTACCCAAAGGCTAGAGGTTTAGCTATATGTTCAGTAAAGCCTATGATACAAGCAGACTGCTGTGGGCTGTAGTGGCCAGGCTGTACCTGACCTAGACCTTGCAGCTGTAAACTCTTAAATCTTAACAGACTTGCAACTCTGAATGGATTCTGAGATTACCCTCCTCTTTCCGGATGGAAACAGTGGTTTCAGATCAATGGATCTAAGACTTTGCAAGAGGTCTGATGTGTAATTACTCTTTAACTAGCATTTCAATCCAGATTAACTGTGAGGCCAGTGTTTATTTCACTTCCCTTTTTCTTCTCTGCTCTGTCATTTGTTGGCACAGGTCTCATCCTATTACCCATCAAATAAGTAATCTCCTTTACTCAACCTGTGCAGTTTCACTTAACTGCCCAAGTCCCTTGGTTATACCTAAGGAAACAACTGTGGAAATTTTAAATTTTAAACTTTCAGACCCCTCTCGATGTTAGTAAAATCGTAGAACAGTTTGGGTTGGAAGGGACTGTCAAAGGTCATCTAGTCCAGTGCTCTGCCATGAGCAGGGACATCTTCAACCAGATCAGGTTGCTCAGAGGCCCATCCAGCCTGGTCTGGGGTATCTCTAGGGATGGGGCATCCACCACCTCTCTGGGCAACCTGGGCCAGTGTTTCATCACCATCAGTGTAAAAAAAACTCTTCCTCATGTCCAGCCTGAATCTCCCCTCCTGTAGTTTAACACCGTTACCCTTTGTCTTACTGTATCGGGCCCTGCTAAAAAGTCTGTCCCCATTTTTCTTATATGGCCCTTTGAAGCACTGAAAAGCTGCAATAAGGCCTCCCCAGTGCCTTCTCTTTTCCAGGCTGAACAACCCCAACTCTCAGCCTGTCCTCATAGCAGAGCTGTTCCATATCTCTGATCATTTTTGTGGCCATTTGGGTGCCAGAGGAGATACGTCGCTGGGTTGCCAGTATTCCTGTCACAAATAGATGAGGGGTTTATTTTGCTTTGCTGCTCACTACCTTCCCCTGACTTTGGCCACTTTCTTTGGCATATCAAAAACTGCACAAGTGGATCTATTCATATGCCGATGAATCTTGATAACCTCTTTTCCTCAACTCGGCTTTAGGCATAACATATCCAAATTAAATAAGAGGAGAAATAGACTAAAATTGAGGTGTCACCTGGAAGATAACCATTAAATGCAACTAAAAAAAGGACAAGAGTACCCATAAAATGAGATTCAGACATAGTATTTGATTAAAATAATGCATAAATACCCCATGTTCTCTATCAAACTCGAGGCAGAATGTGATCATCTATGAACTCACCAAGGCAGAAAAGGAGACTTGAAGTGTGGAGAACAGAGATTTGTGCCAGCCACACAGAAACAACTGAGTGCTTCTCACAGTGTTATTAGGTGCCCTAAAATTGGAGCAGTAGTAGCCACAGGAGAGATTAATACTCCTGGTGAGACTGGTAGTTTCTGGACCTCAGGAAGGTTCAGAGAGAAAGGAGAGGTAGCGAGCAAATTAGAGTAACTTGTGACTGCTTAAAACACTTTCAACGGATACTACACTTTTGCAGAAATAAGAGTTTAACTAGGACAGCGTAATGAAAGCTTTTAGTTTATGGAACTTCAAGCTGCCATATTAATTACTGGAACTGTAGTAAGGAACCATAGGTACTGCCAGAGAAAAGGACACCTAAATGTGTTCCTTTAACAAATACAGCAGAAAAAAACCACCACAGCGCAGAAAACTTAGAGTGTAGGAAAATGCAGTGAGTGCTTATTATCTGAAAAAATTTTTAGTGGGAATTAACTCTGACACTTCTGCATATGCAGACATATGTCTGCAAACACAGTCCATACATTTCAACAGAATTATTCTAGAAAGTGTAAATAAATCACCCTATTTACTTCCAGCTTCTGGTTTTATAGTACTTATGAACAGCAAAAAGAAATTAGATACATTTTCAGATACTTAATACAGTTACAGGTATTATTTATTCAGCAGGTAACACAAATACAAAGCACGCATCTTTTTGTCCTAAGTGGACTGTAAAAAGCAGATTGTAGAGTTGTGACATTTTAAACCCAAAGGTAGCACTCTCCTCACTTTGGCAGTGCTGTGGATACTGACATTTCAGGCTGGTATTTACTGCCTTTTAAACCAGTAACTTCCATCTGCAGTTTGCACGCACAGTCCAACCCAAGCAAGGTGCTGTTTCCAAGCAGGAAGGCAGGACGTCTCACACCATCGGAAACCGGCCCACTGCTGCTCTCCTCCAGGGTAAGAATTAACGCTCTTTCAATCTACCACTTTGACAAAAGTACAGGGAGAATGAAACCAACTGTATTCAAATTTAATGATAAATGTGACTTCTCTCTCTTAATCAAATAGGACTATGCTTTCTCAGTTTAGCAACATGGACTAAGGAGGACTCGAAAGTCATAACTGATTTTTCTCTGCTATGTAGCTCAAGCTGTAGAGAGGAAAGATGTACAGAAATTCCATGTTTCTGCTGAAAAGGCATATCGTAAAAATTCTTAATATATCGGTGAAAGTTAACTTGTAGGCACTTCATATTTTTGGAAGATGCTGTAATTTAAAATATTATGGCGACAACAAGCAAAATAGACTGCCATAGTCAGGAGTGTGAAATTCCTCTGACAGTAAAACAGAGCTAAAAGCTTATCTACATCACCATTGTAATTATCTGCTTCAGGCCATGCTCACTCCTACTCAGCCGAAAGTCTAATCATATTTGTGGTGTGGGTTCATGCAAGTGAATGATGACAACCCCCCAAAACCCAACAAGAAACCAACATCGACCAAACACACCCCCCCCCAATAAAACAACAACAAAAACCCCAAACCAACACAAAACCCACCACCCAAAGACCCCACAAACCAAATCCCTCTTCATCTCTTTTTGGGGTCGGTAAGTTCACTGCGCCCATTTAGTAGTCTGTTCCATGCTATACAACACAATCAAAACTTACAGAAGTGATGGAAATTTACAGTGAACTGTTGGCTGCTCTGGACAGAATCCTGCTGTCACTGCCATATATCTCATTAATTCTAGGGGGTTTGCAGAAATATAGAAATGTGCATAACTGAATCCTGCAAATTTATTGCTTGTACACACTGTGATTTGATTTACTTATCTAGGTACTGATACGCGAGTTGATTTGCTCAGAAAAATACAGGACTTGTGTGCCTGTGAATAAGTGATAGCATCTTAAGTGTTTTAGTGTATGCAGTGTGGGAGGACAGTAAATATGTTACAGGATTTCACCTGAACATGTTGAAGAAACCTAGTCCAGTTTCATTTTTGAGAGTCAAAGCTAAGTTTAGGAGCTGGCTGATGGAGGAAGGGGAAGGGGGGGGGAGCTAAAGCATTTTTAACTTTTAGTAACTAAAATTTAATCTCTGGCTGCAGGTCACTCAATTCTTTTTCTGTAGAAAATTGCTACACAATTTTGATGAAACCAATACTAGTTGCAAACTGGTGTAAGCACGTTGCTCAAAGTCTAAAACATAATCAGCATCACTTTTAGTGTTTTTTTTTTGTTTTTGTTTTTAAATTAATTTGCATCATGAGTTTAACATCTGATCTTGACTAGGGACAACTAGGCTGCCTCTTGCAGGCTGTTGGGGAGAGCCTTGCTGGTGAGATGTTCCTGCTCCCGGCGCTCCCTGCTGTCACAGGCTGCCTTTGCTTTATCTGCCAGCTGCTGACAGGACATGAGAGCTCAGCACACGGCGTGGCTGGGAGTCTGGAGGGCATTTAGCTGTCTCCAAAATAAATATGTGGTGTGAGCTTAGCGAGCAGGCTTCGAAGGGCAAGCCAGGGAGGAGGTCTTCCGTGCCTGTGTTTTGTCCGGCACGGAGCCTTCCTCAGCCAACTTGATCTACCAAAGTAAGAATTCAGCAGGAGGCTGCAGCACAAACCACAAGCGCCGGCCGTGCCCCAGGGCCAGGCAGCGTGTTCCCGAGGGTTAAGGGAGAAGCGGCACGGCAGGCGGCCGGGCGCGCAGGGGCTGACCCGCACCCGCGGAAGCCACCGCCCCAGCCCGCGGCAGCCGGACGGACGCGCCTTACCTGGCTCCGCGGAGGGCCGGCCTCGGGGCGCGGAGCGGCCGCAGCCCGGCTGGGGCGGGCGGCTCAGCCCCGACGGCGCTGGCACCGCACCGGGCTCGGCTGGGCTGGGCTCCCCGCGCTCTCCCTTCCCGGCCGCACCGCTCCTCCCGCTCCGCTGCGCGGCCCCTCCATTTATAGTAGGGGCGTTGCAGCACAGCCCAGCTCGCCCGCTGTCTCTCCCCACCCATCTCCCGGGACAGACCCCTCTGACCCGTCTCCCTCCCACTTCCCCCCCTTCCCTACACCCCTTCCCCGGCCGCTGACACGCCCGCAGCCGGAGCCGCCCCGCCCGCTGCCGGTGCGAAGGCGGCCGGTCCGCAGGGCTCCAGCGGCAGCGAGGGGCTGCGCAGGGCGGGTGGCGGGCAGGACGGTGTGTCCCGGCGTCGGGCAAGGCAGCGCAGAGCCAGCTCCAGGGACTGTGTAACTCCGGGGGAGGGCGACTGCCAGCGCAGCGCAGGCTGCCAGGGATGGGCGTGGGACACCCGCTCCTTCCTTTTGCCTTCAGCTTTCTGAAGTGGGGGTCCCAAGAAGCGAATAAACATTTCCAGTTTCTCTAGGAATCCCCCGGGCCGCCTGTGAGAGCGACTGAAATGTTCACATCATCACTAGGGAAGTGGCAATATATGTAAAATTGCCATAATAAATCTGTCAAACTTTATTCTCTGGGAGTAGAGGGCAGAAGGAAAATCGTTGTGTTAAACTTCCCTGCAACACATGTCCTAGTAGGTATGCTCTTCATGTAACTGCTGGCTGACATAAAAATAGGGGCTTTGTGGATCAGGGTCTTTCTTTCCCTCTCTCTTTCTCCCTCTCTCTTTCTCCCTCTCTGTTTCTTCCCTTTCCTTCCTTTCAGACAGGGAGCAACTTTACATGCAGGATTTCTGAGATTGTCATGCTTATCAAGAACAGGATTTCAAAAGTTGTTTTATTTTAGGGTCATCTGACCATAGTTATGGACAGAGCTAATGCTCCTAATGGGAGCTTCACAACTGCAGATTGCTTTCTAATATTTTATACACCTAGTGTGTTTTTCAAGGTCTTCTTAAGGAAGACATAATGATTTAGGATGGTAATATCTTTCAAGAGTTGGCAGTGTACTTCATTGTGGCTAAGAGTAATTAGGATCTACTTAGTGATAGAAGGCAAATGAAGATGAAACATTTGGATTCTGCAGTAATAACAACTTAAGCTGGAATAATAATTGCTTTTCAGCATCTGCACATCTATAATCAGCAAGGTCTTGTCTGCCTATAATTTGTTTTTGGAAAGTCTGTTAGCTAAATCAGAAGTTCAGCTAGAAATGCAGAACTGAGGCACATTACGTGAACTTAATTGTTCCAGGCTGCGTCTGATAGGCTATGAGTGTGTTACGTGGAGGCATTAATTCACCTGTGACATAATCTTTGGCCCTGACCTTATTTATGTCGTGTCAAGAAAAATCATCTGCATTTTCATCAGAACAGCATCAGGACCAAAGCAGTCTATACTGGCAGTGTGTTACCCTCCTGCCACACTTTGGGAGTTTGTCACTGGCCTCCTCTCTGAAGAGATCATGCTGAGATATCTTCTAGCGATGAAGTATGTGCGTGTTCACAGATTTGTCACGACAGGGACTGGAAGCCACTTGCCAGTACATACTAGTCAGGCCTCTGCAGTTCCTGAAGCCAGCTACAGCGGTGTGCTCTTTTATTCCCGTATATGTTGTTGATTGTATTACATGGGGTTTTTTACATATGGGAAACATTTATTCTATCTGAACAATTCTTTGTGCATGTGTGACTGATTACAGGATGCTGAGTATCGTTGTATGTGGCAGTTACTCCACAATTCTGCCTCAGTCTGTTCTATGGTAAAACCTGCTGGGTGGAGCTGATGGGGAGAAGACCTCCATACGGTGATGCTTGCAGGGATTTGTCTGCTATTGGTCTTTAGTTCTCCTAATACTGAGCTGAAGTAACTGAAGCCAAATCCCAACACCAGCATCAAACACTGGCTACTTCAAGTCACATGCCTCTGGATGTGTGAATCATGACCCAGGATCAGCTGTTCCTTTTATTACCTTCCATCATCCCTTCTCTTCAGGAAAGGGGTGGGGAAAGTAGATGATAATTGTATTTTTAACCAGAATAAAATGAAAAAATAAACTTCTTTTTTAATTGGTACATGTAAAATTGAATTTGACTCTCCATCTGTCTGTTGAGTCCCGTCCTTCTCTGGTGCGCATGCACAAAAGAGAAGATGTAATTTCATGTAATTTTGGGAAAATCTCCTCATTACCAGCAGTTTTGTGACTGGAATCCCGGTAACAGAATTGTAACGTGATGAGCACTGAAACATGTACTCACTATAGAAATGTGATTTACAGGAACATCCAGTGAATAATAGACTTGATGACTAAAATTGTGTTTTCATTGAGCTGCTGTAAATAAAGAGGCTTCTTCCCACCAGAATTGATTGAGGTGTCTATAATGCAGAAAGGGCTTCAGGGAGCAGGTTTCATTCTACTGTTTGTGTTAGAGCAAATAGCTGTCATTAAGGAGGTGTCTGGACTGGGCAATTTGATTGCTATCACATCAAATAGATAGGTCTTCTAATAGTAATGTTTATTAAAATCACTAGCACTATATTGAGAATAAATTGCTTAAAACAAATCTTCATTGGGACCTCAAAATCATATTGTCTTTAAAACCCTCTGATTTTTAGTAAGTAATGCATTTGGAATGATTCACATCTGAACCTTCTGGTTGTGTTTTCTTCACATTTTCAAGATTGTTTTTCTGCAAGAATGAGAAGTAGAAAATGATTTTCTGTATTGAAAGCTGATGTTCCACACGTAGATCCTCATGCCTCTGGGCATATAGAGCCCAGCTTGAGGAAAGCACCACAGGTGAGATTTGTGGTGTGCTGCTTCTGTTTATTGTATTATTTTGGATGGATTTCTGGTGCATTTTCCCACTATCGCTTCTTTCAGGAAATAGGTTGGACTTTCGCACACGGAATGTAGCTGTGCATTTGCTTAGAAGAAAACGAGTAATTCGGAGGCAGGTCTTTGGCTGTACTGGAAACCTGTACATGTCCTGGCAGCAAGGTGATTTGGCTATGCTGATGATTTACCTGAAGATAAGGAAACTCACAAATGCTTTTTTAGCAGCACTTCTTGTCAAAAGACTCTCCTTCTGACATAATGAGTATTTTGGTCATACCCTGAGTCATAGCTGAGAAAGGGGACTAAGAGTTGATCCCAAGTCAATACATCTATTATTTAGACTTTTTCATCCTCTTTTGTCATCGGACTGTGGTTTCAGAGCGTGTTCCTTTGTGTCTACTACAACTGAAAGTTACAGGAAAACGTTAAGGAAATAAAATTTTGGAAAAAGGTAAACATTGTAATTCTCGTTGTCCTCTTGATCCCAAACTTGTTCAGCTGTAGGAACAAAGTTAGCAGCTTGTCTTGTAGGAGTAGGAGTGTATATTACTGTTGTCATCCTCTTTCTACATGGGACCATGGGAGACCATAAGGTTTTGCTAAGGCTAGCACACTCTAATAAGAATGATATATATTTGTGTATGTGAGAGAAGGAGAGAGCAGAAGAGGGAGAAATGTCTTTTGGGACAAGTGAAGGGAGGTCATTTGCAGACTTCTGAGCACAGTGGTGCTAATATTCACAAGATCTGCCTTTCTAGAGCTATGGAAATTTACATTATTATTTTTTTCCAATGAGGTCCTTGAATAATTAAGATACTTAATCTCCTTCCAGGGAGATATATGCTTTAACTTCTAGTCTTGCTTAGTTTGTACGCTTTAATTGTATCCCTTATAATCATGACAGCATACAGGAAAAGAGGAGTCTGGAAAATATGAAGACTGTAAGGAAGCCAGTGTTTCAAATATCAGCATTTTCTCAACACTTCAAAGTTTAACTGGTTCTATTTTGACAGAGAAGTAGCAGAATTTTTGTTTGACTTCTGTGAATTTAGGAAACTGAACTGCATGAGAAGTGTGTGACATCCTCATTTTCTAAAGTTCATAAAATTGGGAAATTATGTACTTATTTTTATATCTAGATCAGGGTTTTCTAGATCATTAGTTTAACAACAACTTCTTTTGAAGACTTTCTTAACAGTTCATTATATTAAATTCATTTGGTTGAAAAATCCTAGATGGCAACATTGAAATACGGTATGATTCAACGAACGCTTACTACATTCTCACCTCGTTTCCATGGCTGCCCTCCTGGTTGGTGGAATTGCACTCAGTGCCCTCTGCCCCCGAGGTGTGGGCACAGGGCAGGAGTGTGGGATGTGGAGAGAAAGCACAGGGAGACTGGGTTTGCTGCTTGTGTGCTTCTCCATCTGCATAGGCACAGGAGCTGCCACAGGGCTGGCAGTTCCAAAAAGCAGATATATGTCTTTTTGTGTGAGCAAAGTATCTGTGTCCAAACTAGATGTAAAATGGACCCTGGTTTGCTGGACTCATTGTTTAGTTTAATATTAAACCAGACAGGAATGAGGGTTTAACAGCATGATGTGTTTCCTTCCTGTGTATCCTTCCTTTTCTTTACCTTCCTCGTTTGTCTTTCTCGTTCATGTCAAAAACCTGGTGTTTGTTTAAATGAATGATGACCACTCTTGATAAGGAACTTTTTATTCTGGTCATGCTGCCTTTCACCTGACTGGGGCAGGGAGGGCCAAGAAGAGCCATCTTTTGGGTGACTCTAAGAAATGTCAGGCTGGAGGCCGGTATTTGAGGTCCTTTATTTATCAAGCATGTTGATATGCTTTTGGAAATGAGCCTTCTCCCCTCAGACTTACAGGTTTACTTTTTAATAGTGTTTCATCACAGGCACATGTGTCATTTAGCCTTGTTTTGTCATTTAAATCTGGCCTAGGGATGTTCACCTGTTCCGTGTGATTGCGGTCATGTTTTTTTCTGGGAACTGGCAGCAAAATGTATTTTAAATGTGTTTTCTAAAATGATACATGCCTTTAAATAAACTATTACACAGATCATGCCATTCAAAAGAATATTTTTACGAAATTCGGCACAAGACAGTGAACGCTGATTGTGATTCAAAAGTCTGTGAAGCTTGGCTACCATTCTATCACTGACTCCAGATTCAGCTCTGATCTCCACACAATGCCATGGAAGTGGCATCATTCGTGTTTCAGGTGATACAAAGGCAGAATTTGAGCCAAGAAAGTGTTCCTGTAAAAGGAATTATCTTTAAATTCCTTTGAGCTGGAAGCGGGGATGATGGTGATGAAATACGTTTGGAGAGGCTGTGTGATTTATTCTCAATATGTGATGCTACGTGTGAACTGAATGGAGTACTGTTAGTCAGGGAACACATTGTAGCCCTTCATTTACTCTTTCTTCGAGTAAATTCATCTCATCTGAAGCAAGATTCACATTAAAATTATGTTCAGGGTAGGACTGAATTAAAATTTGAAAGGAGCATGATAAATATTGAAATAGAGACACCTAAGGTGTAAAATCTGTGACTACTGTATATGTGGTTCTTTTATTGTGCAGTAGAACAGGATGGTTTGGGCACCTTCTGTTGACATGTTAATGATTTAAGGCTCTCGTAGGTCCTAAGAACTATCCCAATTAGTTTTTAACTGAGCATAAAATTATCAGTTTCTGGAAAAGGCTGTGGTTATGGTAAAGCAAGATGTTGTCTGCATTGCTTAATTATCTCTGAAAAATGGGTTTGGACTAATGTGTAATTAGTAATTTTTAAAGTGTCTTTTCCCAAAACAACGAACAAGACTCATCATTGTGGTAAACTTAAATACAGTATGTATTCCTAAAAACACATTTATACTCTGCACCAATGGAGAAACAAGAATTGGTGTTTGAGCTGACCTCTACTTCTTGTTGAACATAATAATTTTGATTACAATTTAATGGAGAGTGTGCAGGCTTATCAGTGATAACTACTATGTGAAAAATCTCTCTTCCCCAATCTAACTGTGGAAAGACTTAGAGGTCAGTTTTTACTTCTGGAGTTCTGTAAATTTACCAAGAATTACAAATGTAGGACCATCTTAAAATTATTTACCATGTTCTTTGATCTAAACAGAAGCACAAAAATATGGATTTTCCTATCTGTGCAGATTGCTTGAAGAAAATGTTATTTTCTAATTAGAAGGGGGGTTTGCTGTTTCTGAAAGAGATGTAACCAACAGGAGAGTAAAAGATGGTATTTTTAACACAGAGGTATTAAGCAGCTTCTTTTGCTTCTCTACACAAAATCATCCTTTCCCCCCTCCTCGTCAGAGCAGTTAAGAGTGAGGATAATAATTATTGTAGTTGTGGCTGAACACCCAGTTGTTCCAGGCATATATTTGTCATCAACCTAACCCTGCCCAGTTCCTGTGGCATGAAACGGACAGGGCAGAAGTACCATTATTGTCATTTAACAGGGGAATTGGGCCACCTAATCACTCATTAGCTTTCTGGATATCCTTGGGAAGCTTATGGCAGAGTGAAAATTCAAACCTGCTACTGTCTGAGCCCCAGAGCAGTGCTATCCACAGACCACTAGGGTCTGAGAATCAGCACTTCCCAATCAAGCTATTATAAATAAGAGCAAACATTTTATAACGTGAGATAAAAAGCAGCTAAATTCCAATGCTCATCAGCTTGATAATGTCAAAAACAGATGCAAGTTTCCAAGTACAGAGTGCTACCTGATCTACTGTAGAAGTAACTCTTCCTTGCAAATCTGTCACTTCAATCCAAATCCAATCAAAATACCCAGTGTGCTACTGAAAAGGTGTGTATGACCTGCAGACCCAAAGGGCTTGACTCTTCATCGCTCACACCTATATGTGGACTAAGTGTAATGTCCTGGCAGAGCAAAAATAGAGCAATTAATAACCAATGCGAACATGTGTAAATGACTAGGAAATGGGAGTTACCATTTTTCAGGAATTCTCCACATTTCAAAATGTGTGTTTGTCCTGAACTGGAGCAAATAGCTGGTCTGTCTTGTGAAGGGGAAAGTTTGGAAGAGACTGGCCTAGAATGACTGAAATGATTTGAAAGGTGATAGTATAAAATCTTATACATGTTGTGGTAAACGTAATATGCAATAGTGTGCTATGTTATTTAGAACAGTATGAAAACTAAGAACTATTTTTACGTTTAAAAACACATTGAAGCAACTTACCTGGTCAGAGTGATTATATCGTTGTACAAAGATCACTAACGAGAATTTACGTTTTAGTGCTCCAGTGCATGTGAAATATTTGATTTGTTTAAATAGCATGTGACTGTAGCATAAAATTAGGAACTCTGAATAATCACTTTGGATCAATAACATCTTTTTTGAAGGTCTTATACTTTCTTGACTCCTGTGAATAGCTTAAAAAGTACCTTTGCTGTGTCAGTTTTTGCAATACAAAAGCCATCTTCTCGGTATGTTGTATTGGTGTTTGCAGATTTATTTCTTCAAAAACTGTGAATCTAGATCAACTTGCAATTTCTGTCATCCCTGTTTGTAAGTCATCACAGCGCCCTCAGCCAGCCTGGCCAGGCCAGCGTGTGCCGCTGACATGCCCGTGTCAGAGCTTGCAGATGTTTTCTGTTTTCTCTGCACGTTTTGGGGCTCGCTTGTTTATCCAGATATTGACTGTTTTCAAAGAAGTAGAACTAGTTCCTAGGCAACCTTAATGAACGGTAGGAACACGTTAGTTTGTTTGTAATTTAGATGATTTTAGGCTGTTTACTGTGATGTTTGGTTTATTGCAATGGGCTGGCTTAGCTTATCAACAGTGAACTATGTAAATATCAGGATGAGGAAACAAACCACCAAAGGATCATGGCATGGTTATCAGGCTTTTTTTTTCTTTAAAGTGTTTTTATTGAAGAGGTTTATATTGTTAAGTTTTTAACACCAAATAGTAGCAGCATTTAGAATGCTTTGATCTTTAGAAAATATGAATTGCAGAAGGTGAATGACAGTTCCCTAAAGCCTCTCTTTGTGTACCTACAAAGAAACACAAATGTGTAGACATATAAACACGTCTGTATATTCTCACCTATATTCTCTGTAAGCTTACATAAGCATGTGTTAAAAAATATACTGTGTTATAAATCAGGGTTTTTTTTTCTCTGATCTGTGTTTTTGATGTGGTTGCCCTTTATAGCAGGAGCTTGGACTAGTATGCTTAGAAGGACAATTCTGGTCCTAATGACTAATGTTCTTAATTTTCTGCTCTGAAACACGCATAAAGGGTCAGGATCACTCTGTGTTATGCAGTGACAGCAACCATTAGATGTTAAAAACATCTAATGGATGATGTCAACATGTTGAACTGTTGCTAAAATTGAAATATTAGCACAAAGACATATAAATCCTTTTAGAAATGTACTGGATGAAATATATGTGCTTCCTACAGGCAGTCTGGCAGTGAGGTTGTATTTATGAACACATTTAATTATTAAGGTCAAATTTCAGAACAGTCTGGGAAACAGAATGTGTTTCTGTCATTCCCAGCTTATTTTCAGCTCAGAGCCTGTTTTCCTGACCAGTTTGCAAGGATTTGGATACCTGTTTTCTGAAGCAAGAGCTGACAGAGCCCGGCTGGAGCAGGGTTGTACCACTGAAGGAATGCATAGTGCTTTGAACAATTGGTGTAGAACTTGTTTAAACACCTCCCTGTTGCAGCATGTAACTCTAAATCGTAAGCACATCCGAATCTTGGTGAATTGGTACTACTGTCTAAACCTCTGTTTGGAAGTGCCAGGTACACGTCTTTGTCCATATTTCAATAAACTATTTATAGGCATCAAGATTCTGCATATTTTTCCAGAACTATTGTTTCTTTCGCAGTATTTGGGTTTTAAGCTTTGAGCAGAGAGTTATAACCACAGGAGAATTACTTCAACATTAGGGCAAGATGACTGCAAACAATGTCTGTTCTGGTTTAATTGCATTAAGCCAAAATAAAGATAATCCATACAGGAAAGTGTAGCTATGTGATATAATAACTCTTTATCAATTCACAGAATCAGCAACATTCTTGGTAATTTGCCTTATATCTGAGCAATGTGAAATTGGCAAAGTATATTTTGTTCTGGTTTTGTGTTGCTTTTTTTTCCTTTTTTTTGTTTCTTTCGGTTTTTGTTGGTTTGTTTGTTTTTGTTGTTTGTTTTCGTTGTTGGGTTTTTGTTTGTTTTTGGTTTTGCTTTTTTTTTTTT
>VWYH01008558.1:311541-501893 GCA_013399365.1 Pampusana beccarii | reverse complement strand
TTTTTTTTTTTTTTTTGAGCCAAAACATGCCATTCTCTTACAGAACTGTGTTTTCTTTTCTGGTTTGCCTATTTATTTCTGTAGGCCTGTTCAAGCAAAAAGCTAGTTCCAATTTGGAGTGAACTGGAAGAACCTAGTACTAGGAAGATAAGACTTTACTTACCCAGAAGTTAGAGCTGTAATGAACTCTCCAGAACTGCATGTGGAGAAGCTGGCAGGACAAGAGTTATCTGACACATTTGGCAGGTCTCACTTTCCCTGCAAGCTTTGACGCTTATGAGAATCCGGAATTTAAGAAAGTCACAGATATGAGAGCATGAATGGTTCTTGCCTTACTGAATAGTATGCATACAATGGGTTTAAAAAAAAATGTTGGACCAGACTGTACCAGCTGTGTTGCAATTTAGGGTGTGAATCTGCTTCTCTCTACCAGACTACCAATAGCACCCCAGGAGAGATTTTCATAGCTGGGAAAAGACACTTGGCACATTGCTCCTGTGTTCTTTGGGCTGTGCCTGAAGCAGGGATGAGACAGGAACAGTCAATGAAGCTGGATTCTCACAGGGGTCACCCTCTGGGCATTAGGACAATGTTGCTCTTGGGCAGGCTGCTCCAAGGCAAAGCAGGACCTGGCCATGCTTTCCTCAAATTTTTGTCCGTAGTCATCTCGGTAGGAAGCCCTCAGCAACCAGCTTACTGCCTGGTATTTGTGAAGGATAGTCCACCACTTAGCAGTGATCGCATCCATCTCTTTTGTTGCCTTTTCCTCTTCTGTTAAATGTGTTTGTTTATTTTTTCTTCCTCATGATTTTGCTGTGTTAGCACCTCTGACCCTTTCTTCACTGAGGGAGGTCTTACAGAATTTGTCTGCCTCTGCACATTGTTTTGGGATCTCTCCTGCTTGTGTGCCCTGAGGAAAGTAAAAACATAGGGTTGGTTTGTTTGTTGTTAAGAGCTCCTTCAAAAAAGCATTAGCATTGGAGTAAAGCCTACAATAATCAGGAAATGAAAGAGAAGGAAGAACATAAATTCACCAGCAGATATTTTGCCTGTTTCCATGCATTCTCAATTGAAAAAAAGCCTCTTGGTTTTCTTTTATTTCTATAATACACCAGTATCTTAAAGCAGCATTAAGGCCCATGTTTCTAACATGACTTTTTGAAGTGTTCATCATCTGCTGAGAAAATAAATTAATTCCAAAATGTAATATAGGGCTGATCAGGTTGAAAATTGGAACCCACATACCAGTGTCAGGTGTCTTTGGATGGTTCTCAAATGTATTAAATCAGGGTAAATGAAAAGAAAATGGCTTAGTTTTTTTTCAGCTGAATGGCAATGTGCCTTATTGGGGACAGAGTCTCTCTGCTAAAGACAGATTACAGAGATAATGTAGTAAAATAAGAGAACTGAAGTACTATTTAGTGTTTTTCTTCCTGTTTTTAGTGACATGTGAATATAGCTTATTAGTAGTGGGGAAACTCATAGTAAAAATGAGTTCAGCTAAGTGCAATAGAATGTTGATAGCAGGAACTCCTTTTAAGAGCTCAGGATACCTTTTTATTGATAGAGACAGAACAGGCAGTCCTGATTAGGAGGCTTTGCAAATCAGAAATTATTATTATTATTTTTTCTCTCCTTCACAATTTTTCTATTTTATGTTGCTGAAATCTCACCGTTGCTTACAGTAGTCTATCCCTGGTGTCTCCCAAGATTGATTTTGAACCTTTCTTGGGAGACTTTTGCTAAAAGAGCCAGTGCTTGCAAATGTATTTGAATGACATTGAATGTTNAGCCTCTTGGTTTTCTTTTATTTCTATAATACCCCAGTATCTTAAAGCAGCATTAAGGCCCATGTTTCTAACATGACTTTTTGAAGTGTTCATCATCTGCTGAGAAAATAAATTAATTCCAAAATGTAATATAGGGCTGATCAGGTTGAAAATTGGAACCCACATACCAGTGTCAGGTGTCTTTGGATGGTTCTCAAATGTATTAAATCAGGGTAAATGAAAAGAAAATGGCTTAGTTTTTTTTCAGCTGAATGGCAATGTGCCTTATTGGGGACAGAGTCTCTCTGCTAAAGACAGATTACAGAGATAATGTAGTAAAATAAGAGAACTGAAGTACTATTTAGTGTTTTTCTTCCTGTTTTTAGTGACATGTGAATATAGCTTATTAGTAGTGGGGAAACTCATAGTAAAAATGAGTTCAGCTAAGTGCAATAGAATGTTGATAGCAGGAACTCCTTTTAAGAGCTCAGGATACCTTTTTATTGATAGAGACAGAACAGGCAGTCCTGATTAGGAGGCTTTGCAAATCAGAAATTATTATTATTATTTTTTCTCTCCTTCACAATTTTTCTATTTTATGTTGCTGAAATCTCACCGTTGCTTACAGTAGTCTATCCCTGGTGTCTCCCAAGATTGATTTTGAACCTTTCTTGGGAGACTTTTGCTAAAAGAGCCAGTGCTTGCAAATGTATTTGAATGACATTGAATGTTTTCTGATTTGTAACTTGTTTGTTGGTTGGTTTTGTGTGGGTTTTTGTTGCTGTTGTTATTTTGGTTTGGTGTTGTGGTTTTTGTTTTGGTTTTTATTTTTACATGCCTGTATCACCTAAAATACAGCTTAGAAGAAACCGATCTGCTTTGAGGGAAGCTCTTAATTCTGTTTAGGTTAGATGGAAGTGATATCTTGAGATTCAATTGGCCTTACTAGTGAAAGTTGTAAGTCAGAATTGAAATGCTGCTGCAGGCAAAACTGAATTTAGTAGAACAAAATTGGCAGAAACAAATAGCAACAGGATTTTATTTAAAATGTTATTTTATTAAAAAAGTGGTGAAATGGATCAAGAATAAAGTATAAATGGAAAAAGAACTCGTCAGAAAACCAAAGCATTTCTAGAAAAAATACCTGCCTATTCAGACTCTCAAATTCTATCAGTGTGTAATTCTCATGTTTTTAAACGCAAAGGCTTTGTTGACATGAATACTCCATGTTCTTTTTTCTTATGGCATGACTGTGGAAGAAATGTGTGAACCACCACCTGTTGTATTTTGTGTTGTTCCGTGTTGTCTCTGGGATGCCTGTCATTACTGACTGGAGCTCACCGATTTTGTTTGGTTTTGGACACTTTACATGCTACTTTATGGAGAATGTGGCAGGTTCTTGTAGTATTAGTGGTGGGGTTTTTTTGTTGTTGTGGTTTTTTTTAAAATTTTTTATTATTTTTAATATGCCTCAGTTTATCAATTTGCTGTCACCTATTCGGATTGGAGATACATCGTGTTTTATCTACATGCTAACCCAATGGGGTAAGTGTGAACGAAGAACTGAGCTCAAGTAAGGAAAACGAGAGGAACTCAGTGAGCGCCTATTCTGACAGTGAAAATAAGAAGTAGAAATCAGTCATAGCTGGGATTCATTAAAGGCAGTAACTGTTGTCAGCTGCAGAAGAACAGAAGGACCTCTTCAGGGTTAAATTCTCCAACTCATGAGGGGATTGAATGGACTGAACTCCAGCTGGATGGTGAGGAGCTACAGCTGCAAAACTTGGGTGATAGAGAGAAGCAGTGACTTGGAAGTCAAGCAACTAGAAAGAAATGGACTTTGTAAGAGGTGAGCATACGAAATGCCAGTTCTAGAGCGGGAGAATACATAAATTAAACAAAAAAGAAATAAAAAGAAAAAAATGTAGGTGGCTGGAGGAAATGTAAACTTGTATCTGACTTCAGAAAGGTTTGATAGTGCTCATAGTGTGTGTGGAAAACTTACCCTTTTAGGAAGGCATACAGTCATTCAGACTTGGGCTAACCTGCAGAAATGTGATGAAACTCTTTCCTTAAATGCAACAAATACAGGAAAAGCATTCTGATGGTGCACAAGCACTTGGATGGTGTGGTGATCCAGATAGATCTTTGTAAAATGAGTGAAATGTATTGAGGTTACTACTGTATTGTTTTTTAGAAGTAATTGCATTAGAACCATTATGTTCCTGAAAACTTTAAATGTAGCTGGTGATTAAGTACAGAAATCGCAGTTGTGTTTCCAAAAGGTAGCCCAAGAAGGAGTGGAAAAAGCCAGCTTTCTAGGATAGGTAGCAAATTGATGGGCATTTGAAAAACAGAGATGACCAGAAAAGAACTGGTAACTTTTCAGGAGTTCTGAGAATGCAGTAGGAAAATACATATTTTATCAGCCTTTTTAGGCAGCTTGCCCTCTTACCTGTGTGGTGGTAACCAAGTCACTGAGGTCTTCTCATGTAGGAAGTACAATTTGCTATCAGAGGCAGCTGGATTGTGTATTATTTTACACAGACTAATTATATTCCTTTGTAAACGCCTGGGGGTTTCACTGTACCGATGATTTGTGTTATAAAATGCTTTATACGGGAGCATCTTTCTTCCCTGTAGCAATGCTACCTCTGCTTTGTATTTATTAGGCAGTGTTTGTAGGTTTGTACTGTCCATTTGAATTTAGGAGATATATAAAGTTACGATGACTAACCTACACTGTGTGTGCTGAGGATGGTTGTCACCCATTTAGAATGAAATGTAAGCATTGCTACAATAGTAGTGTCACTTCTGCTTGCTAAAATTTATCAACAATTTTGATACTCTCAGGAGTTGCCATCTCTGGTTTTTTAGGCCTCTCACTTTTTTTAGAGCTTGTTTTTCTCTTTGTGGTAATGGCAATCATCCACACTCAGGTAGGCATGAGAGCGAGGGTTACCGTTCTCAGCCAGTCTGGCACACCTGGATCCCTTATGTAGGCTACTAACAGGTTCTAAAGTAAACCAAAGTTAATACATTAAACTTTGTTTCTAAGCAAGTCTGCTATATAATGATTACTGCAAAGTCCTGAATAAGTCAGGGTTTGGTCACCAGATATTTATCCAAAGCATTTATGATGTGAGACTTGTCATAAGCCAGACACCACTGAATCAGTCCCCTCCTTTCATTTTGGACAAATCTAAACACGCTTGTTTTGCTGACCAAAATTTTCACAGTCGCGTTTATCTTCCCTGTACCCTCTCATGTTGATAAGTGTCATATAATCACCAACGCTTTGCTTGCTTCCCCTCCCCGTTTCCCCTCACGTACACATGGAATTAAATGTGTCTTCTGAAGGTCCTCACACACTGTTGTCTTTTTTATATAACAACAACAACAAAAGTTTTAAACTTCTGTTAGTTAATTGAAAAACTCTAGTTCTGCAGCACATAAACTTGTTGAGGTTAGTTTTGTATCCCTAGATTATGTGATTACAATATTAGTCCTGAAACTTAACCTTTGTGAGGTTTTCCTTTTAAATTTTGTAGATGAGGGCTTGGTAGCTGCTGGCTTGAGACAGCTAAGGTGCATGGTCTGTCCTTGTCTGGGGCTCAGATGTCTCACCCAAAGCCCACAGATGTGAACAAAAAGGTTTCCTTTAGCTCTGGATCACATAAATCCTTGTGTCCTGAGGGGCATATCTGTAATATGTATAAACAACCAAGATGGGTACAGCAATAGCTTGCAGATAGGAATCGTTTAAATGAATGTGGAAAGAGATGTTAACAGTGTGATTAGTTAGTGTGATCTGTTTTTTCAGCCGTTATTTCAGCAATGGTAAGTGGCAGATTAAATTCTCAGTGGAATTTTCCTTTCTTCTTCCAGGCAGCGCTTGCAGCCTGCATGTCCCCCCTCTCAAGGGGATGTTTCAATGAATACATGTCACAGTTCTTAGCAACAAAACCGCGATTCTCTTTGTCAAATTTTATGCCATATAATGTTTCTATTAAAAAGGAATATCGGAAAGAAATCGGTAGAAGACTTTCTTCCCTTCATTCTTCCTGAAGAAATTCACAAGCAGTGATAAAAACTGTTTACTAGCTCTTACTTCGGCTGTATCTAAGATATTGGAGTACTCTACAGATGTTAATTATTAGGCTTTATAACAGATCTGAAAGAAGGAAAACGTTGTTTTGTTACCTTCTAAAACATAGCAAGTTCTGAGTGGAAAACGATAGCTGTTTCAAAGCTAATTGTGATGCTATGAAATGATCTGAGGGAGGAAATTGCACATATTGTGGCAAAGTTTTGGAGAAAATTAGGAAGGAAAAGAGTAATTAATTGGAAAAAATTGCTTGGAGCCTGGGGTTAACAACGCCAAATTTCAGAAACAGTCCCATGAATTTCATAGTGACTATACGCAGAACTACCCTTCAAAAATTATCTATTAATAAATTGGTTTATAAATTGATTCTGAGATGTAATTATAAATACGTATCTGGCACCAGTGACCTAATGTTGCCTTGTAGCACTTTAAAAAGCAAACAACTACCACGTTCAAAAACAGGCGTGAGATTAATCTAGGCTGTTCCTGCAAAGCCAAATGATTATAAATGTTCTGGCTTACAGCAAAATCCTTCTTTTCTATCGTTGTGCAGTGTGCTAGTGGCTGATTGAAAGGTGCAGGAGCAGAGGGTGTTTTGTGAGGGTGGGGGTTAAACGTTATACATTACACACTTTAATGCTAATCCTAAAAGAAGCAATCAATGCACCGTCTGCTCCCACCTCAGCATCTGCTCCTTCTCTTTGGGGCCTCAAATGAGGTGGTGAGAGTATGAAAAGGTGCATTAGCTCACACCTCCTGCACAGCCAGAAATGTGTAGTGCATAGTGAACTACAACCCCCAGTGCGGCCCCAGCTCACTTATAGCCTGGTCTGCAGTCTGCCGTCAATGGAGGGAATGGTTTTAATTTTTGTAAGCTGAGGGCCAGGTCTCCAGTGTTTAAAAACGATATTAGCTGATTTTTGCCTTTCATTTTAATACATTGAGATAGATTAAAATGTTATCGTTATCTTCCCTGCAAGTTAAATTTTGTTTCCAAAAGGTCCTAATCCTAGCTGGAAGCTTTCTGGAATAACAATATTGAATGAATGTTAATGGCACTTAAAATCCACGCAATTAATATACTTAAAGATGTAGAATGATAGATATTGTCCATAAAGTCTGAAATTGTGGGGGGATTATGTACGCTTTAGTCTGTGTTTAACTGCGTATATTTTAATAAGATTTTAAATTTCTCATTTGTGTTTTTATTTCATACAACAATAACGAAACAATTATGTCCAAAAGGGATTTATAAACTTGAAAAAAAAAACCCACATAAAATTCACAATGTGCATTAATGCTTATTATCCTAATTACAGTGGTCCCTTTTGAGGCATGCTTTGGTGTAAAATAATTAATTTTGATGCCTGCAGCTTAAGATGTGTAACTTGCTTCCGCCAGTTGCCTTTTGTAGAGCCCACAAGGGTGGAAACTGATGCTTAAGTATATTTTGTTATTCTAATCAGTCTCTTCCTATCTTTAGAAGCCCCATCTGCCTTTGAGAGATCAGATCATACAGTGTTATTCAAGGTTAATATGGATGTTCCCAGTTAAAAAGAAATGTAAGGGTTCCCTAAAGCATATAGCAATACAGAATTGGATTCATTTTGTATCAGGTTGGCTAGCAGATTTTTATTTTTTTTCCCCCCAACTGCATAACCATCTTCTTTCCCCAAATCAGGGTCAGTGTGGCTAATTTCTGCACCTTTGTCCTGACATAGGTCTTGAAGTTGATCTTGGAAAGGCTTCATCAGTTTGAAAAGGGCTTCGAGGCACTTGCAGTGATTGTCATTGATGGGGATAGTAGATGATTTTAAAAACTTGAATATTGAGAACAGCTTTGACAAAACTACAGCTGTGAGTGCTGTTAGCTCTGCCTGCCCCACCTGTGAGAGATACCTGACACTGGAGGTGGAGGCGGAGGCTGAAGTGGGAAGAAATGATACAACACAGTTCGGTAGGTCTCTTTTTCTTGGCATGATAATTTGTTTGTTTATAGTGTCTTTTGGCTCATTAGTAAACTGGGAGGTTATAAATGCAGCTCCAATATTGAGCACCTTGCAACCTGGGCTGTCTGGATACTGCAGAGGCAGATCATGTAGTACCTGATGATAGGCTGAGAACCTGAGACCACTGAAATTAAAGCAGCTGGCAGAAATGATGGTCTTGATTAGCTGCTCTGTATTTGTCTTTGTTAAGTCTGATTCACAGCCCTTGTAACCTCCAGCCAGAAGTGTTTGGGTGACAACCTGTTGTCTCAAGACCCGTGGAACTGGAGAGAAAGGGCTCTGCCCTCACTGGAAAGGCAAAGTGACCTGTGGTGATCAGCTGTGCCTTGGGGAGCTCCCACCTAGCTCAGTGCTGGTAAGGAGAAAACAGTGTCTAACGCTGGCAGGGAGAGCAGGAAAACAAGGGAGGCAGAAATGAAATGAAAGACAATGTTGTAGCCATTTGTAAGAATGGATTTGAAGGAGATTATGGTGGGCACATATCTTTACTACTTAAACACAGTTTCTCCCAGAGAACATTGTTTGTATGCTTTTCTATTAGTGAAGAAATAGGCATTGCGATTTTTTTAATAATGTAATTTGGCTCACCTGTGAAAGAGCTGCCATCCTTAATTAGTCTTTGTCTCTGAGTGGCTGGAGATCTCTTTTTGTCAGAATATGGACTTTCTTTTACCCCTTTATACATAGTGAAGCTTGGACTGAATACGATCTGGATAGCTGAGTATGTATATGGGATCACAGGTATTTTAGCCTTTTTTTCATTTATTATCCTTTTCATTCTCTTTCTAAGCATTCTTAGGGGATGCAATGTTATTAGAAAACTACAGTTTTCTTTAACTAGACCGGCAAAATTTTAAGTCCATGTAAAACGAATGATATGTACAAGTTCAGATTATTACTGAAAGCTTCTGAAGAGGAAAAGCTACAAAAACTAAAGAAGAGTTTAAAGGGAACGCATTTGTTTCTGACTTTGATGTCAGGTTTAGGTATGTCTTTTGGCTTTTTGGAGATGTTTGGTTCCTGTAGACTTCGGGGGTTGGGAGCCCTGCGATGGTAGTAAACTGTAGAATAACTAATGTTCTGCTTAAGGAGCTCACTTCGTTGCTGCCTCCTGGAGTAGGCAGCGTTGATTCCACACAGAGAGTAGCTAACTTTGACTTGAAATGAAGCAATTAATTACTTATTGTTACACACTTGTTGGCACTCATGAAAAGATGTAAAGTGGGGTTGTTTTTCTTGTGTTCTAAAGTAAAATTTGAAGGTTTTTATCTAAAAATTCAAACTTATTAGCAGTGTTAGACAAGAGTCAGCCATCTGGAAGACCATCAACCCTTGGAGCCTTCATGGGGCTAATAGAGAAACGATGCTCTTTTCTCAACACTGCTAAATGTTAATAGAGAAGGGCTATTGAGACATCATTTAAATCTTATTTTTCATTGCTTATTGTAAAGTCTGTATGCTGTTAATGACTCTAAATGAATGATAAGAGACTGATTGTACTGGCTTTAACTATTCCTCCCAAAATTAAAGCTTCAGATTAGGTAATGTAAAAAGACCCCTTCAATGACACTAATAAAGAGAAATGTCACTTGTCTAACACCTTCAAGTGCTTTCTCCATTGCTGGCACACAGTTGGCATTGAGTGAGCAGCTTTTTATCTAACGTTGCTCATCAGTGTGGACTGTAAAAACTGAAAACAGAACCGCAGATGCCCATATGGCCATCTTTCCAAAGCCTGTACGTAAATGGCCTGTGAACAAGATGAAGCGCAAGGTCTGGTATTTCTCTTGTCATTTTTTGTTATAACTGAAATTAAGCGATCGAGGTATGATATCATGTGGAAGAGGGAGAAACAAGATGGTTTTCTATTTGAATTTACTAGAGTTGTGAAAGCACAAAGCCAATAACTAGTTCGTCCTTTTCGGAAAATCTGAAGTGTTGAAAAAGTGGGGTGTTTAACGAAAAACTTTTCCCAAGTTGTTGGTGTTTTGGTCAAAGTGAACTTCATATCCTACCTCAGCATCGACAAAATACTTACCTGTTTTGCTTAATGCTTGGAATAAATACAGTTGAGGCAGGTTGAAGCACACAGTCTTGCCATGTCTTGGTTTGCATATGAAAAACTTCTAAAGTGTGGCAAAGTGCACATCTGTTTATTTTACAGTAAGTGATAAGAAAACTCCCCATCAGTGTCTGTCCTTTTTCTGACATCATGCATATTTCTCAGTTTGCTAATTAAAATGGGTAAAGGACACACACATATCTGGTTTTAATTATGGTGTTTATTGCATAATAAGTAGCAGATTCCTCTTATTCACAACTGTTTTGTCAAAACATATGTTGCATTATTCTTTCATTCTGTTCTTTTACTGTGTTAATGTACACAGTGATCGTAGCCACAGTATCAGACAATGGCAGCATCAACAGGAGTCAAGGGCCAAATGAGAGATTCAGTGGTACTGGTTCCACTTTGAGAAATAGTAGCAAATTCAAAGGGATTAGTACTGATAAATGAGAGTTTGGCTAAAGATTAGAAATACATAAACAGCATTTGCTGTGTTTTGTTCTTCAGCCTCAGAAAATTAGTACTCAACCTTGGTAACAGAATGAGTGTGATTCTTTAGAATCAAAGAATTCTGTCTCTGCAGAATGTGGCTTTGGATAGACTGTAAAGATGAATCACCTCTGTGGAAGGTGGCAAGTCACAGGCTATTGCTAAATCTTCTGGTCCTGATGGAATGATACAACCAGTGGTAGGCAAAAGTACTTCTCACTTACGGGATGAATTTTTGGAAAGTGCACCTTTCACAATGTTCTCCTGAAAATCTGTTCCATATGGAATTACTCCATATTAGGTTGCTTTGCAGACTTTTGCACAGAGAACATCTTGTCAATCTATGAAAGTTATTTTGTGTTAATGTATTAGTTTACCATACATGGGTGTTAACCTTGGATACATACATATGTATTTGTTTAATTCTGTCCTTTCTGTAACTGCTGTGATTAATCATTCTTATCTGATGATTTATCTTTTTTTTATTAAGGTTTTGCTGCAAATTAAACACAAGTGTTTTTAAAACATAGGGCTCAGTACATTGTGTTTGCAAATAGCTGTGTGCTGCATTGGAAACTGAAGCCTTCACTGCAGGTCACCTGGGTTCTTTCTCCTTGCAGTTACCTTCAGTATTTCATTTAAGCTCCCTCCCTCTCTCTGGATCCTCTTCTGCTCTTCAGCTGCAGCATATGTTGGGTGACCTTTTTGGTTATTTATCTGTCTGTCCTAGCTTGTCTGATTAACATTGACTGTGGTTTTCCTCCTTCAGCAACAAAGCGGTCTCATCCTAGAGAGACGAGAGTCCGCCTGCCAGCGGACCTTTAATTGTCTGGTTTAAAAATAAACAAAGCAAAACTTGATCGTTGTGGGTCTTGGTTTTGCCTGAGCTAACATGGCCTGGACAGGCATACAGGCCTCAGAGTTCAAGGTGGAATTTGCTGTTCAGCTTAGTGTCAAGGTGGCTGCAGGAAGAGGTTTCTGAGAGAGCTGTATACCGTAGATGGAAGCAGAGCTCTGTGCCGACTTCACATGTGCTTTTAGCTTTGGCCCTTTCATCAGTTTTACTCAGGGAATTAGATTATCTTCTATCCAGGAATCATAGAAATATACGTTAAAGAGAATTTATCTACATTCCATTCTTCACTGTGTGATACTTCGGTGTTATTTTTCCATCTGCTTCCTAATATTTCCATTTGCATGGTGAAATATTATTGTATTGTAGGCAAGCACTGTGTGGTGTTTACTGTCCTACATGGAGAAGATCCTGATCTGAAACACACGTGGTTTCCTTTGGCCATGCTTGCTTTCAGGTATTAGATCTCAGAAAATCACAATTCGTAATATGAGTTTCTACCAGAACAACAAGTGCCTGCCTGCATCTTGCTGCATCCTGTGTGCTAAATAATCTTTTGGTTGTTTTTATTAGTCTACGCAAGTTTTGCTGCATTGGCTGAAGGACAGTTGCCCTGAAGTATAAATGGTCTGAATATGACACTTAATGCATATCTAAGTAGTGTTGATAAATACTAATTTCACAAGATATTAGCTATATAAATGGTTAAAATATGGCACTGGACACCAAAGTGAATCATATTGTATTCTGGGCAAATTGTTTATAAGATTTTATCTGCTTAAAAAAAACCAACGACGACCAACCAAACAAAAAACAAACCAAAAAACCCCAAACAACTTGTAAAACTCCAAACCTTTCAGAATTCTCTGAATCTATCCTTTCTATGCACACCCTCAAGAGCATGTACTGAAGAGAACTCACTTCTCCCATTGTCACTAAATATGAATATTATTTTCCTTTTATTTTCCCATTATTTTCCGTTTAGGCCTCCTGAAATACAATGACTGACTGGCAGATTATTAGTGAAGAATAAAGCAGAAGATTACTAAACAAAGAACAGAATGTCCAAATTTTCAAAGCATGAAGCTTATCAATTATTCTGACTTCTCACAAAAATCAGAAATGACTGAATACTATCTAGATTTATGGTATCCCAAATTTACTTTTACCAGACCAAAACACCAACAAGGTGTCAACAACCATCGTATTGCGTCCTGACAACGGTTCTTGGAAACTAGAAAGAGAGCACAGCTCTAAGAAAGGTAGGAATTACTTTTGTCTGCCATTTAGTTAAATGAACAGTTGTTTTTTCTGCATATTATATGTAGGTTCTGTTACTATTGAAGACTTCATTGTATTTCTGCTCTTAGAATAACATAGTTTTTTAGTTGATTGTTGATATGAGTGAGGACTATGGGACTGGTCTGTGTGTAATCAAATAACTGACTTTGCAAGAAATTCAGCATGTATGTGTGGCTAATAACAAAAATATTTTGGCAATGCTGACCCTCCAGAAACTTCCAGGTTGTTTATCTGGGCATAAATGTGCATTAGTCTGCACTTGGTTTTTGTTCCCTGTGCTTGAAAACAGAAAGTAATAACTTGTGACCTGACAAATACCCTGCCTTAAGTTACACAGGACAAAATGGCATTTTCAATTTCTAACCCAAACCCCATTATTATTGATTCTTTCCTTCAAGCTATGTAGTATTTTAAATTAAAGAATAGGTGATGATTCAGAGCTATAATCAACTGCTCTGTACTTGAGGAGCCGTGTAGCTCCCTGATGATTTTGTTAGGCAACGTGAATCAGATGCATTTGTTGAGTATCGTGTCTTGCACTCCATCGTTGGTGCCTTCTGCGTCGTTTCTGCCCTCACAAGACAAGGGACTTGGGGTACCCAAGGTAAGGAGTCCTCGAGGATGAGACACGGCCCCTTCCCTGAGCAGTGCCAGCGAGGTTCCCTGTTGCATATTAGGATGTGACCTTCTTGTGGGATGAACTGGGCAACTGTGCCTGTCCTGTCACTTGAGCTGTTGGTTCCCACACAACAGGAATGCAAAGTCTGCCTGGAGGAGAACATGGTTCCTCCCAAGTGACTTTGATTACTTCTGTGGAGGAATAGGTCTCTATGGTGTTTGTAAATTTTTGTGACCTGGATTGTTTTCACAAAGTGCTCGCTGGAGAGAAGGAATAATAGAAACTATGAGTAAAGCTTTCTTGATACGTGCTTACCTTCTATGTTGGGTGTGTCTTTTGAGCTTTCTGGCAGTAGGTTTTATGTGGATGTCTTGTTCGTGCTCTTGGGGGTTCCTCTGATATAGTCATCCCAACTTTGTTGCATTGTCCTATTCCCTTGTCACCAATGACAGCAGCTTCTTGTTGGTAAAAGAAAAAAGCTCTATTTTTAATTGTTTTATTTATTTACTCGCTGAAGTAGGATTAAATATACTGTTCCTCTAAAGGAGACTAGAGCAGGGCTTTAGACCTACATTTTGGTACCTAACAACAGCAAGGAATAATATATTATTACATCAGCTTTAAGCATTATCCGTGCCACTCTGGTAGCGATACCATAAATCAATACTGCTTTCCCACCTGGGTGGGGAAATCACTGCTGCTTGTAGGAATGTCTCCTCCCTGGTTTCCGGTAACCCAAGTGATGCATCTTGTGCAGCAAGCTGTCTGTCCTGGGGCCCCCTGGAACCATGATGCATCTTCTGTGCTCATCTAGATACAAGTCTCATTACCTCTGAGGGCAGTATGTTGTCATTACTGTCACATACACACATTGTACTGCCAAACAGCTGTTGGGAACGTGAGATCCATGTTCTCCTACATTTATTTCGCACTTCACACATTTGTTCTCGCCTCCAAAGTACTGCATGGGGCTGTGTATAATCATATTTTCGTTTGCAAGGAAAGGAGACGTGCACAGCAACTCACAGAGCGAATGATTTACATTAATAATAAAATAACTTGGTATATTTGAGAAGGCTGATAAACTGGCTTTATGCTATACTAACAGACTAAATGACTGGGAAGGGCATGTTTGCTTTCAATTGCAAAGCATCATAAATACCAGTGACTGGAGTCCATTCTACTGCATGCTGTGCTAGAATCTGATTTATCTGATTTATTTAATGAGTTTCTAAATAATTCAATTCTGAAATACAGGAGACTCTACCAGTAACATTTCATGAAGTGAAACATTTTAAATATATTTTAATACAACAGTATCCAACATTCTGCAAAACAGTAAACAGTAAAACCTAATGGTAATTGGACATTATTTAGGATTATAACTTTTGACATTTTTATTGCACAATCTATCTTCATTTGTGTAAACAGCTCCATTGGTAAATAAGGACTTAACTTCATTTAACACCCATAAAATTGCTGATTGCTCTGAAGTTGAGCAAAATTAATTCATTTCCAGGATGGCAAATGGAGAGATTGTGTTTTGGTCCATTTTTTATTACAAATGACTCAAAGAGCAGCTTCCTATTAATCAGAGATGGATGCCAAAAGGAAAGTGCTAGAGGGAGACCAAGAGATCTCCAAAATGGATCAAAGAGTTTTTGTTTTTTTTAATTATTTGAAAAATCTCGATATTGAGAGTCTTCTATGGTTCTGCTCTGTGCTTCAGCATGGTTGGTACAAGAACAGCAAACAAGAACAACCCTTCCTCGGGGTGTCAAGATGTCCCTTCAGCTCTGCTGACTCCTTGCACAGGTAGGGTGGCTCTGGCTCTACCTTTCCAACCGCACAAGTGCCATAGAGATGAAGCTATAAAATGCTGCCAGAACTAGTACACCATAGATCACATTCTTCATGCTTTACTCATTGCTTCTGGAGAGCTACATCATGTTTGTGTTTGACTCGGTCTTAGTTGGGCTGTGTGTGAACAGCTGCCCAAGCTGCCTTTAGTGGTGCAGCAGCAGTGTGGCCAAAGTCAGGACATTGCAATTAAGGTACCTGTAGGTACTTGCTGTATAGGCAGCTGTGGAGCTGGTGCTTTTTTAACAGATACTACGGATGTTGCGAAGGGGAACTGTAGTTCTCCCAACACTAGCCAAATAAAGAGTGTAAGAGTAACAAATGGCTTGTCTCTCCCTCTGCAGGCTAATGCCATCATGTCACTCCTGAAATTTCATAGAAGGAAATAAATCACTGATTTTTATGGTTTCTATGTCTTCTAGACATAACAAATCTAATTTATTCCTTTGACTGCAAGTCTTAGTCACTTACTACATGAGAGTAATGACTGTATTTTATTTAAATTCCTAGTTTGCCAATCTGAATCATAAAATCCAAATAAATGCCTATTATTCTGAAGAAAATTCTCATTTTTAACCAGAATAACCTGTTGGACTTTATCCATTTTTACCATTCATTTACCAGATATTTCTGAATGTGTTTACGTTACAACAGCACTGCTTTGAGTTCATTGACTCTTAGAGCACGTAGGGAGGAACCCTCCGAAACTCTGTGAGTGAACAAAAAGGCAGTGGATAAGCTTCAGTGTTAAGCACTGCAGGTAACGCATTGTGGAGGGAGCACACCTGCATGATCTTGGACTCAGAGCTGGCAGTTAAAACTCGGGAAAGAGGTCTTTGAGCTATTGTTCCCTGAAATCACCATATCAGTGTGCAGCTGCCAAAAAAAGCCAACAGAATGTTAGGCATCCTCAGGAAGGTTATGGAGAGGAAGGCAGAGGCAAATGCCCGTGCCTGTTAGGATGCTGAAGGGAATAGGCAGAGATGTGAGCTCGAGCACTCCTAACCAAGGTGAGCTGTAGGTCCTGGAGAAGGCAGAGGGACTGCAGAGAATGTGCTTGTGTGCTCTTCACCACAGTTTCTCACAGAGCAGCTGTGTGGAGTATGTTTGTGTAGTAGAATATATGCACAGGAACCTGGTCCAATCCTTGTAATCAGTTTAAATCTTTTGTATTGAATGGACAAGTGGGAACAGTTCCTCAGCTGTCAGGTAGAATAATTTTGGAGCTCCTTTGTCCACATTTGAAGATAAGAGTTCATACAAACAAACCAAGGTTAATATGTTACCTCTTAGTGTTTTTCCCACAGTGAACCAGAAACATATCCTCAACAGGAGATGCCTTTTATGTTTATGAAAAATGGTTAAGCACTTTTCTGTGTCATCATTAACATTCCCCTTGGATACAATCCAGTGATGAACAACTTCCTGATGGAAGAGGTCGTGGCTTTTCCCTCTCCCATAAGTATTAAATGTCAGTAATATGTTTGGGTGTAGTGATGCAGATAAAGATTTAGAGCCATGGGACCAGTGGCATTGAAAGAATAATGTAAGCTGTCTGCCGAGACTGCTTTTAAAAGGGGTGCAAGGCACGTATATTATCAGGAACAGGACAAGAAATTAAATTTATTTGGAATTCTTGTTCTATTGTAGGTACCCTAAGTGTGGTACGGCTTCTACCCACCTACAGAAAACAGTTAGTAAAATTCTGTGTTTGTGCTGTGTAACTGTGCAGAACAGTGGCATAACAGATGCAAGTTGTGAAGGGTGAAAGAAAACCTTTAGGCATGCAGTCTTTCTTGTTATTTGAAAGATGCAGAAGTTTAGTCAATTTACAGAGCTTATGGATGCTCCATTCTAACTGGGATACTTCAGTCCTTCCCAGCTGACAGGAGGATGGAATCCACACTACAGCTGGTGATGCCCTGCAGCTGATCTGTGTGCACAAAACACCACCTTACGCATGTAATGCATTAATGGCATCGCAAAATGGTTAATCCACTCCAAATTCTAGACTCTTGTTTCCAGTAATATTATTTATTTGAGCTTTAGTGTTGCTTGACATTTTAATTAGGCTAAGGAACTCATTTATTGTTGTGCTTCTATAGTAAAGCCAAATACTTCTTCCTGCCCCAGCCCCCTTTCCGCAAGTGTGTTTTCTGGTCTCTTTCTTGGTTGCTATCAGGATCCTATAATAATAGCTAACTTTTATTCGTTGTACAAGAGATGTCAATTCATACACTGAAGGCAATCTGATAGGCTTTTTTTTCCCCTGCATTTTTAAGGGAAACACACTCATTGTTTAATTAAGAGTTTAAATTTAAAACATCTTATTTCTAAATGAAACCTATGAGCTTTCTTAGAGTCTCTGAAGGAGACTTTGGTCTCAGAAAACACTGTAAAGTTAAAGTGATGTTTTTTCTTTGACAGTCAGACTTGTGTGGTCATTTCCCCTTGGCGTCAGAACTAAACTCTTATAAGATTTAAGTTTAAATGTGTGAAAAATGAAGAAATGAATGGATGAATCAGGACTCTTGTTATATCTGTCTGGGGCAGGAGAAAAACAGATTTCAAGAAAAGTATCTGGATTGGTCACTAAATTCAGTAATGGAGGCAAGATTTTATTTCAGAAAGTGTCTAAATTCAATTCAGAACCTAATATTTTAAAGCTTTCTTCTCTACCCCCAAACACAATAAGGCTGGTGTTTCCAGGACAAACGATTTAGCTCCTGAATGGATATAAGGGGTAAAATATTCTTATTTTATGTGATTAATACCAAATGTTGCATTTAGGAGAAATATAGATACGTCCCATTGATTGATAATAGGTACATTTGAAACATTCAAACCTTTTCTCAAATAAATATCCTCAGGCTAAACTGGGGTCACAGAGCCTTGTGCAGAGCAGTGACATGGGAGTTATGTCACTGACTTCAATAGGACCAAGAATTTGGTCTTGTTGACAGAAGTATCAAATGAATTATTACAGAGCTGAAGCTGTACATTGTTCTTGAGCGTTTTCCAGCACAGACCAAGATGGATGTTTGTTTCCTGTTACTCTTTTTGGATGTTTGCAACATTGCCGTCTTTTGGTGTGTTGCTGTTTTCCGTAATGGTTACCTGATTGAAAGAGGAAAATCTCACAAGGTTTTAGTTAGAACTGTGTGTTGAGTTTTGAAGGAATGTTTTTTCATAATTTCTTTTTTTTATTTTTTCTTTTTTTTTTTTAAGGCAAGATATGTTTTAGTGAACTTCTGTATTAGAGACCCTATGCCTTGGAGCAGGACCATGAGCTTTCTGCATTAAAAATGGCTTTAGTCACTTTTTGCACATGCTGTTTTGTGGAAAAAAAAGAAAAACACCTTCTCTTTTCCTAATTCCTTGTGTCTGACACCTTGCATTTTGTGTCAGGTCTGATGGCAGGGAATGTGTGGTCTGATGCTTCGTGAGGAGAGCAGGGAGGCTGTGGGTATTGCAGCTGTCAGTCAGCAGTGTGAGTGGGGGGGATTTCGGTGTAGATCTGCAAGTTCCAAGTCTTGTTTCTGTGAACTGTGTGCTTTCCATTTTGCGATCCATTATATGGTTTTCTCCTACATATGTGTACATCCGCAAGCTGCTGATGATTTTCTTAGTTGATGGATGGTCTAGAAAAAAATCATTATGAAAAGTTGTTGCTAACAAACATGTTGAAATAATGGGTCCAACCCCTTTTATCTGTTCTTTGGCCTGGATTTATAAAGCCAGCCTAATAAATGTCAGGAAGCAGAGGCAGGTGTTTTAGCTTCACTGCTGCTCTGGCATAAGGCATGGTTTAAAGTTTCCCTTCTTTCTGGGAATATACTCAGTAATAAAACTTCTCAAATGCTTGATTCTGTAAACATTACATTGGCCAAAATCCATGTTGCCAAAGGAAAGCCCTAGCTGTATGCTTACTTGGAAGGTGAAGTGGTTTACATATGTGAAAGTTATATACCAGCCTTGGAAAGATGAGACAGACAGAGGGGGTAAGGAGGTGCGCTCTGTTCTGCAGTCCTACGATATAGTTGTCTGTACTCAATAGTGTACAGCCAACGTAATTTACTGGCCAGGAGACCTTTTAAGGGTTGTTTGTGTGTGCTAAAGTAGTTTCTACAAAAGTTTTAAATGGATTTAAGTGTGGAGAGGCCTTTGAACATACATGTCTTTGACTTTCTCAATTCAGAATTGTTAGTTACTTGCCGTGATACATATTTCCGTATAACGATCTGCCTTTTTACTAAACTCTTCTAAACGAAAGACGATGTAGAAACGGTACCAAAAGATATATTCAGACTTTTATGAAACAGTTCTTCCTTCACACGTAGTCCTTGTTGCTGTGCAGTAAAATCAAGTAGTAAATTCTAAAATCCATAAAGTTAACTGAAACGTTTTAAAGATGAAATTGCATCTGGCTCTCATAGGCTTTGTGCTTTACTGTCTTGTGTTACCAACCTAAATTTGTTTGTGCAGGTTTTGCTTTTGGTGACAGATCTATAAAATAAACTAAGAAGTATCCATGGAAGTGTCGTAGGAGTTCGTCAGCTAACAGAAAAACCACAGCACATGGTTATTTTATGGATTTCTGCACCACCTGCCCCCAGTATCCCATTTAAGAAGAGAGTGACTTGCAAACTGATGGAGTAGTGCACAATAATCCTATCAGGGTCTTCAGGATGGGGTTCTTGTGGAGGAGTGTCACACAGCTGTAACCCGGTGTGTCCAGCCAGCCCCCTCCCCGAGCATGGAAATAGGAGGAAATTTGGCACTGAATTGCTTAGGGCCTCTTCAAGTGCTTCTTTCAGGAGTTTCTGAACTTATTTTGACTAGGACTCTTTGTCTGTGAAATAACATCTAATTTTTTTAGTGGAATTGAAACACTTGCAGGGAGGGACATAAACATAAAAAAAATAATTTTAAAAGACAACCAATAGAAATGGCTCATAAAGAGAATGCCTGACAAGTTTTTTGCACTGCCAGTTTAGCCTAGCATAGTTAAACATACTGAAATATGTAAAGGGGACTGAAAGATTTCATTCTTCCTACACTGTTGACATCTTTCCAAAACCATATTCCACTGACCCGGACAACTTTGAAATAATGTGTTTTCCTTCTCGGCCCAAGAGATCTCTTACTCCTAGTTATTTAGAAAAGACATTCTTGGTGAGCTACGCTTTCTAAATAAGGGTAGACAGTATTTCTTTTTTATAAGAAATTAATGGTGGCTTTGTGTGATCAGCGGTATTTTTTCAGCTAAAGGTTTTGGTTTTTTGTTTTTCTCCAGGCAATTTGTATAGATTTTATGTCATTTAGATGATCTGGAATATGCCAGAGCAGTAAACAGGACAGTCTTGAACTACAGGATGGGAGACCCAGTTTGAACCTTGAGCTCAGAATAAGAGTGAGGTGAAAATCCTCTCTTAGCTGTGTGGTAACAGCTGATTTAGTACTTGCAAAGGCGTTGTTATCTTCGAAGGCAGCATGTCCAAAACTGAATCCATTTGTCAATGCAGCGAAATGTTGGCCAATGAGCTAATGAACTGTTTTGACACATGTTATTTTTAAAAAATTATCGTTGGATGAAATTTACCAAACTAGAACCAAATTAATGATTTAGTTTCATTTCTTATGAAAAAACGTTTTTGTTTTTTAGGGTTTGGTTTTCTGTGTGTGTGTCCCCAGATTTACTTAGTGCTACGGTTTGCAATCACTGAGCGGTTTCTATGGAACGTGTTTGGTATAAACACAAAAGACATTTCTCATCTGTGTGTATTAGGGGATTTTAGTGCCCAACCTCCACCTAAACTCTGCCTGTGAAAGTTAAATCTGTCTTCCTTTGAAGTAATGGAAAGGCTCCCTTGATTACAGCAAAAACTGGATAAACCTAAAGAGTTAATTACTTAGTTCCTTACTTGGATTCAGTCAGATTGCTTCAGTGTTCCAGAGAAACTGTTTTTTGTAATTAATTTTTTTCAGTGAAATCTAATTAAACTTTGGTTATTATGCTGAAAAACATCAGTATCCTTACTAATAAGGGCAAGTGCATGCTTGTTATTTTAGGAGTGAAAAATCAGGAGAACATAATATCTATGCTGATGCTCTCCTAACTTCTGTCATTTAGCAAATATGACAACTTCTTTTAAGCTCATCACTGGAGTAATTCTGTCTCTTTTTTTTGGTCTGCTTGTTTCTTGGCTATGCAACTTCCAGTTCAGTTCCACAGAGCTTTTAGTATGTTTTGCTAATCTTAATCTGTTCCAACCCTCATATGTGTTTAAATCAGGTTGTATTTAATCAGATGCAATGATGTAAGGGAATAGTTGGACTCCCAAGTACATCGTTGTTATGGACTAAAAGTTTGTTTTATTTAATATTAAAGGCAAAAATTATGTTTTGTTCCTCTGTAAGTTTAGAATAATGGAGACTTAGTAGACCGGGTACTTTGCCTTTTTTCTTTTTCCCCCTTCTTCTTCCTTTAAGGGTTACTTAGAGAGAAATTATAAGCATCAATTCATGAGGGGAAAAACGTGATATGGAAAAATATCAGCATTGCCAGCAGTCTTGCTGGTTCCTGGCAACATGAAAATGTGAAGGGTGGCAGGCAGCTATGCTTATGTAGACATTGAGCTCTGTATGTATATCTCGTCAATTTTCTGCTCTAGATTTCATTAAGTTATTCTTGGGACACTTTGTAATGCAATACTCATTTTCAAGGTTGTATGAGGCTTCTATGAATTGCGTAAATACTTTAAAGGAAATGTTTACTACTAGTAACCATGTTCTTTATCAATACGAACAATAAAAAAGCCTACAACGTCTGTTGTTTCTCCTTTGTGTGTTCCCTTCTGTATATAGGTAGTTTCTGAGTAATAAAACTAATGAAGCTTGGCTTCCTTACATTATCATGTTTGGTACCGCATTTCTCCTGCCTAAAGGACGGGCAGACACACCAGATGTGTGCGTGTGAAGATTGACGTGCTGATGTTCTCTCAAGCCCACTGCTCCTCTTGACTGCTTTGGAAGTCCATGGAAATCCCTGACCCTTGGCTGCTGCACAAAATACAGGTGGTTTTAGGAGCAGCACGCGGCTGCATGATGCACCTCAGCGTTTGCTGTAGAACCTTCTTGTCTGAGACCTACAACCCTCTGTCAAGTTTGATTGAGGTTGGTAGGGTGTTCTAAAGTTGGTATGAGGCACTGACGTGACCGTGTAAGAACGGCTTCCTTGCAAGACTGCTCAGAAGAGTGCTGGGTTTTTTTCCATCTTTGGCTGCCAAGCTGCTCTTCGTGGCAGCCTTGACATCTTTTCTGGCCCGCTTGTCTTCTCACTTCCTGGTTTTCAGTTAATGTTTGTTTTAAGTGAAACTGCTGTAGAGAAATACACTTAGGCTGTAGGTGCAGTAAGGAGCATGGAAAGACAAGCACAAGGACCAAGCACCTCTTGGCTGCTATAACGCACTGATTTTTTGTGAACATTTAAACTGAGACTTTTAGTGGCCTGATAGCTACAGTCTAATACCTAGTTTGTTACGTGAACATTCGTTTTCGCCCTTTGGCCGCCCCATCTATAAATAGAATCTGGTTATAATTTTCCTGCTTTTGAAAAGTTCTTTGAGCTCTGCAAACAAGAAATAGGTGTGGGGTTGTTACAGAGTATCTGATCACTCTGCAAGTGAGAGCAATTGCAGAGTGACAGAAATACGCTTCTGGTGAATCTAGCGTAGCTTTGGGAATTTCGTATTTTCAACCCTATGTCTGTGTATTTTTATACTTTCTTAACAGTTTTATGTTTATCTATTGTATTATTTATCTTAGTTTTATTTAAATAGCAATCCTGATCTGCATCTAATTATGCTGTGTTCTTTTTAGCACACCTGACTGGCAAATGCCTTGTATGGATATATGATATACTCCTTGACTGGAGCTGAGGGCTTTGTCTTAATAATTTGACTTGCTATGCTTTGAACAACTTGTTCACCTTTGTATATTTGTTCTTTATTGTGAAGGTTGAACAGACAAAATGTGGAATGTTGTTCCTTGTATAATGCCAGTGAATTTTAGAGCAAGTGAGATATGGAGTGACAGTGCCAGAAACGAAAGCAGAGCATGGATTTTCTAGTTTCCAGTCCTCTACCTATTAAGCCACTTGATAATCATACCACCAGTTGAACTGGTAGAGCTGAAATGAAAACAGGCCACAATATTCAATAGCACCTCATTCCTCAGTTACAAAACAAGCAATAAAAAACAACAAAACCACCAGCAAACCCTCATGCTTCATTTGTAGATCAAAAATAGTAAGTTCTGAATCTGCTCCATTTTTACTATTTTAAACTATTTTTCTATTAATGGAACTTCTTTGTTTTTAAAGTACCTTTTTTTTTTTCCTTCCCAGGAGATTCTCTTTAACATGGGAAAATTTTTAAAATCCTTTAAATGAAATACATTATAATTTCAAAGAGGTCTTGTCAAGACAGTCAAAATAAATGGGGATTTACAATTTAGATTTATTACACAGTTGTGGAGGGGGAAACCATCTGTGTTATCTGGTTTAAACATAAATACAGCAAGCACTTCTAAATACAGGATATTTAAGCAGTTCTCAGTATGCTGAATGTTTTTGTGGTTTAGTGCATATACACAACATAACACACAATCATACAGAAAAGTCGAAACAAATTGTAAAAATATGTTATATTCCTTCACTGCTGATTGTTCGTGGATGATCCCAGTCCCCAATTGTTTCTCTATTAATTTGGTTATGATTAGAATTTCCTCTGTGCAATCAGAATAAGAGAAAAATACAAACAAAGCAAGTATGAGACTAATTATATAGTTAGTATGGCTGAATCAAATAGAGACCTCTTTCACTATAAACTCGAAAGCTCTAGTTAAACTTCAAACTGCTTTGGATATGGTTTAAGATTTAAATTTAAAAATAAATAAATAAAACCATCCCCCTAGCTAGAGACAACATCAGTGTCTTAATAGTTAAGAATAACTGACATTGAAGGTAGTACAGATACATTCATGTTTGGATCCATAGTTGAATATCTCTTTTGCGTCTCTTATTCTCTTGACATTTTTATTTACACTTCATCTTTCCAACCTCTAGTGCATGTAGGCAGCTCGTGTTCCTGCACAGCGCTGGAGATCTACTTTTAGCATATTTGCTTTCACAGAGGAAACTGGTGGTGGTTGTTATTTACTGGTTGGTGGGGGTTTTTTGTTTGTTTAGTTTTGGTTTTGTGGGTTTTTTGCTTGTTTTAATAAAGCCAGATCCAGGAGTAGGGACCACAAGAACAGCGTTGGCAATATTTCTAGGTTTTCATCTGAAAGACTCGGGAGGTGCAAAGATGATGTCTAGCTATGCTATTGTTTTGATCAAAGTCATTACATGACATATGATTTATATACAGTCGAGTGAATAGAGTTTTGGGACAGGGCTGAGATAATGCATTGTGTTTCTAGATCTGCTACTGATCTACTGCGAAATGTGGGTATATCTTTTAATTTCTACTTGTCTTTATTTCTCTACCTGCAGAAATAGCATTATAATTATTTTTGCATGGAATAAACATTCTAGATCAATAAGGTAGGATTCTCATTAATGCTAGTGATAGAGTATCATCAGTTCGTCATGCATATGTTTTTCTACAAAGATAAAAATATTGGATGATGCTGGAGCAACATCAGTTCTGTTAGTCATGATGTGCCAATTGTCTGCACGTCTGTATACTGAAATATAAAGGGTGTAAATAGGCCTACACAGACCACTAACTCCTGTTCTGGCTTCCTATGGCGAGAACGGCAGCAAGAAGGGTGTTTATTCGTTCTGCTCAGGATTGAATAAAATAACAGACAGTTTACTTCAGAGTCAGAGGCTGACCGCAGCAATCTGGTATCCTGCCAAAATCCACTCCAAACTGTTGTGAATGAAATCACAGTTTTTCATTTCATTTGTACTCTTGAAAGTAGCTGGGAACATTACAGTAGCCAAGGGGTAAACTCTGGATAAAGAAAGAAATCAGACAGTTTCCAGTTGTTCCAATTTCTGTTTAGTAAGTACTAACAGTATAAGGCAGTCCACAGTTGAGCCCTTGAAATATCTTGTGCAGCACATGGGTTTTTTTTTCAGATGCAGTTAACAGGAGAAATGTGCTTGTTTGCTTATCTCTAGTACTGTTCATTTAGTTCACTTAGAAATGCAGATGCATAATCGTGGTCACTGCACTAATGAACTCCACATTTAAGCCATTTCGGAAACTGAGGATGTCAGTGAACTCTGACATACAATATAGAAGGATATGCCTTTGTATAAATACGGCTTGGTAAAGGGCAGTGCCTTGTCCTTCACGTAGGATAAAATAATATTTCCTATTTTTGTACCTTACATTCTATGGAAAGTGGCCAGTAAAATTACATGAATCTGTATCTCCTTAAGGTACCCTGGAAACTGTTTAAAAAGTTAATATTCAGGATGCTACTTGTGATATTAGGTGGTGCTTTCAAGCTTCTCTAGCATGATGAGGGAAGCAGAAGGAGCACTGAGCTTTGTGCAGGATGTGCTTCCGCAGGGTTGCGGAGGGTGCAATAACGAAGCCCAGCTGTGTGGGTAACAGGATAAAACGAGGGGTTGTGGGAGAAGGAGGCTTGTGAGGCTGAGATTTGGCTTGTGAAAAATGCAATGGGGGAAGTCACGTGCTGTGAGTGCCCTGCAAGTCTAGAAAATGATTCTGAGCCAAAGTAGTTAATGAGGTTAATGCTGGTTTGTATTAGCTGAAAGTCTGGCTGATTGCATGCTGACTTTGGATGCACACTAACGTCTTTAGCTTTCCCAATTTGCTGTTGTTGTCTGCTTTAGTATGCTGCCCTATTTGTTCAGAATGAGATTAAGATCTTTTCCACAAAACATCCAGACCTCTGGTTATGAGGAAGGATTTTAGAGGTGTGTACAGGCTTCTGTGAATAGGTAGGAATATCCTGAGATTCCAGTTTTACTGGGATTTGTTTTAAACAGACTAATTCCTGGCTCCTGGGAAGCTCTCTGTTCACAAGGAAAAATAATAAAAAGTCAAATCTGAGCCTGTCGGGGCAGTTGGAGGGTGGATATCATTTAGCTAGGTCACTTTGATGGCTTTGAGCTCCTTGCTAAGGTAGTGCCCTTCTGCTCAGCGGGTCATCTGGGATACCTACTTGGGAATAATCTTATTGACTGCTGCACATATGATACACAAACGATGCCTGAGCAAACTGCTGAGCCCCCGCAGCCCCGGCCCACATCAAGTAATGGAGCAAGGGGCCAAAGCCGCCTCTCATGGTTCTTTGTATTAGTGATACGGATGGAGAAAGAGGCCAGGGCTCAAAATGTTATTGGGATGCATCTTAATCCATGGTGAAAACATAGCCACAGGGATCCAAGTCAAAATGTCTATGGGCAGTGTAATCTATAATTGTCAGTTTTTTGGGATTATGGTGCCTCTGGAGAAATGTTTAATACCTCTGTCAGGGTCAGTGTGCTTGCATGGCTGAATCAGAGCTGTGGTCCAATAGGGCAGGTCCCATTTTATATAATAGTGTTACCTTTTTGTATCTATATCTCATCCTTGCCAGTCTGTGATTGGAGTTACTTTGCAGTAGCTCTGTGGCTAAAATTTACAGCTAAGTGATTATTTGTTTTGCTGTTCACCTATGAATATTTTTGTTTTTATCAAAGTTCCAACTTTTGATGTAGCTAATGGCATCACTTAGCAGCTACCCTTTGGTTTACAGAAAGCTTGTGGTGGTATGAATTCTCCAAATGTTGGCCAATGACTACAAGTAATATCTATCGTATCACACTATCATGAGTTTCTTTACCTACAGAAATCTGTGCTTTTTCACCTTTTCTTTTCTTTTCTTTATAGTTTCCGTGGGAAACTAATTCACTGGTGTTTATTCTAATGAGTCTTTTGTGCTACTGATGCAATTTCTCTTTTCATGGCAAGATCTGACTTATTTGGTTAATACTACAGAATAAAACCATCTTATTTTTAAACCTAAGTTTAAATAAGGTTAGTATTCATCTGTTCTGGGTTATTTTTACATTAATTCCCAACTTTCTGTTTCTGAGGATCATTTCTTGAACTGTTTCTCTGGTATTTGTGGCTGGGATCCCAGAGGCTATACAAGAAATAATTTAGCTTATGGTGCTTCCTTATTTATTAAGTGCTTAAACTTTGTGGTTGTTGTTATATTTTTTGCACCAGCGTTTATATTAAAATAGTACTGAAATGATTTATCCAAGATGGAAATCCTTTTCTGCAAGATGCTGTAAACATGTAGTAGGAAAAATGTACTGTGGGACTCGTCAGAAACACATCACATCCCTGGATTTGAGTCTACAGAGAGTAGTCAAAGAACAGGAGCAATAAAGTATTGCTCCAGTATTATATAGGAGGAAATGAAACATAGAAAGAATAACTGATGTGTGTTAGAATACACAAAAGGCCTAAGAATCTCTATTATGTATTTTTATCTTGAGTTGGTAGGATTGTATTACTTAAAGGGTTTGCTAAATTTTAATGAAATTTTACTTTTAGTGAGAGGCTGCTGTGGTGTACAGTATTCTAGAAACTTGGTTAATAGAAGTTCAGCAACAGCTTGCCAGTATTTGTGAAAATAGTGAAACAATGGTGCTTAAGGGGATAGTGAACATGCTTCCTAGTGATGGGGTAGTTGTGGTAGCTATGGACAAAAGATCTGAGAAAGCCATGAATAATAATAAAAAAAAGATTTTGAGTTAGACTATCTAAGAAATAAGACATAGCCAGGAAATAACTCAGAAATAAAGTTTATTCATGGAACTGCAAACCTTGAGGGGTTGGGAGGACGGTGTTGATGTGTGGTTTGGTTTGATTTTGGGGGTCTGTTTTGGGAGGGTGAGGGGGGGCTTTGAAAGAAGCTTGAGTTAAATATGTAGAGACTACTACTTTATAGGAAGTAATTGTTTGTAGAAATGTTTGGTTTTTTCCAAGAGAATTCCTAAATTAATAATAGAAATACGAAATTACTGTCTGGATGATTTTATGTTGATAAAAGTTTGAATATATAACCAACAGTTTAAGCAGAGCTGACCATAGGATTCATGGAGAATGCTTAACAGTTATATTGAAATCTAAAGGAGGAATTTATGAAGAGGGATTAATTGGAAATACAGCATGGTTTTGGTTTAGATAAAGATCTATCATGGAGGATTGCATTAATTCCATATTGTAGAAGTTTCCCGTTGGAGATCTTTGGATTTCTGCTCAACTTGATGTATATTTTAAATATTCTTGGAAGTTCTGTTTCTACTCTTTTCCTTCAGAGTCTCACTACACCTGGGATCTATATCTATTTGTGCATGAGGGAAAAGAGAAAATTAATCTCCCATGGGTTGAACGAGAGAGTTAATAGTTTCAATACAGGAATTTACAGAGAAATTTAAAATACTTTATTATCCTCTGGAGTCTCCGCAATTTAAATCTAATATTGGGAAGCTAGTAGTTCGGGACTGGGACAAATAATGGCAAATTATTAGTTGTGATGGTGAGTGGTAGAAAATACATATGGCACATAAGGATCTGTTTAAAATATGTCAATAATGAATAGTTATGAAAAAAGACTGGATGGAGACGACTTCTTATTTCCTCAAGGATTAGCTTGGAGAGAATTACTTTTGTTCCGTGTTTTTTATTAATGACTTTGGCATGAACAATGGGATTATGCTGATGAGATCTACTGATTGCCAAAATTTAGGAGGGATCATAAAGACAGTTATTTTATATCATAAAGAAAGAACTGGACAGCCTTGGAGACCGAAGTATCAGAATCAATAAAACAAACCCCAGGGCTGGGCACCTGGGAATAAAGCATCTCTTCCGGAGGCTCACAGCTGGAAGGTCACAGAGGAAGAGGGTCTGGGTGCATTGATTGCACAGGAAGAGTATTGAGCCATCAGTGTGACATGGCCATGGAAAAATGAAATGTGCATCCAACGAAGTGCTCCCCAAGGGTGAGTACTGATGTGCATGTTCAGGCACCCAAGAGACCACTCTGAGTATGTTGTGAGTAATTCTAGTCACTCGTGATCAAAAGAGGTGGATCCAAACTAGAATGTCCAGCCAGGATCATCAGAGGAATGGAGAACTCCCTGTACAAGAGGAGATGAAAAAAATGACTCATTCTATGTCAAAAAAGACAGCTGAAGAGGCTATTGTTGCTGTTTATATCAGGAAGGAGAAGGGCTTTTTTGTACTTAACCTAATGTTGTCCAAATGGTACCAAATAATCATGTGCAAAGTTGCAACTAGTCATATGTGTATATATATATGAATATGTATATATTTAGATATACATTTTTTCCCCAATTAGAACAACTTGAAGATTTTGGAATTGCCTAGTTACTTCAGTACATTTTTAGTTTGTATTTTTGAGACCACAAGAGAGTAATGAATTTCTCGGTCTAATTCCACATTCCCAGAAGCCAGTAGGCAGTGAGTTGATGCTTTTGAAGCAGCAGTTGCTTGGTCGCTTTTTGTAGGCTGGGGCTGAAGCTTCACATTGGTGGCATAAGGCAACTAATTTACCTGATTCTTAGCAGTGCAGTATAAAATTATATGTGGAGGAAAAACAACTTATTCAGCCATACTGCAATAAACTTTTAAAAGTATTTGGGCAAATAGTTCATCCTGATAGTTATAGTTTCAGTTTTTGATCTCTGAGAACTTCCTCACCTTGACTGTTTTGCTGCTTTTATGTGAACACCTAAACTAATCGCAGACTCTCTGATCTAGCTGCCTCTGTGGACCCAGCTGCTATTTTGAAACCCTGTATGACTGTGGTTATGATTTTCTTTTTAGGCTTCAGTAGTATACGTGGAGAAACTAATGACTTAGTTCAGTATGATTTGACAAAAACAATTCACCCTTCAGAACATGCCAGTTGTGGTCAGCCCTCCTGGTATTTTTGGCACATTACCATCCAGGTTTGAATGACTGCTAGGACTAGGGTCTAGGACAGATTTGAAAACAGGATATTTCCTGCCCTTTGCTTTCCATGAATTCGCTGCTGACCAACTTTCACTAGCTTGTGAAATCCAAAACACTTTCAAAATCCAGAGGAGGGAACACACAGTGCCCGCTGCATCACGTTACAGGGGTTGTTCGCAGGGTCTTTATGCAGACCTCCTTTATAGAGGAATTTTCTTTAATAACAAAATGTGATATGGAATGTATATGTAGAATTTTAAAATGAGTTTTTAATCACAAAATTATCCAGCAGAGTACTTAACAGATCTTGAGGATTGCTTAATTTTTCCTTTGACATGGTAAAATCACTTTCTGTTTGGGAAACCATACAGTGAAAGTCCCAAAGCAATACCACTTAAATTATCTAGCAGTTATAATTCAGGAAGGATCTGCAGCCCAACAAGTATGTGATGAGAAACTGAATTTTGAAAAAAACAACAAAACCCCCAAACAATTAATTTTGTCCTTCAGCCATTTAGGTGCAGGCAAATTACAGCCAGAGAGAACTGACATTCATCATATGTGTTATATGCCCAGCTTTATTTGTCGTTGAGAGTTAGAGTTTGTCATGCTTGGACCTAACTCTTCTGGGCAGCCTGTGCATTTCGAACCTGAGTCTTGGAGTTTGTAACCATTGCATCCAGCTCAGAGAGGCACCTCTGCCTTTCCCTTCCCAGCCTCCCCCATGAGCAAACAGCCCCCTCCAAGCTGTATAGCCATAATAGTGGTATGTGCTTTAAATCCTGAGGAATATCACTGTTGAGATGATGCTTCTAGTTGAATGGGAGTCTTACTGGCTTTTAAAGACTTTGGACTGCAGCTGTAAAGTTAAAGTTGTCACATGAATAACTGTATTCATTTTCATCAAGGTATTTAATTTGATGGCTTCATTTTTCCTGCAATCACTTCTCTTTTGACTGCAGACAGACAAGACAGCAGGCTTTTCTTTTTCAAGCAAGGACTTCTAAGTTTGATACTGGGGATTGCATAGAGTAAAAAAAAAAAACAGTTGAACTTGCAGATAAGATGGTGTTCAGTTCTGTTGTTTGTGTTGTAGGCTGCAGGGTTTGGCTAGCAAAAAGGGTGATGGTAGAAACTTAAATAACTGCAGCTGTCAAGGTGTTATTCTGATGCAGATCAGAAGTATCTTTACCAATATTAAGTGGATTTTATAATCATTAAAACCTACACAGGAAGCTCAGCCTCAAACCCAACAACATTCTGTTCTGTTTCTGGTACCATAGTACTGTTCCTTAAACGGATCAGTGATGCATTGCAGACTAACATGGAAAGATTATTATATTCTGATTCTTAGATTTCAGATATTACCCTTAATAGTTTTTTCAGTTTCCTCATCTTTGGTATTATTGTGAGCCCAGATTTCTATGCAATTTGATCAGGATTAATCTTTAGCATATGTACCATTCTTCTTTTCCCATAGTTGAAATAACAGATATAAGCCTGATTGCTTTTATATGCAGCTTTATCCTACTGTATCGTTGGAAGGTCCAAACGTAACAAAGTTTTAATTTTTGTAGTAATGGATATGGGGCCAGAATAATTATCTCTTAATTGCCATTTACAATTAGATTGATTTTTTTTTTTTTTTTTTTTTTTTTTTTTAATCAGTAACCAATACATAGTTGTTTGCTGTGTATATCAGCATGTGAATAGAGCATGCTGTATACTGAGCACATGTAACTCTTGTCTCCATACAGAAGGCATGCAAAGCAGGAAAACAATCTCCTACTCTTTTGTTGTCTGAGAAAGTTCTGTCTGTTTGCTGTACCATTACTTACTCTTGGATGCATTCTCAGCTTTCTTGGATGATATACACTGGTGGGACAGCAGACCTGACTCTGCCCATTCCATATCCATTTTCATCCACTCCATGCTCAGCTGAGTGGTTCAGAAAGGAAGGTGAATTATTAGACAGAATTTCATAACTTGTATCTCCATGGGGATGTTTTTCATAGGACTCAAATTCTGCCAAATTAGTGCTATGTGCCTAAGAAATGAGATAAATGACAACAGCAGGCAGTTACTCCTCAACATAAAACATCTGTAGGGAAAGTTCAGTCTGAAGTTTGTTTAAAATCAAGAAGGCTCTTGTTATCAATGTGCTTTTTGTACTTGTTAAGATATACATTTGTCTCACAATTTAGCAGCATATATGTTATTGACTCTTGACGGTTAATCACTTCGAGTATAATAGACTTGTTTTGTTAAGGCTGGGTTTCCAGCTGGTCTGAATTATCACAACCGCATTGCTTTTAAGTTTTCCCCACTTCTATGATACGTTGAGTTTTTCCTTATTCCCAGCTTCTTTGTCTTTTTTTTGTGGACGGGGGTGTGTGTGAGGGGGGGGAATCTGTATTGCAATAAGGACTAAGTTACTTTATCTTTTTCTTTTTTTTTTTTTTTTAATAAATACCCAGTATGACAAGTTGTAATGTCCCTCTGAATGGTGCATTTCTGGCTTGCATTTGGCCTTTATCTCATTATAATGATGCCAGAGGTCCAATGTAAATATCCTTCTGTTCTGTCCAGCAACCCATACTTTAATTTAGTGTAATCAGAAAACAATAACTTCTGTAAAACAGCCTGTCAGGGAGAAATAATAGGGCTGTTAGGCATTTGGCAAAACTCCATTGCATACTGCTGAGATACAATATTCCAGTTTTGCAGGACGTTTTTTAAGCCACTTGGTTGCTGTAATGTGCTGGGAAGGTCTTCCTGTCATCAGATAACACCTGACAGAGGACTGTGAACAGCCAACTCTTCACAATTTAATGAGCAGACCTGGAGCAGTAATCCCATCAGGAAGGGCATGTAGTGTAGCTCTGATTAGCATATTTGCAACCAGTGCTGTATTTACTGTTTTCATATGGTCCCATTTTTTATTTCCTCCCGATAAATTATTTTTCATGGCATTAACTGTGAATCAAATAGACTCTGTAGAGAAATAACTTTAAAACATATCTGGATCTTTCAATTATTTTCCTGAGCAGGATTTTACTTCTTTATTCGCAGAATTTGAAGAAGCACCAAAATAGGCTTTAAAGTGGTTGTTGGAAGAAGGTATAGACTTCTTTCATCCATGCTGTAGTGAATGGCAACAGTTAAATTTGTTGCAGTCAGAGCACTTTTAGCAAATCCAATATATGGTCATGTGTGAATGTCTCGCATATGGAACCTCATGTGTTGAGAGATGTGCTACTGCCTTCTGTGCACCCCTGAACGCAGTTCCATAGGAGTCATAAATAAGAGAGGAAAGAAAGTCTTCCATTTTAAAAGCTGCATAGAGGAAAGACAGCTGAAGGGGAGAAGAAGATGAATAAATGCAAACAAAAGCCATTCATTTAGCTACGCTCAAGGGGCAAATGAATGGAAAAAATGGGACAATGTCTTTTAAAAGATAATTTAAAACCACTTTTTTTAAACCTCATTTTCAGTGAAAAACTGTTTGAATTGCAAGCTGTCCCAAATGGACATTTTGGGAGAATGGAAAAAAGGCACAGTTGTTTTTTTGACTTAAGAGGAAAGTATTCTTCATGGCATGGATAACGTTAGGAGTTCTGCGAACAAAAGAGAAATCTGTGTTATCAGCCATAGTGTGGTGGTTTGTTTGTTTTTGTTTTGTTGGTTGGTTTTTGTGTTTGTTTTCTATGTGTGTTTTGTTTGTGTTCGTTTTGTTTTGTTTTCTTTTAAATTGCTTAAAAGTACATCTCAGAATAGATTCGTAAGTGTTGTCACGAAACATGTGAATGCTGATGGATGCCAAGTTGTTATGAGCAGCGTCCAACCAGAGTAATTCCTGGAATGGTGATAGCCCTCTGGGCAGCAGGTAGCTGGGAGGGCTGTGCTGGCTGTCAGCTGTCTTTCTGAGACTTCTGTTTTCCATACTGACTGTCTGTGATGGATCATCACCTAGAGTAAATCAGCATTGCTACACCTGACCATAAAATTAATTTTTTACACTAGGTGTAGAAGATTAGGAAGCTCTGATCTATTTATCTTTATTTCCAAGGTGAGTCAAGATTTTCAGACAATTTAAAAGTTAGGCTAGTTTGTACCTCACTTGTGGGCTCTAGAGCTGTTGAAGATCTGTCCCGCGGAGTGGGCTGTTGGAAAGTGTTGCTTTTCTGCTCATGGCAGGAGAGCAGGAAAAAGCATCTCTATGCAGCTCCTTCATCCTGTGCTGAGAACAGCCCAGTGAGGGCTCCTTAACCTCGCAGCACTCAGTCTTTGCCTGCTTGCTTAAAGATCAATATTGGTTGCAGAAATGGAAACTTTTTACTCGGTGCTGTTATTTTGGATATCAGCACTGACTGGTTTCCAGAGTTTGATTGAAGAGCTGTAATTGCGCTTGTGTCGGATGTTTCAGCTCTCTGAACAGTCAGTACGTGAAGAAAGCTGAACCCTTATGTTCTTGCACAGCAGTTTTGGGAGTTGCATGCAGTAGAGCTTAGCACAAATTTTGAGGGCTGTAGCAGATGTGAAAGAAAATGAAAGTGACAGTGTATGAACGCTTACACTGAGATAAAATCTAGATCTTGGATTTCTTCTTGGAAAAAGCAAGCTGGAGTGCAGGACAACTGCAGTGCTCGCAACTTCTTTTACTCTGTGGAATGACATACATCTCTCTTTCTTGTTGCCATTGGCTTGTTTTGCTTTAGAGTGATCATATTAACAACACCCCCCCCCCTCCATTCAAGTCTCTTTTCCTTAGTAAAAGTTAAGTAGTCGGCTTTGTAATATTGTAAGAGCAGATGTTCCCACACAGTCTGCATTCTCTTCCAGCTCTGGTGTGTCTCAGTGTAGTATGAGATTGATCTGTACCTGATACAACTGTAGAGATGCTTGTTAGTTAAGTTAGTCCCCAATGGTAAGGGCAATGTTCATCAGGAACTGATTCTGTCTGATCACGATAGAAAATTTAACTCTGAGGAAAATGTGGAATACATATTGAAAAGCTTGGTGGAGCTATTGCAGCTGTGTTAGTCTTCCAGATCCTCAGCTTGTCTTTAATATTAATTTAAGAGCATTTTAATTTTCTGTCTATAAATTATTTCATTAACAGAAAGTTTTTTTGATTGTGTGTACTTTACTGTAAAACTCAGAATTCAGGATTTTCCTTGTATTTACAGAAGTCATGCAACTAGAGAAGATGGATACCATTGACAGCAAATGAAATAAAATATATATAAACTGCAACAGGCATTACATGAAATGTAATGGACTAAAGTTGCACCAGGGGTGGTTTAGATTGGATATTAGGAAAAAATTCTTCATGGAAAGGGTTGTCAGGCATTGGAACAGGCTGCCCAGGGCAGTGGCGGAGTCACCATCCCTGCAGGTGTTTAAAAGGCATTTAGACAAGGTTCTTAGGGACATGGTGTAGTGCTAAATTAGGTTATGGTTGGACTTGATGATCCTGAGGGTCTCTTCCAACCAAAACGATTCTATGATTCTAAATGAATTATGTGCAGTTATTTTTTCGAAGCTTTTCATTGAAGAATTTAATGATTATTTGAATTATTGCTGGAATTTTTCAACTTAGTTATTCAAATTCCACTCTCTGCTTAGGGTCTGTTTTGAAGTTTTTTTTTTTTAAAGGCATGTGGGAAAGAGGTGTAAAGTATCCATTCAGATGTACTTATAATAATAATTTCCTCCTACAGAGTTGCCTTAGAATGAATAACTGCAATGTTTTTTTTGTCTCGTTAAACTGGTGAATCATAAACAAACACTGGCTGTGGAGTAGTGTATGCTATGCATTACGTTCACGTGTATAATTTTAAAATTATGAACCATTTTAAAACAGGGACAGTCTAATCTGTTATAGATGCAGATGCATTATTTATTAGCTTATCAATCTGTAGATCATAATGGTCTGGAAATGTCATCTGTTGTACAACTTTTGATCCTTTGTAAGTTTTCAGTCTTTAGAGATAAACCAGAGTTTTTTGGAAATGTTGCCTACAGAAAAATTAAGCGTATTTACATTTTTACCCTAGCTTTCTTTTGGCTTGATTCCCCCCTTCACAGCTGAGTTTCTTCAATTCCTGATTATCATCCTAATATCCCTCATCACAGCATTGTGAAGTTTTGCTTCACAGCATAGCAAAAGAGAAACACTTTTCCAGGACCATGCTGCTGTTTCCTTTGTATCTTGCTATTCATATTTTGCTCTTGTATTTGGTAACCCTTCTAATTTTTACCCCTTGATGAGCCCTCCTTTGCCTTTATAATTGGGGTCTGGTTAATTCATTCCTAGTGTGATTTTTTTTTGTCCATATCGAATAGGTACTGCACCAGTACTGAAGTAGGAGTAAGGATGGACTCTGTGGCTCTGATTTAAGCATCTTGCCTGCGTCAGCTCTGGTCATAAGGACGAGGCAGCTTTGGCAGCATGGAGCTTCCTCCCTTTTGGCAAATATCATGCACACGAATGTAACCCAGCAATGTCAGGCCCCAGGGGTTTTGAAAACAGAGGGCTCGAATATTCTAGAAAAATATGTGGAAGCATTGAAACAACTGCTGCTTCTTCTGTCCTGCTTAGTTTTTCAACCTCTGATTATCCCTTGTCCTCTCTTTTTTTTTTTTCACTCCTGCTGGTTTCTATGATAATGTCATCCTTGGTCATGATGGTATCAGTTTGGAGAGTTCTGGTTTTCTTCTGCTTCGATTTTACCACCTAACACCAAGGAGACAGTGGAATGTTTGGCAATTGGTAAGCTCCTCTCCCCCTGAAACCAACCAACCAAAACAAAAAACCCCCCCCCACCACAACAACAAAAACCAAACTCTGTAATTATTTACACCTGGATTTTTAAAAAGTCTTTTCTGTCAGTTATTCTGCCCTCAGCAGACTGTTCACTTCAAGAATGTTATATGTGAAAGATGGAAACTTTTCAGGAATGTCTAGTGGTAAATAGGAGCCCTACGTGTGCATATTTTGGGGTATCTGAATTACAATATGTTATTATATACTTTCCCCCAAAATCTATTAGAAATTAATGTTTCCCTAATAGCTGATCAAGATAGGCACCCTTTGCAATTATGAATTGGTTGATATCCCCCTAAAGCATTACAGTTATGATCTTTGCCGCTTTCACTTTGTTGATGTGAAAAAGTGAATGTTTTAAACCTGTATCAATTTTCAAGCTGCTGTGTAAATCTCTGTGTCCTGTTTTTTTTTATCTTTTACTTCCCTGGGATTGCTTTCTGGCTTGGTTTCAAATTGCCTTCAGTTATGGCAAACCTTTACCTCATTTTTCTTCACATGTGCTACCTCTTATTTTGTCACGTTGTAACGAATCAAAATCTGTCTTACCATATTAACAGGTGTGGGTGTGGTGTTCATTTGTTTGGGTTTTGGTTGTTTGTTTTGTTTTTTTTTTTCTTCTTTCCCCTATGACTTATTTTCCCCGGTATTTTGCCTTTGCACTGCTGCTGCCCCATCATGCTGTATTTGCTGGAGTTATTTGAATAATGCACTTTATTTCCATGGTTAGAGCTGCCGTCCACTTGCTTAGTTACAAACCCTTACTCGTGCAAGCAGCTTTCTCATTTGACTCATAAATCTCAGTCAACTGTGAAAAGTTTAGTAACCTTTGGGTATACAAGGGAAGCTTTATGATACAGTAAAAGCTCTGGACATGACATCTCGTAAGTATTAGTAGATGTTATGTTGTTTGCAAGATGGCAGAATGGCCAACTATGTTCTTTTGTAAGTGCAATTGGAGATGATAATTTTGAGAACATGCTATGTATTTAACTGAAAAATTATTTTTGTGTGTGTATTTAGCTGTCTGTAGTCTGCTCTCTCTGAATCTAGCATTTATTATAAAGCTAGATTTTTGAAAATATATGTGAAATATACAGTCCACTTGAAAGTTTGTACTTGATCTGAAGACCAACCCCCACTTGTGTTGAAAGAAAGGTTCTCAGAGGTGGATTCAGTTTCTTATGTGAGTTATAGTTTAAAAGTTTACTGGCAGAGTTTGTTACAACTGAGACCCATCAGCCAAGTTTTTTGTCCTCTTTCACTTACCAATTGTTAAAACAGTCTTTTGTAACTAAACAAAGATATTTCTAAATGTATAATCTTCAGTGTTTTCTGGGGCTTAGAGTGAAGAATACCGTTGCTTACAAACAGAAGTGGATAAAAAAAAAAAACCCACCACCATTGGAACTCTGGTGTCTTAATTAAGAAGTTTAAATATGCATTTATGTTGTTCAGCTAAAGAAAGATCCTCTCCAGTTTCAGGTTTTTATCTTTGAAAGACTGGAAACCTTAGTATGAGCTTCTCCAAATTTTCTTCTACATGTATGGTAGCCTTGGCTGCTTTTAATCTGAAGTGTGAGAGGCAACGATTTTGTTTGACAGGACATTAATCAGTGCGTGTTAAATCAGGTGAGAACACTGAGATAAGAAAATAGGAAAGGAGCGGCCTCGGGTGAGGCTCTTCTGAGTGTTCGGGCCCTGCTGGGAGATGCGCAGGTTCTGCAGCTGGGTCCCTGCTGTTCCTGCAGAACAGCCCCAGCACCTTTCCTGGCCAGGTGAGCTGTGAAACGCTGCAGTTCTCTGCTGCCGGCTCATGGCAGGTCAGTATGAGGGTCAACAAAACACTGTGTGGTCCGGGGCTTCAACTATCTTTGATTTTACATGAGAAAAAGGAAACAGTCCACCTGTTCTTCATAAAGACCAGCTTTTCGGCTGTTTTGCAGTTCAGCATGGCTGGACAGCTTCCAGCAGGAATAGCTGGCCAGTGTGCAAGAAAGCACGAAATATGCCCAAAGTGACTGGCCAGACAACATCTGTTGGCACTTCCAGGTGGTGATGGCCTCTTTCAGTGTTGACTATGAATTTGAGAGCATGTGAGGTAAGAGACAGTTACTTTATTTGTTATATTGAGGAAAGGAGGAAAAAAAGAATACTTTGCTGCACTGCATGTAACGCTGGTAAATTTGTTTTTAACAGAGAAGTAGGAATGACATAACTAAGCACAGAAGTCGTAAACCCAACTTTTGAACACCACCAACCAGCCCAAGGGTCTCATGCTCTTTTGCACAACTAGTGCAAGTTTCAGGGCAAAAATGGGTTTGAATTCCCCACCAGATGAAAATTATTTTTACCCCCTCTCTCAATAAATCTTACGGACTGGATGGCAAGGTTCAAGGTATTTTTTTTCCTAACGATAGTTTTAGTTTTCTTCCTGCTGATGTGTAAGAGATTACATGAGTTTCACATTTTCCTAACTTATTCAAAGGATTTGGGACTGAATATATAATTAGTGTTGAACTACATAATTTCTTAGGAAAGATGAAATTCAATTCCAGACCTGACTATGGCATCAGGCGCGTGTATTTTTATTTTGCTATTTGATTGACTAATCCTGTTCTGAAAAACAATGCAACACTGAGAAGGTGGCTCAATAAAAGGAAACATCATTGCTTTGAGCACTAAAGTAATATTGGATGAGATTTTGCTCTGATAGTTTTGTGATTTTTTTTTTTTTTTTTTTGGGTAAATTATGAACCTCACAGAGTGAAAAATCAGGTAGATTAGTCTGAAAGGACTTATGAGATTCCTAGTCATTCCTGATGTGAAATACAAATGAAATATTATGAACAATATGTGTATTCCATTCCACATATTTGTGCCAGCTGCAAGACAAAGGTTTGTGTGTTCAATTTACCCCCTTAATTGAGGAGGGATTAATACAGTAGTTCTGTGGTCCTTGGCCTATAAAATTGAAATGTTGTGGTGTGTTTTTTTGTTGTTGTTTGATTGGTGGGGTGTTTTGTTTCGGTGGGGTTTTTTGGGGTTTTTTTTTTGTTTGTTTTATTTAAGAGAGGAGTGGGGAGACTCTGGTCACATACCCATCATCACACCCACTTCTTTCTGGCCTGCAGTTAATCCCCTTTTCCTCCTCCCTCCCTCAGTTCTGGCTCTAAGATATACTCATGCAGCCAAGATCCATATTTCACATGGAAAATGGAACACCATGTGGACCTGATCTGTAGCTACCCTTGCCCCATTTCTTAATCATGAGTTTTAACGATGTGCGTTAAAGTGATGTTTTTGAAACTTGCTTCCTCCTTGCCCTGTGTCCACTTATGTGAAGTTAGCTTTACTAAGAAATCGTCTGGCTGAGCAATATGTAGTTTGAACATCAACTTTGTGATTTTTGTGCATTTCATTACATTCAAAGATCAATGTTTAGTAATATGTGTATCCAGTGAAGGATAAAATATGTATAAAATTGCAATAACTGTGATAAAATTTTAACAACGGATCATTGTGTATGCAAATTGCTGACAAGGGATTAAGTGTTCTTGCTGACTTGAGGGTCAACATTCAATAGGAAAAAAAAAGAGATATTTCATATATCTTAACTGTTTGCATACGCTTTGAAATGATTTGTCCAATTTCCATCTAAAACCACACTACCGAATGTGTAATGGCTCTTTTTTTTTTTAAATTTTTTTTTTACTGTGGTTTGGTTCATCTACTGAGTCAGGAATTAAGCATGACAATAGAAAATTTTGCAGAGTTGCAGGTGATTGCACGTTAGCCTTGTGCTAAACTGCTTCACAGGTATGGCTGATTGACGTAGGAACCTGTTGAGCCTTTCAAAGAAGTAAAAGGAAAAAAGCTGGCATTCCCTTTCTTCCTTTGGACTTATAAATCAGAACTCTTTGCAAAGAAACAATACATTAATGTTTATAGTGTCTGGTAAGTGTAAAGCAACTTGGGAAGATTTTTGTAAAATTTTTTTTATGACAGAACGAAGTTCATCCCAGTGTCTGCATCTGATAGGTTAGTTTTTATTAAATGTGCTTCTTGGAATCAGAGATGCATTTGTGTACAGGGGCACATTCCGCTTCTTAAATATTACCTTTTCTTAGCCCTGTTCGCTGAAAACAGTGGACATAAGTGTTGAGTATATCTTAGGGTTATTGTATCCAATAACTGAAGTGAAAAACCTTTTCTATCAAGTAAATGATGCTACGTTACAGCCATCCTTTGTTGGACCCATGCACATACGCACTGCCAGAACAGACCCACCACACCCATAAGATTCCTCAGAAAAATGCAGGAATCTCTTAGCCATATGTTTTTATTATTTTCTTTTAGTTTTCACAACAACCAGATGGCTGAGCTTTGTAGAAGATAAATCAGCTTACAGACATGAACTCCCCAAATAAATGAGCAAATGAATGATTTATCTAAAAATATTTGTTGTGAAGGGGTTACATTCTTTAAAAAATTAAATTGTGGTGCATATATATATATATATACTGCTGCTCTATTTCAGCTGTTTATATGCATTGTTCAACATCGGTTTTGTTTTCTGAAATTTGCAGGAGCAATTTTCTTTTAATCTGTAGAATATCTGAAAAACAAAAAGACAACATTTTTTAATGCAGTAATATCAGTGGAATGAAGGAAGGAAACTTATGGGAAGAAGGGGTCTGGACTGTTATGCATAAATCTTTACAAATCTATCAAAATAGAATTGGTAAATAAAGTTACCATACTTGAGTCCTTTGAAATAACTCATTAGGGATTTAGATAATCCTCTGTTAGGAATGGGTTCCTGGAAGCTGATTTTCTTTGAAAAGGAATTTATATTACTGTGGGAGAATTAAAAATCAAAACCAAACAGAAACAAACAACAAAAACCTAACAAAACAAGCAAAATCAACAACAACAATAACAACAACAAAAAAGAAGTGAACTGTATATTGATGCTTGTAAAACCATTGCTGGAAATTTTACTAGCTGTGAATTATCGCCTTGCTTCATAGTGCAATTAACACTTCTAACTGTAGGCTAATTAAAATGCCAATCAGCTCTGCAAAGCAGCAAAATAGCATCTTTATTTGATTTGCCAGTGTGAAGGCTGAATGCTGGAGCACATCAGGCAGCCAGGGCTCTGCAGGACTGGAGTGCGCAGCCTCCCCACAGACGCTCGCAGCTGGAGGACGGACCCTCTGCTGGGTGCTGAGCTGCATCTTGCAGTAAAAACAACACGCAAAAAAACCAAAACGCACCACACGCACAAAAAAACCCCACCAAAACAAAACACACACAAAACCACAAAAAAACCCCAAACCAAAACCAACCAACCAAGACACGACAAAAAAAAACAAACAAAGAAAACCAAAGCCAAGATTAGGGGCTAGGGGGCCTGTACAAGGATCTGTACTGGCTTAGAAGGCTTTATCTGTGTTTTTGGTGTGTGAAGTTGCATACTATCACGTGGCAGAGTAAAATATTACTACTATTTTCACACTGCACCCAAACTGTACAGATTCGACAATACTGAGGAGAAAAGGCCATGAATGAAAAAAACATTTATTTATTTATTTCTCATTGAATAAAATTTAGGTTGTGGTCTGAACATAAGGTTCTGTTGTTTCATACAGTACAAAGTATTTTAGTATCTTCACGACATTAGGTTGCCAAAAAAAAGATTTTCTTAAAACATTTCCTGATTTATTTTTTTTTCTCTGAAACTGATTATTAGTCAAGCAGTTTGCTATTACTAAAGATTTTTTATAAGGTTATATGTTGTGATACTATCTATCCATTGCTGTTTTTGCTGATCATGTAAATGAAAAGACATGAGCGCTGGCTTCTCCAACTGAAACACAGTTGACTTCAATGGGAACCGCGTTGGGTCCCAGTCACTAGCAGGGTTTTTTAAAGCCAGATGCTGGGCAGATTTTATTGCTGTGGAGAGATGCGATGTTCTTTGTTATTCTCAGCCTCTGACTGTTGCTAAAGTTGACTGTTGCCCAGAGTTGTCTGTTGTTTATCTTTTGAGTTGTGAAGTCTGCTGTGCCTCTAGGGTATCGCGTAACAGCTGGTAAATTTATGGGACTTTGTGTGAATGTCCCACTCTGGTCTTGAGGACCATTTTGAGATGGCATGTCTGCACATATTAGATTTTCGTTCTGTAGTGTTATGTACCTATAATCTTCTAAAAAGTAATTTAGAACGCAAAGAGGAATTTTGGTCTTCAACAAGTCTCTTCTTGTTGAAAGCATGTCTTACATCGTACGGCACTGTTATAATTCAGATCAAGTAATTAGGTTACTCTTTTTGTTTTCATGGCTTCCTTTAGGTCTAGAGCTGAGTTCATTGCATACAGCAACACTTCTATGTAACTGACTGATAGCATAATTAATTTTTAATACCTTTGTATTAAAACAAATAGGTATTACCAGAGACTGAAAGAATTCGCATCTGCTGTGGTAAATGTATTCTCTCTGTACTATTGCTGTGTTTTCCGTTGTAGTGACACTAATTCCATTTAATGCTAACAAAGTATTGTGGTTTCTTAGTATTATGCCATAAACAGGACCCTCTTGGCTGAACAACAACACACATTTTGTTGAGTCTAGTCTTGCCCTTTTCCTGGTAGCAACACACAGCACTGAACTGTTCCTCCTGAAGTTTGTTGTGTACACAGCTATGAATGAACATCTTTCAAATGGGAACTCGATACAGCAAAAGTAGTAAACTAGATTGAATTATGTTTTCTTAATTGGATTAGGTAAAAATCAACATGACTTTGCGGAAGAGCTTCCTTCTGAAGCAAGGATATCCATTATTTATACGTACACGCTCCTCCACAAATACCAAGGAGACACATGTTTCAGTGTCCTAATCTTAAAGTTATAAAAGTCACTGTGATCAGCTGTCATTAATCTTACAGCTTGCTTTCTCTTGTTTGCTTTTGCTTTTGAAATCATTTTTATGACTTGAAAAACAAAATATAAAATTCCGTATGCCTATCTTTTTTGTATTTCCAAATGCCAGTACAGTGGTCCAGTATTAGAAGTAGGTTGTCCATGTAAAATGTGACTAATTTATTATATTATTGTTTGATGCACTTAATTTATTAAGTGCATCAAAATGGCCATATAAAATCAGCCCACTGTCTGTCTAGGGCTGATATGCTGCCCCTGTGGCCTGGAGAGGAGGCTTTGTAAAAGAATGTAAGAACATGGCTTGTGTACGGTGACTGCCAGGTCCCCGTTATCAAATTGAGCACCGAAACTGTTCCCCTGCAATGTGTAGCTCAGGCAGGGTACTGCTAAAAAATTACCTTCAGTAACAGAGTTGCATAATTTCAACCGATTATCATCTGAGAAAAATATTAACAAAACAAGACCTGGATAAATAATGACTGCATGTCATCATATATAAACATTAATGAACAATCTGCACTTTAATTATTGTCATTATTGGAAAAATCTGGTAGAAATTTGTATAGGATTCACTGCCTAAGTTGAGCATGTTTGGTATTTAAATAGCCCTTGTTGGTCCTACTGACGTTAAATAGTTCTTGTTTCAAAATTTATGTGGTCATCACTGACTTTCTGGGAAGACTGCATCTCTGTGCCAATGCAGACTTATCCAGTACTTAAACTAATGAAGCAAGACAAATGAAAATAGTAACACAGGAAAAAATGAAGATCATGTTTCTATCTGAATTTCAAAAACAGGGTTTGGTTGGGGTTTTTTTTGATAAATTCTGTGTGTTTAATATTACCAAGATTGATGCCTTGACTGACATACGGAAGCATATTTCAATATTTTTCTTTATTTAGCTATTCAAATGTATACTTTTGCCTCCATGAGCAAGTGGAATGATAGAAATCTCAATTTGTAATTTTTAATGTACTTTAGGTTTATGTTTCATATTATTTTTTATAATAAAGTGCACTCAGACATTTTAGGGATTACTGGACTCTGCTGTGCTAGAAAAATTGAGAAAGCTGTGCTATTGGCATATAGGCGAAATGGTTATTTAATTGCACTGTGATAATGGATGGTTACTGTAGCTTGTAGCTATATACAACAGAACTGGATCCTGCAATGCCATAGACAGTTGTATCCAGTTTAACTGAAGTTTTCATGTGACAAAAAAAGACTAAACATCCTGTGTCTTAAATTGGCTGAGAAGGCAGAGTGAATTGTGAATCGATACGTTTCTACAGAAGGATTTAGCTGATACAGCAATTAAGCCTCATGATAGTAAACCTTATGATAGTAACCTGAATTAAGCCTCGTGATTATTGTAGTAAACTTCATGGAAGGTGATGTGTTGGGCAGGGTACAAATGGTTGTGTGGCCGTGACTTTTTTTTGGTGCAAATACGAAATTACTTCAGAGAAGTGGGATTAAAATAGTTAACAGATACTAGAGCACTGCATCTGTTTCTAGCACCAACATTTTCAAAAGATATAAAGAACTGGACAATGTCTATAGAAGAGCTAGACAGAAAAATTTGTGGGCTGAAGAAACGTTATTGTGTTTAGGGCATCAAAGTCAATCCAAGTTTTTTAACAGAAAGTGATGATTTTTTTCATAGAAAGATAAAAACAACATTAAAAGCCTCTTTAAATAATGCGGACAGTTTCAGAACAATGCTTGAACCTGGATCCTGAAAAATTCAACTGAGAATAAAGGAAGAGGTTCTTATTTTAAAATAACAAATAAGAGAACACAGCAGTTTTCACAGAAACCAGCAATCAGTGAGAATCATAGTCTCTTACCTTCTGTCCTCAGATGGTATTCATTGCTTCGAGAGACACACCAGCAATGAACATAAACAACTGGAGCAGGATAATAGGATAAGATGTTGTTACCCATGGGTGATTTCTATGAATCTAAGGTAGAAAAGCTGAGAATCAGGCCTAGTGATTGTGGTAACTACTGTAAATTTGTATTAGCTTAAAATAAATGAAGGCGTCGCATGTAATTAGAGAATCAATCCTCGTCATAAGCACATATATTCTTACATAGATTAAACCAAAGAATGGATTTTTGAGTATTAATTAGCACAACATAAACAATGGCTGGCATAGTTGTCTACTGGGAAAAGAAGCAATATTTTTCAATTCTTTAAGCAGTCCAGTAAAAATTCTGTTTCTGTAAGGAGTTATTGGAGTAAATCATCACAAGCAATAAACAGTTCTTTTTCTATATATAGTTGGTCTGAGAAGTGTTATTCTGAGGGAGATTTTAAAGGACTCGAAGCATTTCTGTTATATCTGTAGAGCAGTACAGATGTAGAGCTAAGGGTAGCACAGTGTCACAGGGAGCCTCTGGGGGCTGCATTGCCCGAGAAGATTGATGGGAATTTGTTACTGCGTGTTACTAAGAATAAGCAGTTACTGACTGGTAGGAAGTGTCTCCCTGGGGAGGCAGATAACTTCTATCGCCTGTGGATCATGGCTTTTTCCTTGGTATTTAGCTTGAGTAGATGTGCTTGTAGGAGGTACATACATATATACCCTGGCAATTAGGTAGAAGACAGCGGGCTGTTTGGAAGGGAACACTGTATTTCCAGCCTTATTGAATAGAAAACCTTTACCTATAAGATTACACAAAACCCAAGAGAGCCTTCAGAAAGCCACTTCTGTGAGTTTTTTGTCAAGTGGGCAGCAGCATTGCTCTTTTGTTGCAAAAGAAAGGCCAGTGGAAATGGAGTGAATTTGTACTTGCTGAAGGTTACTAAGGAAAAAAAAAACTGGTGATGGGAGAATCATTACTTTTTAAAGATGAATGACACTAGTGATATAAGGGAAGAAGAGAACAAACTTTGGAAGTACTTAAAACCCTAGAGAATTGGACTGTGACCTTTTATTTAAACATGAGTATGATTTGTGAAGAGAATCTTGAGTAAAGTATTTCCTTCTCTTTTCAATTATTTCAATTAATCTACAAGAGTATGCAGTGTGTTAAAACCCTAGCGTGACTAAGAAATGCTGAGGAGCTCATAATTCAGGCTGAAGAAAGGCCAAATTTGGGGAGGTATGAGTAGAACTGGAACCTGAGGCAGCAATGCACAACATCGTGGTGTTTGCTTGAGCACTCTTGTAAAGACAGTGAATCGCCAGAGAAGAAACAAAATCCTTCAGCAGAAGTTGCCAAGTCTAACGTCTGTTTTGTGTTAATGAGGAGAAAACTATTCATTCCTGCAGCAAAATCAAGTGTTGTAGGAAGCATGAAAACCTCCAAGGTGCTTTCACCTCTTATGAGGACAAACAGGGTGAAAGAGGGGAACCATCAAGGGTTTTTTTAATCTCACAGGAGTAAACAGGTTTTGGTAGGATCCATCCAATTTCATTTTCTGCTTGTTACTTCTCTTGGTGTGGGGTGGTTGTGACAAGGATGGCGACTAAAAGACTCAGGATACCAAACTGAGTCTGAATTATAGGTTATGTATTCCTGTTGCTTGACTCACTGTTTCTCTCTTATTCCGCCTTTTCCAGTCACCCACAACATGAAATGGCTTCAGCATGTGATAACTGGAACAACAAGAGGAGACAAAAAATATAATTGTGGATTTTAAAAATAAATAGCTTCAGGAGGACTCCTAGGCTGTCATAGCTGGAACATTCCTTTATCAGAATTGCAATATAACATGGTATTTCTGTAAATACAACACGTTTAATTGTAATATTCAGCGTAGAATCCTTGTCTCAACATCTTTACAGTGGAGTTGTCGTTAGGCTGAATTTGCCATGAGGTCTTTCATTTCCTTGCTTGTAACATTCTCATCATTTCACATTTAGGTGTTACTCTAGTAACATCACAGTGTGGGGGGGTTTTAAGAGTGTTCACATAGGCTTTTTTATCTTTAGGTTACCATGTTGACAGATTGTGAATACTTTAAATCTTGGTATATCACCACGTCTGATTTGAAAGACAATTCCTTTTGGGGAAATAGAGACCCAAATCTAGCACTGTGGAGCACATGTGCTTGCAGCCTCAGCCGTTTACTTTAAGGGACTGGGTGTAGCCTGCAGTCTTCTCAAAGGCTGGAGATTTAGTTTCCATAATGCCTGTATAAGTAAGAGAAGACCTTAAGCTAACTAATGAAATGATTTCAAAGCCAAATTCCCCACTAGCAGGGTAGTTCTTTATTTATTTTTACAGTTAGCTCACGCTCTTAGTAAATGAATGTGTACATTTTTGTAGAAAGCTCTCAGAACTGTTTTATGTAGCATTATTCCTGCCGTCTAACAATAATTATTCATGGTCCTCTATCATGAGTACTCTGCTGAGTAAAAGAGGTCCAAAATATTCCTTCCCTTTAAAGGACTCTGTTTGCATAGTCTTGTTTTAAGTAGCTTTAGCTCTGTATTCATCAGAGCTCCACAAACCTAATGGAAACTCATGTTTTTGTAAGACCAATCCACAAGCCTGCTACTTCTGCCAAAATCACTTTCAGAGAAAAGTAGTTATGTGCTCTAGAGACATAAATGCTTGTCACAAATAGATAGTAAGAAACAGTTCAGCATTTGCATTAATTTAAATTCCTTTTCAAAATTTAGAGAGGCAGAGGGAAAAAAAAATAATGTTAACTATATTACATATGATTTTCACAGGGACTACAAAATGTGATGAGGTAAACTTTCCAAAATTAGATTATTGTCATGATGCATTCTACCCTCAAACAACTTAATAGAAGCAAAAATATCTACTAATCAATGTAAAATGCAGTAGTCGTGCCATGAAACAACTTGGGATGTAATTTAAAATGGAAGGTTGACAAATGCTCTGATATGAATTTGGTATTTCACTTGGATTTTCTCTTAGGAGTCAGTTACTTTTAAGTGTGCTAGCAGTCAAATTAAATGTCTGCACTAAATGAAGTAAAAGGTAAAGCTTCTGGGTGTGGAGGGAGGGTTACTGGACTACTTAAACTTCTATGTGCAATTCTTTCATGAACAGAATTTGGACCTCAGCTTTAAAACTCTGAAGAAAAATACACGCTTGGGGTATAGAACAGGTAATTAATGGCTGCCTGTAACACTGAGCCTGTTCAATCTGTGTAATTAGAGCAAATCAGGCAGAAACACTATTATCAGCTGTTAAATGCTAGTGTACTACTTCATTTCTTTTTTCCAGTTGAGATCAGACATGACACCTAAATCGACTACATCTTGATGTCGATGTCACATTTTAAAGCATATAAAAGTGTGTCTCCCTCTTACTGAATCTAGTGAGCAGTTTTAAAGTAGCTGACACCATCTTCCAGTGACTGAGAAATATTGAGACCATGCTGCTCAATGCAGGAATCGCCACAAGATAGTTACAGTTTAAGGTCTCTAGTGGTTGATATTCTCGTGATACCATCATCGATCAGGCTTTTTCTCTAGGTTTATTAGCAGGTCTTGGTATTATTGAATATTAAATATTCATGGTGTTACCGTTATGCTGGTGGATCTTGGTGGGAAGAAACAGAGTCTGTCTGCAGTGATCAATCCTTCTTCACAGGCAGGCTCTTAAGGATGCTGATGACCTGTGTATATTAAATAGGAGTTATGTTACACACAGTCTCCTTTTCTTTCATCCTGGTCAGTCTATAAGGCAGCAATGGTGAGAGATGGAGGGAAAAGGGAGTTGGGCTGCAGTGTTGCAAATGATATAAAATTGTATGGGTGCACCAAAATACCCTTGTTTTGAAGATGTGGCATGTACTACAGCAAGGGGCTCAAATTCGATCCACAGAAGATACTAAAGAGGTTCGTATACTAGGTTACTATACTGTATCCATGAAATCTCATTAGAGAGAAATATGTATGATTTTCTACCTTCAGTCTGAAAATGTCCCTCTTTACTTGTATCAGTAATGATAAATATTACATTACAATGCAAGTACATTGATTTTTACATCAAGACTGTCTACATTTCCTAAAACGCCAAACGGGCACTATTTTTGTGTTTTGTTTTTTTCAAACTCCTTTTTTTTTTCCTGAAAGATCACATGAAAATTTGCAGTCAATGTCTTGCAATGTATTGACTTCTATGCTTGAGGATATTTGCTGTATGTTATTTTAGTCTAGTGCTGGATATTCCCACAACAGCAAAATCCTTATATGTCTCAATTATAACGTCTAATGACTTTCAGGGTTTTCCTGTTTCCAGTGGTCAGCTGTCACGACAGCAGCATTGAGCAGGATACTAAAATGCGACTGTGTGCCTCTAGGATACTCCTTGACCCTTTGGGTCAGAGCTGAAGACTAGCTCCAGTTTGGAGCTCTTTTCTTCTCTGTTGCAAGCTTAAAAATCTAACCTGCTTGCATAAACGTTTAATATGCAAAGAAAGAGTCATGCGTATTTGTAAACAGGGAATGCATTAGTGAGAAAATGCTTCAGAGAGCCAGAGTTTCTTCCATCAATATCAGAAAAAACAGCAGAGAAAAGGGGAGCACCTTTGCCTTCCTTAAGGCAGTTGGAAAAGAGATACACTTAGTCATCGTCTGCTGAAAAAGGCACACGCACAAAAGCTGTTGGTTGGGGTGTGTTGTTGTTTGTTTGTTTGTTTTAAACCAGTAGTCTAAAACCAGATAATGACAAAAAGAAATTGAAATTAAAGTCAGTACAGCAGTTTTTGAGAGGAAAGGTAACTGCCGCAGGGACTTGCCAACATGAGTCTAGTTAGAAATATCTTTGTATGCTCATGCTGCAAATCAAGGAAAGGATATAGGCTATGAGGGTTCATGGGTCTGTCCAAGTGATATGTGCTGTCCTCCAAATCTGTTATGCTATCTTCTACCATTTCAGAAAGGCCAAAACTAAGTTGAGAAACTGTTTAAAGTACAGGCATTTTTAGAAGCAAACTAAGATGAATAAATACACCTACTGTCAGATTTTTTGCATGGTTTGTTGGAGAGACAACGTGTCTTGCAGCAGCAGCTCCCTAGTTTCCAGTACTACGTGGCAAAATCCTCTGAAATTAAAGGAAACAACCAGATGTTGGTTGTGTTGTGCGAAGATAAGGTGGAAAATACGGAGGAATAAGAGTATGCTCTACTGTTATTTTTGTGTGATCCCTTAAGACCCCTCAGTCTGGTTTGATTTTTCAGACAGAAAACTGCATGCTTCTGCATTCCAGCACTTCAGAGTAGCCTTCCCTTCTCCAAAGTGCTGCAGGGCCTTAGAGGGAAGCGGTAGTTTCCCTTTGAAATACTTCCAGTAGAGAAATACTGTTGGTGGCCCTTCAAAGAGAGATGAATTCCTCTTCAAGCCCAGCTGTGCTATTCCTCAGCAGTGATAGGAGAGAGTACTTTGAAAATAGCTGAGATCACCTGCAGAGGGATTGCTCGCCAGGTTATAAATGGTATTCATTAGTTGTGGAGTGGCAAAGCCTGCAATAGAAACACCACCAAAGATCAGAGTCATGTTGTGCTAATTGATGCTGAAATACACTCTGGTTCAGAGCTTTCTGCTAGAGGTGTTTGTTTTATTCCCAGTCCTTTGGGTGTATCTGTTCCTGACCTTCAGTACCTAGCGATGTAAATAGCATATCCTGGGTATGTTCTCCTGGCAGAATTCAGTTTCTTTTATTGAATGTTAGCATGCAGTTATAGTTATTTATTTAAACTCAAAATAGGCAATAAAACATTTTTCTCTGCCTTAAATCACTTCTAAGATCCTGAGCTATGAATGTATACCTATATCTTTCAAATGAATAATAATAGCTATTAATCTTGGTGTAAAAAAATACTTCCACCAGAGATCTGAATATTCGAAGCAGGATCTTCAAAATCACTCTGACATCTGAGGAGAATTCTGGTCATTGAATATCTGATTTTGTTGCCACACGTACTGGATGCACATCTATTAATTTTGATTTATGCCTTCAAGCCCAAGGACATTCAGGGTATTGACATTTTTTTTCTTGGAGGAAAGAGCTACTAAATAACCAGAATGAAAATAACTTAAGGCTTTTTTTTTTCTCTACCTGTTTCTAGAATGAGTATGAATCTGTCATGTGTAATAATGAGCTACCAGCAACTAGCAGTTATTCACCATTACAATTTGAAAACTACTGGGTCCCAGCCAGGGTCCCATTGTGGTATGCCTGCTTCAGTTTGTAACCAAGAGGTCCTTCCCCAACACAGCCTTAATCATAAGATGTAATCATAAGATTACATACAGTGAAGAGTTATGAAGGGCAGAGGGAATGTGGCATAGAAAGAAAGTTATAATGTGATATTTTGGTGCTTCCTTCCAATCTGAATGTTACTCAGACATCTTTTCCTTAATTTGAAATGTTTCTTCCAACACGTTGTTACTATTAAGTTCCTATTAACCAAATTGACTGGGTGAGTTTGCAGCATGCAAATCATAGTTTTTCCTTATTGCTTTGCTTGGGGGAGGACTGCTTCTCAACTCTTGATGCCTGTTCTTCAAGCCAAATCAAGGTGAATGTATAAGGAAAGGTGAATCCACTCTGTGCTGGAGCTCACACCAGGATTTTGTCATCTTTTTGAAATTCCCTTCTTAATCTGATTTGCTGCTGATGGAAGTTGGGGCTGAGTGATTGCACAGTTCTTGTAGTTTAGCAGAACAATTACTTTGCCCCCTGGCTCTGACAGTGACTTTTCCTGCATCTGCCACTTTCTACTCTGAGAGAGAAACCTCATTGAATGAGCTGTTAATTATTGCTTGGTTCTCCACAAAGCCCTCCTGGTTCTGGATGTCTCATTCATTTTTATTGTGAGAAGACTGGAAAAAATACTAAAAGCATTAGCAAAGTGATGTGTATTGAGACTGAGGTCAATAATCTAGTTTTATATTTTGGTTGAGTTTTTGGTGGTTGAGCATAAAAACAACCACAGTGGAAATGAGTTGGCTCTCTGTGTTCCCTTGTTTTCTTCTGATTATGAAAAGCTTATTTCTTTCCTTTCCTCACTGTGAAAGAAACTATGAAAAACTTACCTTTTAATAGAAACATGTTAAGTGATCATTGCTTATTTAACATATCTTCCTTAGGACATAACGGGTCATTAGGAAGCATTATGGTATTTTTGGAGATTGTTTTCTCTCTACTAATTCTAGCCTACAAAACAAGCTTGTAAATATTTTGATCCATTTTGAGAATTCATCTTTTTGTGTGTGTGTTTGTGTGTGTGGTTTGGGGTTTTGTGGTTTGCTTTTGTTTGTGGTTTGGAGGGGTATTTGTTGTTTGGTTTTGGGTGGTTTTGTTTTTGTTGTGTGTGTTTTGTTTTTTTTTTTTTTTAAAAACACAGAACTAATCTTGTAAATACTATTAGTATGTGATAGTTTTATTTATTTTACATTTCAGGCAGATATCCAAAGCAGCATGAGAGTGGTCTGGGTTTTTTCTTGTCATATAATTCTTTGCAAGCTGTATTGTGTAATGAGTTTTTAAGCAGAACTCCCCTCAGAATAACAGAATAGTCTACTTAAAATCAAATGTCACAGGATAATCCTATGTATTTGCATACCTTAATTGTATAATTGAATTGTGCATCTTAATTATTACATGATTACGTGCCTTAAATGTGTAATTACAACTACTTATGCTAAATGCGTGACCAAAAGCATGAAATTAGGGTCTGTAATTACAGTATATACAGTAGTTGAACAGTGTGATTTAGCATTTTATGTACCAAATACAACTTTTTAAAATAAATAATGAATTCCACACTTTGCACGATATTTCCTCCAAAGATTATTACCAGGTAATGACAAAGCCAAAAAAGTTACTTCATTTTTGTTTATTTGGGAAACACAAGTGTCTGGACTTTTATACTGCGTACCCTGCTGTGGCAGTTGCACTTTCCCCCCCACGCCCTGAGATCCCGTGTGGCAGTTGCACATCCCTCTCTCAGAATTGGGCCTTCGATGGGCAGTCAATGGCTCTTTGTGGAGACCCAGGGCCGGTGGGCAGGGTCGTCAGCAGAGGAGGGGCCAGGCTGCCCATAGCCAGAGAAGCTGAGAAGCTTCTGGAATGCCCACAGCCAGATCTCAGCTGACTATAACTGGGGTTCCCGCCAAAGACCCCTTTCTGTGGTCTTCTGGGAGCTGTGGGTCTGCCATGCTGCCGGAGTCACTGCCCTTAGATGGAGAAGCCGTCTAAGGTAACTTCCCGGGATGGGGAGAACCTCACCTCTGCATGTAGGTGAGTGATAAATTACTGAATACATGCTTTAGTAAGTCCTTGCCACAATAGGCTGGTGTTTCTCCCTTATGGGTAAAGCGGGGCAGAGAGGGCTCTGGTTTGTTTTGTTGTGAGTGCGTATATGCACGCTGTGGATCTTCATTATTCTTAATTCACTGCACCTCAAATAATCTTCTAACCTAATATCCGAACCTGTATCTCGTGTTATTGGAGTGCTAACTAATCGTATAAACCCCGTTTCCAATCGGTTTATCGGTGGTACTTTTCCGGCTGGAATAAAGTTTGGTTTGGACCTTCTTGTCCGCCTAAACTTATTTTTGGGGTGTCTCTGTGACACCTGCAAAGGCAAAAGCCAATACGTGCTGTAAGACAATGAACCCAAAGAGTGATCTTAAATAAAACAGTCATGCAAAATTTAAAAAAACCAAACCTTTCATGATCTTCACCTATAGTATATATTTTTTTAAATCTGTTTCATGAAACTGTGTATCTGTTGGGCATATACCCTGATGCTGAATGTCAGGGTTGCTAGGATCGTATGGAATGACAATAATATCAAGCCAAAATGAATCATCTGTTTTAAGCAGAGCTGAAATGCAGTGTGCAGATCAAATAAAGTCAGTATTTCCTACTATATATTTTACGTAGTGGCTAAATAAAAGAAAGCTACTTAAACCCATCTTTCATTGCATAGTCACACCAAAATAACATGACTTATCTACCCTGATTATTCAGAGATGCTGGAGGTCATGCCTAACAGTTCCTTTAAGCAGCTACTGACTTTACATGTTATTTCAAATTACCACAGTGAATTGACAGATGACCAGGGGGAGAAGAAGAGGGAATAAGGAATTCCACTTGAAAACCATTTACTTTCTGGAAGTTCTTTGTCACCCTGGGTTTTGTTTCATACACGTTTTGATTCGTAATCCTTGTGACTTCTTTCTTTGTCCTCTGTCTTCCCCACTTCACATTGAGATACTGGTGCATTCACAGCTCTGCAGCTGCAGAAAGTACTCTACAAGCTGGGATTTTCTCACCATGGAGCTGGTTGAAGGAGTAGAAGACTTTTGTCCAGGGCTTTTTGTAGATGAAGCTCAGTCTTTAAGTCTGCCCTTGCTGCCTCTCTGATCTATTGCAAGGTGGTTGGATGATTCTTCAACTTACCCTGTTTCCCTGGAAATTTTTGCTCCAAAAGATGCTTACTTTTTTACTTCTATTGCTGCCTGGGCACCATTTAAATTGACTTTTTCATGAACTATAATTAGGGCTCATTTTTTGAGTAGGGCTGATATTTTGAGCATCCTCAAAAATCCTGAAAAACCATGCTAGGGCTTATTTTCCAGGTAGGTTTTATTTTTTGGGAAACAGGGTAGCTTTACGAGTGTTTTAAGATGAAAGTGCAGATGATGTTCTACTACTATAGTCTGGACAAAAAGAGAGGTGTAGGAATTGTGGGTGTTTTTGGTTTGGTTGGGGTTTTTTTGTTTTGTTTTTTTTTTGTTTTTTTTTTTGTGTTGTTGTTGTTGTTTTTGTGGACTGATCAACTTAGTTACTGGCCATTTTCTGGAGAGTTGTATAAACAGTTTTTTTTAAGATGTTTTCTCAAAATATGCAGTGTCTCTTCTAGACTACAAACTTATTGTTATCTTGAGTAAGTTGATTTTTCTAGGCCTCAATTTTTAATGTGCATAGAGATATGATATGCTTTTCTATAATGCAGAAGTGGTGTAAGGACACTGGAGATTGTATGGCCTCAGTAGGAGCTGTGCAAATACCTTTTATAGGTAGGGAAGAAATAGGGGAGATTGCTAAGGGCGAAACAAGTGTTCCTTCTCTTTCTTCACGCAATCAGAGGCGGCTGCTGTTCCTGTATGAGGCAGTAATAGGTTGTTGTGTTCTCTCTTCAGGCAGCTGCCACCAGTCTTACTTCCTGCTGTTGGCCAAGAGAGTCACTCACAGCAGGGACAGGCCTTCCCAGGGAGAAAGGGACAGGTCTGGAGCCCCCAAATGGCAAAAATCAGTTTAATGAAAAAAGACCAAGATTGTTCATTTATTCACCAGGGCCATCGCTTTGCTGCAAAGAAAGGGTCGGCAGGAAAATGGTGCCTGCTGTGCTTTAGATCTAAAATGTTCCTTCATTTCTCAGCCTTCTGTGAGTGGATCTATTTGTGTCTGCTGTCTTCTGATTGTGAGAATTGTCTGGTAAGAGTTATATAACACATTTCCTGTTTTTATCCAAAACCATGATGATGAGTAGCACACAGTATAGCCACTCCAAATCCCTCATCTTCAAAGTGTGTTAGTGATGTAGTTTAGATATCAGGACAATAACGGTGAGGTTAGATATCAAAATGATTACAGAATCTATTGTGCCATACTCAATAGGATGATTGCTTAATTTCAAGTAGAGGTACAGGTTTAAAAGATCTTTGGGTTGGAGATTCATGGTTTTTTTCTCACTGCTGCCCTGAGAACAGTTGTTTGCAGAGATTTTGTGCCTAAAGTAGGAGCTGTTTCTTAGAGCATCTGTTCATTGAAGACCTCGTGGAAAGGTAAGAATGGGACTTCTGAAAGAGCTCATAAGCAGCTTCAGTCAGTGTTCCTGTGTTTACTGTGTCTTTATTTTAGAGGCAGGAAAACAGAAGCACAGGCAGCAGGAATGTCAAAAGCATCAGAAGGGGTTAAGTTTATGAATTCCTTGGACTTGCTGAATTTTCCATTTGAGAAATTCGGTTATCAGAAGTAGTCAGCATGGATTCAACAAGGCGAAATCATGCTAGACCAATCTGATATCTTTCTCTGATGGCATGACTTGCTGGGTAGATGAGGGCAGAGCAGTGGATGTTGTTTATCTTGACTTCAGCAAGGCTTTTGATGCTGTATCCCATAACATCCTCATAGGTAAGCTCAGGAAACACGGGTTAGATGAGTGAACTGTCAGATGGATTGAGAACTGGCTGGATGGCAGAGCTCAGAGGGCTGTAATCAGTAATGGGTCTAGTTGGAGGCCTGTAGCTAATGGTGTTCCTCAGGGGTCAGTACTGAGTCCAGTCTTGTTCAACCTATTCATCTCAATGATCTGGATGCTGATGATACACAACTGGGAGGAGTGCCTGGTACACCAGAAGGCTGTGCTGCCATGCAGTGAGACCTGGACAGGCTGGAGGGTTGGGCAAAGAGGGACCTAATGTAGGTCAGCGAAGGGAAATGTGGGGTCTTGCTCCTAGGGTGGAATAACCCCTGCACCAGTGTAGGTTAGGGGTTGTCCTGCTGGAAAGCAGCTCTGTGGAGAAGGACCTGGGAGAAGCTAATCATGAGCCAGCAGTATTTCCTTGTGGCCAAGAAGGCCAATGGTGTCCTGGGGTGCATTAGGTAGTGTGTGGCCAGCAGGTTGAGGCAGGTTATCCTCCTCCTCTACTCTGCCCTAGTTAGGCCACATCAGGAGTACTGTGTTCAGCTCTGGGCTTCCCAGTTCAAGAAAGACAAGGAACTACTAGAAAGAGTCCAGTACATGGCTAGAAAGATGGTTAGGGGACTGGAGCATCTTTCTTAATGTAACTGCTGAGAGAGCTGGGTTTGTTTAGCCTGGAGAAGACTGAGAGGGGATCTTATCAATGCTTATGAATATCTTAAGGGCAGGTGTTAAGAGGATGGGGCCTGACTCTTTTCACTGGTGCCCAACGACAGGATAAGGGGCAATGGGCACAAAATGAAATACAAGAAATTCCATCTGAATGCGAGGAGAAACTTCTTTACTTAGAGGGTGACGGAGCACTGGAACAGGCTGCACTGAAAAGTTGTGGAATCTCCTCTGGAGATATTAAAAACCACCTGGATGTATTCCTGTGCAATCTGCTTTAAGTGAACCTGCTTTAGAAGGGAGGTTGGACTAGGCGATCTCCAGAAGTCCCTTCCAACCCCAACCATTCTGTGATTTTTCCATTTAGAAAATTGATTTTCCTCGAGTGTCATACTGAGCCCCTGGGAAAACTAGGTGTAAACATTTTTTGAAATTTAGAGAAAAAAAAAGTTGATGGTGAAATATGCGGAGCTACTGCAAGCACCACTGGTCTTGTCACAGTACAGGTACATTTCATGAGCTTTTTTACAAGACCCACAGTCATATTTCATTTCAGATAATGTCCACCAACTTTCTCCTCAGGGGGAGGGAGAAGTTTTGTCTAAGAAAGACTTCCAGTTATTATTAAAAACTGTGCTTGTTTTGAGTTGGCAAGTGTAAGGCCATGTTGTTGTAGTAGTTTTGGTTGTTCTTTTTTGTTTTGCTTTTTTTTTTTTAGTTTCCTGTTTAAAGAAACCCAGGTTGCCTAATCACCCTCAAACTTTAAATGAAAAATGTTCTTTGTGGATTAATGGCCACATACAATAGTTATATTGGAAATTTTTGCAACAAAGCTGGGGGCTTGCGAAAAGATGTCAGGGATGTCAGGATTAAAAAGGAAACTTGCAGACTCTTCACAGTTCCACAGATTCAATAATACACTTTACGCATTCAGGAGCTTGCTCTACTTCTTTCCTATTCTGTGTCCTAAAACCACTTGCACATGAGAATATCATATTACAAAATAAGGAGAAACATGCACAGAAGCTTTTTTTCTTGTCTTGTGGTATTTCTGTAAATATTTCTGTGGTGATACATAAATCCTCTTTGTCTATCACCATTTTTCCTGTCATTCTTATGTTTACAGATAACTGTTAAACACCTTGTGGGCAATATGCTATAGTTTCCTGTCACAGGATTCCTCATTCTGCAGGTTCCCAAGATGGTTTACATACTCAGTGCACACCCTCCCACCCCTCTGCCCCACAAAATGTAGATGTCTTAGGCTTGCTTCATTTAGGCTGCAGCTTTGTAGGAGACCACAAGGTCCTTTCCCATCCTCAGTGAAGCTTGCCTGTAACTAGAATTACAATATGAGAAACACTTCTAAATAGAAGTTAAGAAATAAATTAAATAAGAGCAACGAAGCCAAAAAACAGGACTGGCAAAAAATGTTCTTGCCACATGCTAAGCTTTGTAGGAGGTATCTGAGTGGATTAAGACACTTATAATTGCTTGACACTGGAAATCTCCATCTCAGGTTTAAAAAAAGAAAAGAAGATTTGGAAATTTTTATAACATTGCATTTCTCCATTAATTAGGATGTGAGCCATGTGGTCCAGTATTTAAAGCCAAGGGCTTGGCAATAAGAAGATCTTTGTGTTCTAATTATGAAGTTTGGATAATTTTCCATTGTCTTTATTATTTGTTTATTTTATTCACATGTGTGCAGTGGATGCTTTAAAATGTGAAAATCAGATTTTAAAATTTGAGCTACCTATAATTCTACCTGAAACTTCTATATGGAGAGCTTATGTAAATTTTCTTCTTTTGCGTTTTTCATTCTCCCTCTTTTTTTTTTCTTACCTGCTCAGATTTTTCAATAATAATACACATCTAGAGACTTCTGTTCTCAGCCTACTGAACAGAGCTGATCTCCATCTATGCACAGGAAGAAATGCTCTTTGCTCTCGTGGTTTTGAATTTCCCAATGGCCTGTTGCTCCAGGGTTCGTTTGGAGAACCCTACTTTCTTTGAGCATTTTAGTCCGAGTATCTATACCAGTATTATCAGGAAGGCAAGTCTTTAGCATACTGCCTTGAATCCGAAGACTATGTAGTCTGTACCTAGTGCATACATTGGTGTGCTCCCCAACCTATGTATCTTTTCTTTTCCACTGTACTTTGGGAGAAGCTCCCCACTGCCATGGTCGGCCAGAAGGTAAAAGGGAAGCAACCATTTAAATAAATATTTTTAAGATCTTCCTCAGGGTCAGAAGTTCTATGTCCTCCTAGCCTGCTTAGTGGATCATGAGAAACGGAGCTGGGATCTCTGTGTATTGCAGTTAGACCTCCTGAGTTGTATCGAATTATTAGAGCTGCAGCCCCAATAATGTTGTGCATCTTCTTGTTAGGATAAAGTGTAAAGTTTACTCCGTTGTCTTCCTATTGAGAGATTAATTGATATTAGTGAGCACAGGATCACATTTATATCAACCTACTCCCTGTGGTCTTGAACATCGGTTACTTTTTGCACATGACAACTTTTCATTCTTTTCTAATATGAGGCAGGATTGGGGAAAAGTACTTGTCTTTTTCCTGTTTTGAGAGAACCTCCTGTTTGTGAAGACCCTTCTTCGTGGAAATTAAAATTGACAATAATTTCTGCTCTGGCTCACAAGGGAGAACTTTTCTTGAATGCAGTGACACTTCAGTTTCCTTGTTCAGGATGTGCTGATGAACACAGTGGGAGGTGCGAATTAAGAAGAGCCAGAAGAAGAGGTGGAATAGACCAAAATAATTTAAAAGTGTAACTACTATGCTTGACATCAACAAATTCTGTAAGGACATTAATTATTAGTATTATCATCAAATAATACACGTTAAATAATAGGTCAGAGAAGCGATATGTCCACAGACACTCTGCACAGAGTGCCACAGTTAGCTGGCTCCAAGAACACACAGTACTGTTCCAATTAATTGGGAGAATAGCTTGATACTTCACAGGTTAGAGCAGCCAGATCATTCTAAAGCAGTGATTATCTTCCCTGCTACAAAGTGTGTTTAATTTCAAACTTAATTGTATCCACATTTCCGTTTCTAATTAATCCAGATACAGAAATGCTATAGTAACCGAACAGCATGTTCTTTGAGGAAATAAAACATGGCACAATCCCGTGGCACCAGAGTAATCTGCTTAAAGAGATGTTTATGTAACACAGGTCTTTAAAAGTGAACTAATTTCCCATATGCTTACTATGCTTGTGATGCACCTTAGCTTTAAAGGAGAGATGAGAAATGTTCATCTTGCTCATTTTATGCTTTGGGATTTCCACTGTCCCTAGTTTGTCATGGAATTTAGGGAGGTGGTTGAAAAGGTAGTCAGTGGATTGGTAGCATACACTTTTGAACAGGGTAAGAATCTAATTTTTAGTAGGAAATTTCCACCACTGGTATCTGCACAAGGGATTAGATGCACTGATGATCTTCTAGTTAGCAAGGTGTACCTCTGTAATCTGCAGCATGCATTTCTGAGAGGGTTCCTGCGGGTGGCCAGTATTCACAAGCAAGTCAGAATGGCCTTTAAGAGACTGTAAGGGGCTAGTTATTCCACCTATGATTTTGAATGTACTGAGCGAAAGGGCTGCGAGTGCTCCAAGGTAGTGCAAAGGTTTCCGTGTATCTGGACCTCACTGAAAACCAAAGATTTGTCAGAGTACTGTCTTTGACTGACCTGTGTCACTGGTGTGCTGATTTTTGTTGTTGCTGTGCAAATATAATATATAACCTTAGAAAATTCAAAACTTGGGAGAAATGCATGGTTGAAATAGCTCTGAATATTTATTTTCATCTAGAAGAAACCCCTTTGTAACAAGTAAGTTGGATTGCTTTGTCTTGTTGTGGTCATTATTTTTTTTTCATCTGGGAGTGCTGTACTTGCGCTGGTTCTGATGGACAGTATTATGATTGATATCTTTGGGGCTGATTTGGAAGCTCTGGTGATGGACGCCTGATGGTACGTTCCTAAGAGGGAAATAAAAAAACTGTAATACTGACACTTACTTTTAGTAACACCAATATGAAACAAGCCACAGTTGGATCTTTGATATGGTAACAAGCTTGGAGTTAAATCTAATGTTGTGATTCTTATTGGTGGAAACGGAGTGCACTGAAGAAACCTTGTTCATAAACTCTCTCTGGGGGATCCTCTGTTACCACTTGATACAAAACTAAGAAATAGATTTATTTGTTTTTTAGCAGTCTCAGAGAAAAGAGTTTGTGTATCTCTGTTCCAGCTGAAAGCCTTAGTCCTGATGACATCCAGCTGGTGAGCTGGATGAGGGATCAGCTGGAGAGAGGCTGGGTGATGGAATGGAAGATGGGGAGGCAGGGCTAGGACGGGAGAACTGATAAATGCAATGAGGGGTTTCATTTCATTCAGGAAAACATCTTTCGAAAAAAGGTGATTTAGTACTTATTTAAATTACTGACGTCGAAATTCTGGTTGTTCTTCTAAAAAAAAATTGTCTCTGACAACTGGTGCAAGTTCTCAAGAAGCTTTGCCTTTTCATCGTGTAAACCAGACTTAAAGCTGTTTAATAAGAAGAGAGCACCACCTTGTGTTAGTAAGTCACCACACCTTTAAACACCGTATATGAATGTTTTCTTGTACACTTGAAATCGGTAAACTCGTCGTTTTTTCTCACGTAGTGGTCTTGTGCTCGTGCTGTGGAAAGCCAAGAAATAAAAAAAAAGTTGCAAGTGTAGTGACTAAGAGCTGGTTATGTGGTCTGAGGGTCAGAATTTACGTGTCAGTGCATGTGCTTATAGAAGTCTGGGTTTACTCTGAATTCGAAATCTCATATAAAATTCTTATTCTTATACAAAATTGGAGTTGTGGAATCTGTTGCTCTTCAGAAAAGCTTTTCTGTTAAACAGAATTAGAGTATACACAGTATCCATTTTGAGAGGTAATGGAATGAATGCACATCTCTAGTAAGCAGTAAAGAGGATGCCCACTGTGAGACTGCCACTTGCTGCGTACACAGACTGAGTGATACCTCCCATGGCCTAAGTGTTTTGCCATGTCTTCACGAAATCAGATGTTTAAGAAGGTATTTCAAATCTATCCACACTAAGTAGGATGATTATCTCTTCAGATCCAGAAATATTCATTTGAGATTATTTTACTATAAATTTCTACTGAAGCTTTTATTTTCTTTATACTTTGACTTATGGTTCAGGTGGTATATTTTGGGAGAACCTGTTGCATAGATTGGACTGTTTGTGGTTAATATATATTATGACTTTTTGCTTATGAAAAATAAAATTTCCAAATATTTGATTATATGGATTCTCACAAAGGTGGGATAAGTTTGAGGCATTCCTTTCTTTAATGTATAAATATACTCTTCAGATTCTCTAACTCACAATTATAATACAGCAGAGAATATTGCTTTGCATTGAAGGAAAAAAAATGTTTTCAATGTATCGGTAAACCTGCATTCTACACTGAGGTCTTCGATGTCCTTAAGGAAAACAAGTAGAAAGCAATTTTGTGGCATTGGAGTCAAAAGCTACACAGCTAGAAGCCACGTTCTCAGCATCTTTTAAGTACTCTTTAAAAACTGAGATTTTGGTTGTATTTAACTTATCTTGATTACAGGAAAAAAAATCCCTGGCTTTAATAGTTCTAATATAGTCTTTATTAATATTAGTCTCACTCTTAGTGAACAAGCTAGGGAAGCGTTCCCAGAAACATTTTGTGAAGATGTTGAATAAAGGTGACATACATGAGTATGTAGACTTATGAAAACTTTCTGGTTTCCTGACCATGGATGCACTTTCATCTTATTTACCCATCTTCAGCTAATCAATTTGAATGCAGGAGGTGTTTTTGTATTGTTATTTAAGTTCCATTCCTCTTACACTTGTCTTGTTGTGAAGGAGAGAGAGAAGATTTTGCCATCTGATCTGTTTTCTTTCATACAAAGCTACATTGATCATGATTCATTTTTTGTGAGGCAGAATATTCTCACAGCCAAATTATTAGGGCCATTTTTTGGTGTATTTTTTGTGTGTGTGATGATGAACATTTCAGCTACTTCATTCACAATTTACCACAGGACCTTGATCCATAACATTCTCATTTTGTATGGATAATCTTATCTCTTTTTGTGAAGTCCTTTTTCAGATGGACTTGTGTTCTTATTGAAAGCTTTTCTGAAAGGACCTTAGCTCTTGCAGCATGGAAAAGAGCCTAGAAAGAAGGATTGCCATATGATGAAACCAGTGGAAAACAAAGAATAAATCTCTGCTTTTCTAAGTTGGTATACAACTGTCTGACTCTGAAATGAAATTGGATTGTAGCGTGAATGAAAAACACACAAAACTTCTGCTTCAAAGAACTGTGCTGGAGATGTAGATATTTAAGCTCTAACATGCTTTCAAATACTTTAAAAGGGTAGCTAAGCTTCAGAATTAATTATTTGATCTCAGGGCTTGAGACATGATATATAACATGGTGCTCAGTAGTGAATTCTGCATGCATATAGGGTCTGGATCTGTATATAGTTATGCAACTCTAACTTTGAGTATTTGCCCTGAACCACATAAACTAACCACAGTGGCTGTCAGTCTACATGTGTGTTCCCTGCTGTTCCCAGAATCCTGGCATGTGTTCCCAACATGTGTTCCCAGAATATCCCAGCTGTATACTATCAGTTCTGCTCTGAATCCTTTGTAGTACAACAGATAAAGCCTGTTTTCCCACCATGGAGGCACCGTAGACTGATGCTTTTGGTGAAAGGAGACGGAGATGCTGCAGGTTTGACTGAAAATTCGTAGTCAGTGCTGGTGCCCACTTTAAAGTTATCATGGCTGCACCTTCAAAAGTGCAGGTAATTCAAAAGTCTTTTACAAAACACCATCTTGGACCAAGTGCATTCAAATTTCTTGTGCAAAGCTGTCATAGACCCCTATTTTCAGTATTTGAAGCAGGTAGACATTGACTTAGTAAGAGTGGTTTAGGTCAAAAACTTGTGAAGAGCCAAGGTGTAATAAAATATTTCCATTCCAATATTTTAGAAACATTTCAGCTCAAAATTAAATGGTTTCCATAAAAAAAAAAAATCTCATTTTACTTGATTGCTGTGGTACTAGGGTACGTCTCATGCTTTAGAGACTGCTTTTGTTGATAAAGATGAGAAAATGCAAGGATAATGTTGGTATAGAAGTGATCTTTCCTGTTTTCAGGAACTTTCTACAGCTATGCGTGGTAAGGGTTCAGAGGAGGAGCATAAATATTCTACCATAATTACGTAATGTTCAGATGTTTGTTGGGACACTGAGACAGTATCCCGTTCCTAAGGAAAGTAGAAGAGATGCATATAAAAGCTGATTAGCTTTGAATACTGTAAGAGGCCATGGTATAAGAGTGTATACTGAAAAAGGCTTAAACAAAAATCTACTGCCTTGAACTTAAAAGTAGAAGAAAATCCAATCCAGAAAACCCTATATTTTTATATATATCTGCATTGAAATCATTATACTTTTTCTCCCAAGAAGCAAAATATGTTCTAATGCTTGTCCTACATGTCCCAAAGTTTGTAATCAGCGGTACTTTCTAGAACGAGAAATGTGAATAGTGCGTATGGAAGGCAAATTTTTCAAATAGGAGTTGTTTGGATTTTTTTTTCTGGGGGGGTGGGGCGGGGAGGGGAAGGGTTTTTCATTAGCTAAGTGTATCTCAAGTTTCCTTTGTAAAAGGTTTCTCAGGTCTTGGATGGTCTAAGTCCAAACGGGAGTGTAGCAAGGTGGCTATGGTATTTCCATGACGTGTAGGAGGCAGGTATTGCTTTTCTGTTCACGGCAGCAGGGAGCAGTGACCTGCAGCCTCCCTGGGGAACGCCTCCTCTTCATCTCTTCTTGTCTCCACCCTACTTTGCTCTTGTGGTACATCTATTTCTTTAGGAAAAAGCACTCTGAAGACCCAGTATGGAGAAAGAAAACATTCCAAGAAAAAGATAAATTTAAGGGGGTAAAAATCTACTTCCCATGCAAGTCTGTGTAGGATGTCTTCTGCTGCTCTATTTTATAAGTAAACCAGGAATGTAAGCAATGGGTAATGCCTTCCTCATATAGAATTGTGCATCTCCTGTTCCTTGCAGAGACATGCAAAACAGCAGCGGAAACATGGAGCTTATTCCCAGTGCTAACTGCCGTCTTTTTACAGTTGTCCCAGCATGTGTTCATGATATAGCACAGCTAGGGAGATATCTGGAATTTCTGGGATTTATTTCTGATCAAAGCTGTGTGTGGAGCCTAGTGAGCAAAGATGAGAAAAATGACATTGTCTGGTGAACAATAGCGCGCTCAGAAGAGTTTCCCCCGGGAAAGCTCGCCCTGACGGAGCACGTCGCCTGGGCTGCTCCCCCAGCTTGGTGTGTTCACCACGTGGAGCTGTGGGGTTGGATCTCCCTCTACACTGCTCCACGGAGGGAAGAACTACTTGTGGCCTCCCCAGGCTGCATATACCCTGCGGAGCACAGGAGAACTGTTGTGTGCTCCCTGGGTCGCTCTGCCTTTGTCCCTCGGCAGGGAGGAGATGTGCTCCTCGGTGGTAGGCTGGGGCTGGTCAGGTTGGCTGTGACAGCAGCATGTTTGTTCTTCCTCTCCTTTATCCTCTGGCAGGCCTTGCATTTCTGGGGTAGGAAAGCAGTTGAAGTCTGTGGCCCCTCTGCCTTCCAGCATAGCCGCTGTTCTGGCGCTCATCTCACCTCTCCTGACTCTCATAGTTTGCGTTAAATAAACATTTTATCCGGCCGGCTCCATCCCAGAAAGATAACCTTGCCTGATCTAGCAGTAGGCCTTTTTCTTACCTGGTGTTGCTTGTAGTGCTAATGCTTCATTGTAACTGCAGTTAGCATGCCCAGGTTCACAGTGATGGGCTACCAACTAGGGAAGAGCAGGAAACCCACAATTCTGAGGTTACGTCAAACATTTTGTGTAGATATGTTGGTGTTATCTGGTTTAGTTTGTCCTGCTAAACAAGGATCTCTTCTGACTCTCCCAAAAAATCAGAATTTCCCACTTGCTTTCAACATTGTTTTCTTCTTGCTCCTGCCTACCATTTTCCTTTGTTTTATCTGCCTTTACCTTCCAGCTCTGGATGCATTTGGTCTTGTGGTGGTTCCCAGAGACCAGACTCACGGTGGACCTTTATTTCCTTCCACCGAGGGACAATGGATCTAGGTTTTATTGACTTAAAGCGCATCCCGGCTTCTGCTTCTGAAAGTTGCTGGAGTAAACAGCATCTGCTATATTTTATGATGCAAGTGATGAGGATTCATTTCTGGCTTGTCTACCATAGCTTTTAGAGGAACAAAACCTGTCTGGATGTGGAAAAAGTGAGTGCTACTCTGTACTGCAACAGTTCAACACACAAGCAGTTTATTAATGCTGTTTACAGCATTCACAGTCCTTCCTGCATTTTAGGCTCTTGTCTTGCTGTGCCCAAGACTGCCTACAGTTTAACAATGCAAGGACTACCATCTTTCTTACCTCTGTCAAAATTTGAGAAATTCTCTTTAAAAATGTAACTGTATCTATTTACTTGCCAGGAAAGTGTAGACTAATCCTTAACAATTTCCTATTGTTCCTGTTCAAAATTTTGTGATAAATATGCTTTTAGTCACTGCCTGCCTTCATGGGTTACATGCATTTTTGTGTGATTTCAAGACACACACAAGAAACAATAATTTGGAAATTCATTACAATGCCAGGGTTTATACGTTCTCATTAAGCAATAATTGGTAGTTGATGGCTATTGCTATTTTTAACACCATTAGTTCATAGGAATGTAATTAGTGATGCTAAGTACAGGATCCACATTAATAGCATTACTAATTGTAAATCTGGAGATAGAAACACAAGAAGACTGGTTAATTTCTAGGCAATATCTCATGATAATTGGCTATAGGACATTTGTGTTGAAGTAGAAAGGTAAATAATTTAAAATCTTTTCTTGTGGTTTGCACTGTACTTAGCAATTTTAATACAGTCTGTTGCCCACATTTTAGTCTTGTGAAATACAATGCCATTATTATCTCATAGCTTCTGCAGTTGTCAGTTTCCGTGCTTCTCAAGTCTTTCGTATATACTGGCAACTGTGCATTAAAAGAGAAGCAGAAGTGGTAAACCAACAACTTTAAGGACATCTGCCTCACAAACTTTGTTTTTACAAAGCAGTGTTGCATAGGCAGAAAATAGAGGAGATTTAAAATAGGTCGTTAATTAAATAATGATTAGCATTATAATATATATTATATTATTATAGGGGGCAAAAACTTACCAATGTGTGGTGTTGTGTGGTGGGTTTTTTTGTTGTTGTTTTTTTGGGGTTTTTCTGTTTTTTTTATGAGGTTTGTATTAGCCAGCAAAAAATTAGCTCCCACTCTGGGTATTATGAATACAGTGATTGCAATACTTAAATTCTATTGAGCTCAGTTTAAAACAATTTTTGCTTCAGCAACTATGTGATAGGTCTTTAGATGTAGAAATTCCTGTGTACAGATGTCCAAAGTGCTTTTCAACGTCACTGTACAGGCTTTCACACAGCCTATGTCCCCAGCGTAACTGAGTACCTCCTGAATATTAAAAGAGAAGTAACAAATCAGCATGATCTTTTTAGCTCCCTGCAAGCAGGAGTGCATGTCTTGATTAGATCCTGAGTTATATAAATAGTATAAGAACTGATATTAGAGAGGGAATGGATGTGTGTGAAAGCAAGGCTGAAAAAATTAATGATGCGTCTTTACAGCCTTACAGAGACCTCATTGATTTCCATGGAAACCTTTTCATTGACTTCAGTGGGTCTCCGTACTCCGGTGAGGTGCAGGCTCTGGGCTCCATTCCATTGTGCTCGCCAGCGGTGCCTGCTGCTCAGCGAGGCTTCACCTTCAGTGGATTTTAACTGCCTCTGATGGAGAGAGGCTTTGGTTTGGAGCCATTTCCTGCAGTAAGATAATACTGATAGATGCTTCCCAAACCAGGGCATGTAAGGTGGTGCTGTTGCTGTAAATACAGGTCTGTTATAGGTAAACCAAGAAAGGAAAAATACAGGGAAAAGTTTGAGCTGCCAAGCTCTATACAATTTTTCCCAGAGGTATCTGCCGCTTCTGGAAACATAGTAAAGGCCTAGGAGAGAGGTATAAATCAAATCTCGCCCCTCAGGAATTTGTTTTTCCCAAGATTCCTTCCCTCCACAGAAAACCAGATTCTTTTCAGTTGAACAGGAGAAACATTCTGGTTTCTGGATTTGTTTCCTACTTCTCCCCCACTGTCTTGTCTCACCTGATTTGATGGCTTTCAAGACAAAGTTCTGAGAAGAGGGGAGACTCCTTATCATGGTGATTGAGCAAAAGAATTCCTGTCCCTGGTCATCAGAAAAGAAATGTTTGCTTTCTCCGAGCAACATTATTTTCTGGAGAAGAAAATTTTGAAAGTAAGAACAGTGAAGTTCTTTTGTAAGCACAGACAACATAAAATGCTTCATTAGAGTTCCTCCTGCAGATGCGAACAGTATGGGAGCTCTGGAAATCACAATTGTTCTTGCCATTGTTTTTTCTGACTTTATCAAGGCCTTTCTGTTTGTTCCTGATCAGTTTAACAAGAGACTGTTACTGATGTCACATATAAGGAAGTATGGAGATAAATCATCTTATTGTCCCTGTTGTTTGTTTCTAAAATCCTCGTGTGATAGCAAACTTGAAGCAAGAAAGTTCTGTTTTCCTCGATGAAACTGTTCCATACTTGTACTTTGAGAACCACCTATTTTCCTCTATTCATGTGCTTAAATATATTACTTTATAATTTCTTTCAGACTGCAGAGCCTACAGGCACTGCAAGGAGAACTGGTTTCCATTACTGATAATACAAGGATTGTTAACTACACTTTCATTATGGTGATGGCAATCCCAGCTGCCTTTCAGACTTAGACTGAGTTAGCAGAAAATGTTTTTTCCTTTTAAAATAAAGACTTGGATCTGGATACACAGACACAGTTGGGAGCAAGATGTCAGTGACTTTGCCACAGACCTTAATTGCTTGGAACTGTCAATTCTCTGCCAGCCAGGTACCGCTCCTGAGCTGGGAAAGACCTGCTCTCCCATCGCATCATGGATGGTGATGGGTGTTCCGTCTGATGAGGTCTCTCTCCTTTATGTGCCAGCAGAACTCAGTTGTGTGGGACTGCAGACAGACTTCTCAAATTGGACCTGTCGCAGTTCTAACATCTGTAGGCAACAATGTATGTAACTGATTCAGCATAGTATAATACCTTTTTGCGTATGTTTACTTTTGGATATCTTTATTCCTGCATTGCTTATTGATTTTCATTTAATCTTTTTCTAGGTCTATACTGCAGGCAGGCATATCCCAAAATTGTGTTGAAACAGCCATCTACATATTTCTGTGCTGACCTCCTCTTTTTGAGTTGACTGAAACTTTGCTTTATAGATTGCAATCTAAATGTCTGACCTTTTTTCCAATGTAGACCTATTTTGTGGTTGCTTTCTGTTTGTGGTGGGGTTTTTTTTTGTTTCGGTTTGTTTGTTTAGTTTTGGTGGTGTGAGGCAAGGAATAGAATGGAAAGAAATGTTTTTCCTATGGTTAAAAACCAACCAACCAAACAACAAACCTGTTGCAACTAAAACCCACTCAATTTCATCCCTTGCCTCAGAGTAAAATTTTTTTAAACTGAACCTTGTATTTGTGAGGAACCACCCTGGTCTGGCAAACAGATACCTAGATATCTCTCTTCCTCCTTTGCCCCCCTTCCTTTTTCTGCCCTACATTTGTAAGAGTGTTCATATTTGGGTTTGCTGCCACTTTTAGAAGGGAAGAGCAGCCAACTGAAAGTGATGAGTTTTAATGGGTTCCTATAAACTACTATTTGGGAAAACTAAATCATAGTTACGAGTTTAATGTTTTTCTGAAAGGGTAAGTTTAGGTTGGACTCTCCCTCCTTCCCTGCCGCATCAAACAGAAGGTTTGTGCCCATGCTCAGGTGTGTGTGTGTTACTGTGCAGTGGAGAGATGGGGGAGTTTCAGCAGAAAAGAGCTGCCAGTGGGGGTGTCAGCCAGGGAGGTTCTGCGCTGAGGAAATTCATCAGGATGTTCTGAGCCCCTGGGTTTAGTGAATACTGAGGTAGCTGCCTCAAAGCATTTATGTATGATAGCTGGAGGTTGCTAGAAGCCAAATACGTTTATATATGAACTGCTGATTTTTCGGTCGAGGTGTGACATACACATTTAATCACTAGCTGTGGTTAAAAGGCAGCTTTCCTTAGTAATAACTTGAACAATTATACTAGCATTTGCTTCATAGGGGCTAAGGAATAGCTGAACACTCTTTAAACTGAAGACTAATTGGTTCTTGAGATTTTATAAATGGCTGAAGGAAAATAAAAGTTGTTATCTTCTGATTAAACATGGATTCAGAGATTTTTGTGTTGTTGAGGCAGACAAGGAAGCTAGCTGACTTAAGGCAGATCAATGTAAAAATTAGAATATTTTAATTTTCACACGAAATCCTGCAAGTTTCAGATTAATTGCATTTTATTTTATCATTTTTTCAAAAATTATTTTTGGGTAACTTGAACCAGGCTAGTCCAAAAGAAATTGGAACCTCTCACACTGATTTTTGGTTGCCCAACTTGTAGAAGAGTGCCGATATTTGTGGGGAAAGGAAGGCCACTTGGAAAAATTAAAAAAATACGTGTTAACGTGGGGTCAACGTGAAGCGTTTTCGCTGCTAGTGAAACCCTTGCTCTGCACCAGGGAGCAGAAGCGGCGGGTTGGGCTGAGCCGCGGCCCTCGGAGCGCAGAGGCGGGTGCGGGTGGCGCCAGCGGGTGCGAACCCCCGCACGGCGCTGAGCGCCCTCCCGCGCAGGACGGAGCCGCTGCCCGGGGCGGGGGGGCTGTGGCCCGCGGACGGCCGGGGTCGCTGCTGGCGGGGGGGGTTTTCTCCCAGCCCCTGCCCGGAGCGGGGGACCCGGCTGCTCCGCTGCTCTGCTGCCAGTAGATGTCTCTGCAAGGCAACAATTCCCAGCTAAAGCAGCACGGGCCTCGCGTCAAGTTCGCACACAGCGTTTAAATACTGGAACTGCGGTTTCTAGAGGCAGGCAGGCAACAGCACATGCACTTAGTACTTGTCTATGCTGCCAGAAATGTCCTTGCTACTCAGTCTTTAATTTATTTGGATTTCAGAGTTCTGTTCTTTCCTGATAGTGGAAACGATTGTAACAAGAACAAAATAACTTGTGAGGGGTTTTGTTGCCCTGTGGCATGTGACTGATGAGAGCCAGCATCGGTGCCTTGTGCAGTTCCTTACATCTCTGTTTCTCTATAAAATATCACTGTGGTCCTGGAAAATATTCGAGGAAAAGCTAGGGTGAGATGCACCTTTAGGTGTGCAGTATGTAGGCAGTTAATATTGTGTAAATTTCTTTCGTGGGGAAAATAGCTAACTAACACCAGCTGTGGCTCTTGCAGGGAACCCAGACCCTGGGTTAAATCATTCTCTGGAAATGCATTAGTCCACTTTAGAAAGAGCTTCAACAACTTGGACTGGACAAGTGAACAGCTGAAATTATAACTGTAGAGAGCTGGAGTCAAGCGAGACAAACATTAACCACAGTGACTGGGTGGCAAGGTCTTTTGGGCAGAGGCTTTCTCCTTTGGTAGCTGGACAGAATTTCCTGCAGGACCCCGATTCATGGCCAGGCTCCTAAACACTGTGAAGGTACAAACAGCAATTAACTGATGTGGGGTTGTGGTTCCTGTCACTGCACTGATGTGGGTTTCTGCATTTTAATGTTTCTACATTTCAAGCCAGTCTAGAGAGTTTTCTGTTTTTCATGACACTTGTAGTCTGATCCCAGTGCAAGTAATTTGCTGTGGGATTTTGAATTATTCAAACGTTTTGTACAGATTCCTACATGATCTTAATTGTCTGATACTTTGGAAGTCTTTTGAATTTCCCGATGATAAATAATAAAATTGCAAAGCATTCTTTTCTATTATTATTACTTTTCAGGTAGAAACCTGAATTGAAAAGTAATCCTTTGAGAAAGTCTGGCTTAGTTTAAAAAAGCAAACCAAAATAAGAACCTTAAACCACAGCGGCTGTTTTTTGTTTGTGTTGTGGTTTTGGTTGTTGGGGTGGGGGGGAAAGGGCGTTTTGGTTTTGGTTGTTTGTTTTCATAATGGAATATGATGCCTTCTCAATAATATCACCTTCGAAGCTGCATGATAGACAATATTTTAATAGGAGTAAAGGTAAGCTTTTATTTAAAGATACACGTGCAGGAGTTATTGCCATCTAGTGTTCCCATAGCTTTATGGCATCAAACACACAGAGAACGGTAACAGTCTTGCACCTTCCACCCCCCTGCCCCCCTTCTTTTTGCTTCAGCAACATTGGTAAAATTCTTACATTTCTTTGGAACAGAAAAGCTCATCTAAACTCAACATTGCAAACTTTCTCCAATGAGTGAGAGGCTTGTGGTGAAAACAGTAAATTTTAGACAAGAAGTTATAAGCAGTTTGTATATGCGTATTCTAGTCCAAAATAATGTGGCTGAGAATGTGAAGGAACGATAGATGAAAAGATTCTGTGTTTGAGAACTTTATCTGAAAATATCTTATGGAGAATAGATGTATGAAGTATTTGTACTTATCGAAGTAAATATTCTATGAGTTATTTAGAGAATTCTCCTAAGAGTTCCCAAGAGGACTCTGCTCAGTTTTGAAAAGTCCAGTGGGACCAACTGGTGTATTTTTTGGTGTATAGGAAAGTACTGTAAATGGGTTAATGAAGTGGAATTTTCCAGTTTCACGAAGTGTGCTTGTGCACAAACAGAAGTGTTTTAACTACAGCATTAGTGTAAGAGATGCTATTTACACCTCCTCAGCACTTTGCAGTCCCAGTGAAGCCTGGAGCTGGCGGCGCAGGGTGTGGGTGGGAGTGCAGGAGGCAAGTGCATCGCTGATGGACCTTGGTGAACCTTTGAGCTTTTACCAGTTGCTTCTGTTGCAGAAGGAGGAAGGAAATTGATGTAATTCCCTGTTACTGATGCAGACTGGGATAGAAAGTGATGCAGTGGCTTGTCCTAGGACAAAAGAAGGTTGTGTTTAAACTAGGAACCAAACTCATCTCCTGGATCCAAGCCTCAAACCAAGTACAAAAGTCTATGCAGGCCTGTCTCACTTTTAATTACTGTGTCAGATCTAAAGCTTTAACTGTCATGCAAATCTTAATACTGCCTCAAAGATGTTTTAGTGAATCATATATTCACTGAAAAATTGAATTTGGGAAGTTCTGTGCATAGTATTGGATCTTAAATTTTTTACAGTTCTTGAAGTCTATAAAGTCTTTAAACCCTGCCCTCTGGTTTGCTATCCATATGGCTCAATTCACAGCTCTGCCTGAACAGCTGTTAATGAGACCCATGATAATACAAGAAGTGTATATATAGTTATATTTAATTGTTGGCTAAAAATGTCTATAGGGCAAATTACATCTCTGGCTACATTAAAGAGCTCATATACTTCTTTTTCTTATAAATCTCCTTATGGTTTCTGTCTAGGGTTTTATTATATTTTATTATTGGACTGAATTTTTGAAAGAGCTTAGTTGGTATATAGATAATAAAACAAAGACTTATTTTGTCTTAAGTCCTTCTAAGTTTTTTTTATGGAATATTGTTTCTACCATGTGGAGCCTTTTCTGTGATGTCTTTTTCTTATACCTTGGCACCTTCTCTTTTCCTTTGTCTTCCTCGCTTTTTATTCTCCTGTTTTCTGTGATATAATCAGTTTCTCCTGGTAAGCAGGTATCCATCCTAGCCGGAGACCACTGGGAGTTATTGTGAGCTCTTTGGTCGTAGTTTTTTGATAATTTTTGGAGTCCTGGAAATTCCTGTAGATAAGAAAGTTTTATATCATAGTTTGAAGAAGCAGCTCTTTCAGCTCTGAAATTTGGTGCAGTCTGTGTACTACTGTTTGTTTTAATTGTATGTATATGTATATGACTCCCATCAACGAATTTCACATCACAGATCCATTGGAGTACCAGACATAAAAATGAGACCTGTCTAGCGTAGCTGTAAGTGTTCAACAATGCGAGTGGCATGGATGTCCACCAGATACCCTGGCTACCCTTGCAAGAAGAGCTCAAGCTATAAATACAAGGGCAGCTAGGGCTTGCAACCTGCAATTGGTCTGTGCTTATACAGTGGGGATGTCAGCAGATGGAGGCTTAGTTTTCCTGAAACAGTCAATGAATATGTGATGGTGGGAGACACATCAGTTTTAGCCCATTCCCTGGCCTGGGCAGTTTAGGTAGAGTGTTGTTGTAACTCGTGCTTCTTTCATGGCTCACAAGACACACAGACTGGTTTCAGTTTTGTTCCTTCTGTCCCATAAATCTTGTGCCAGCCCTCTCCAACAAGAGCTACCCTGTTCATGATGTTAGTATGAGAACACAGAATGTGATCTTACTTTCTGACAGCATTATGATCTGCCAAAGGTGGATAGTTATGTGATCCTAAAAATACAGGGCCTGTACTGAAAGTCATCCTGGGAGAATCTAAAATCCTTGTGCTGTGCTGCAGGTTAGACACTAACTTTTCTGTAGCTGGTAATCATCTCTTAGGAGCACTAAGAGGTTTTCACCTGGAGCAGGATTACAGGCATTATTCAGGGCTGAGAAAGGCACTCACCTTATTTTGATGCATCACAGCTACTTCTTCAGATTTTTTCTTTCTACAGTCCTCAATGTAGGAATGTAACAAAAATAGGATGTCCCTTTTTGCCATGCCTAATGAAATAAGTACATTTCTTGTGCTTGTGGTGTAGGTTGATGAAATTATAGCCTTAAAAATGACTGGCTCTTGACATATCTCTATAATAGAAAGCTTGATTTTATATGCCCCTGCATAAAGAAAAATCACTCCATTACAAATAATAAGTCTGTATTCCCAATACTGCTTTTGAGGTAGGTAATATTAGCTAAACTGAGATGGAAATAAAGTGGTTTATGTCCTTCTTTTCCAAATTCCTACTCAAGTGCCTCTAGCCCAGGGTCTATCTTTACCATCCCCTCTGCAATGTTCCCTGATATCCTAAATTCTTAAGTTATGTAGCCGTGATAATGTTTTGAAACATTTCTAAAGACATGGCAGGTATTGGACTATCTCAATATTCCCAGACCCTCAGAGAGATAAACTTGCAAAAGTTGCAGGCAAAGGTGCATTTGCAAGTATTTTGGGCTGAATAGCTCCTTTAGAGAAAACAAAGAACATGCATGCCCTGATAACTCATCAATAAAGAGGATCTAGCAGCTGCAAGTACAAGTTAATCCATCTTAATTTTTATCTATTCCTATTGCCCCAAACTTTTGCTTTGTTCATATTGCAACCAAAAAAAGGGCTGTAGTTTTGTCAACAATAAGAAGCATCAATTTTTGTTTGAGGATTTTTGTTTCCCCTCAAGAGCTCATTCTGCAGTGCTCTGCAGTTCTTCCGACTGTTGATTGCAGAAAGAGTTAAGGGTGTTCTGAAGTTAATAGAACAATTAAGAGAACAAATCACTTTGGATGCAAACTTATGCTTGTCTACTAACCATCATACACCTCTTTATACTTGTGGCTGTTGCACCGCCTGCCCCTCTCAGATGAGGTCTGGGGGGAGCAGGAGGGGCAGGACCCCTGATCAATAGACAGGGTCCTCAGCCAAGGAGATGCCCAGGCCCAGAGAAGCTGAAAAGCTTCTGGACCACGCTCATAATGACCACAGCTGGGATTCAGCTCGGGTGTAAATGGAGCCCGCCGGAGACTCCCATTGAGTTGGTCTCCTTGGAGCAACAGGTATGCAGTTGAAGACTCTCCTCTATCTAAGGAATGTTCCTTGGGGACTGAGATGCCTTGCTGACCTGGTAAGCGATCATCTGGGTACACTTTAGAGTCCATGCTTTGTAATGGAATGGGAAGATGTGCATTTTGAATCATCACTCTAGAGTTTTGGGATCTGATCCCCTTGAGTTTGAATCGGCTGTGTAGTAATTAACTCCTAACTGGTATCCGGACCTGTGTTGTGTAGTGTTGTCAGAGTGCTGAATAATTTTGGATAAACCCCCCTTTGCACTTGGTTTTCTGCTGAACAGTTCTGGTTAAAATAAAGGCTATTTGGAGCTTGCTGTCTGCTAAATTGACTTTTGGGGTGTTTCTGTGCAATACTGCATGAAACACTCTGCTTTGAGTCTCCCTCTTATTTTTGTAAAATCAGGTGTGCAGGCATACAAGTATTTCTTTCAGAAACTGGCTCTTTTAAAAATAAAAATAGTCTTTTAACCCATTATTCCTAGATAGTCGCAACTTATCAAGTGAATAATAAACTGCCAGTTCTGTGTAAATTTGCCTGCACACGTTTTGTTAATATGTGAATAAATTCCTTCATGTATACACCAGTGTCTTCTGTTTTCCTGCAGCAAGTACTTTCTTTGATTGATGTACTTGGAAGCGATCCTTATCCTCATTCATTTTAATTGAGAGTAATGAATTTAGAGCTTTTATATGCACAGGTTGGCTCCGTTCCATTTCTAACTTTCCTCACCTTTGCTAAGAGCACAGCCTGCTCAGGGCTGCATTGGAAGAGGTTCAGGACTTAGCGCAGCGTTCCTGGAGAGGACGGTATCCCATGAGGAGTAGCCATCTGTTTATAGACAGGCTGATATTTCCAAACACCTAAGATTTTTGTAGGCAGATTCTCCCTCCCCACCACCACCACCAAGGAATTGCTAATCGGGAAATAGACTTGTTCCCCTCCCTGATTTGCACAAGAAGAGCAGTGTCCACAACTGTGTTTCAAGTCGTTTTGAATTCAGCGAGCGGGTTTGAAAGCACTGCTGCGTTGATGGCATTTGGGGAAAGCTTTGCAGGAGAAAACCTCACCTTTCTGGTGATTGTGTCCTTTAAAGTGAACGTTATTGGCATAAAATAGAGCTCTCATACTGTGATCTCTTACACATGCAGAAACACTGAAATTGTCTAGGGTTAAAATGTATTTTAATTTCACATTCTCTTATGTTTACTCAAATTTCTTATTTGCTAGAGCCTTCTTAAAAAGAAGGAATGTAATTTTCCTGTTCCTTTTCAATTTTGAAGGGAACTCTAAAATGAACACCAAAAATTAGGTGTTTATCTGTCTCAGTTTTACAGAAACTTCTCATTTTAATGTACACCTGCTATAGGAGAAGTCCGACTGACCATTTTATGTTCATATGTCATGTGGCTATTTGCATGCTGGTGATGCAATGGCTTTTTACCTATGGAGAACATGAGGCAGCATAGGGATACACTGGCAAGCACTGGCAGCACCACGTTTGCGAGGAGCTGCCAAGCTGTATCTGCTTTTGATCAGCAGTGAGGGAATTACTTCTTTTTGGAACCTTTTATCAAGCATGAAGCAATGAGTAGAGTTACTGACGTCAAAGTAACCTGTGTAGCTGTGACCATTTATGCCAACTGAAGAGTTATTTGTTTTTGAAATGTGCAAAAGTAAGGGCATGACTAGTAGTCCCCCCTACTCTGGAAACAGGGCTTGTCTTCACATATGGTCTGGAAAGGGTGGCATTGGGGTAAGGTTAGTCACAGTGACTCCTCTTCTGCAGTGCCATGGACTTCTACTGTGGCGTGGAAGGTACCTTCAGGGCGAATGCCTCTGCTTGTTCCCAGTTCAGCAGCAGGGTTGATTGGCTTTAGAAGACTAATGTGTTTGTCCATAAGAGAAACGTAGTGACTGTTCAGGTCAGGTATTTGGGAATAGTTCTTCTGCTGTGTTCCTGTGTTGCATCTCTGATGGAGATCTGGGCTGCGTGCCACAGTCAGACCTGCATCACGGTGAGACAAACGAGGATCCAGCCTCCTCTCTTAAAGCCGCATTAGTGCTGCCATGCTATCATTAGTAACACCTTGTTTTGTCAGTAAAGGTATCAGAGATGACTCAGAAAATATAGAAGCAGCAGCTCTCTTGAGTAAGAAGGTATTATTTTTACAGAGTCACTTTTCTGACCGTAACAGCAGTTAAATGCTGGGTGTTGAAGTCCAACAGCTGTGATAAGGCTGAATTGTTTATTCAGTCCCAGAAACAGCATTGTCAAACCGTTTATCATTATCCTACAATAATAGCATAGGCAGTTCTTCCTGAGTCTTCATTAAATACTCCTACTATTATTATTACTGTTATTAAGTTCACATGTGGTTTCCTCATACATGGGCCTGCTCACACAGGAAGGTTGCTGGCACTACCTCTTTAAATTCCTGGATTGAGGAAAAGGCAGAAGAGAGTTTGCTTCCATCCTGCAGTATGTTCTGCGCACTGCTGGTTTTCATACTTAAATTCCTGGTTCACAGTAGGGCTGATTGTCTCCTGTGCCTCGGTGGGGAAGGGAGCAATGTGTTGTTGCTGAAGCACGGTGCCTCCCACGCTTACTCTTGGGTTCCTGCCGCTTAAGCACACACCCCATGTTCCTGGCTCTGCCTTAAGGTACAATCTATCTCCAAATTAGCGGGGAAAAAAAACCTTGAAGTTGAGCGAAGTACAATCAAGCCTCTTGGAAATTAGTTAAACACTTAGAAGGGTGTATTTAAAATAAAACTTTCTGCAATCAACAAAGTACAGCTTTCATCATGTGCTCCTGGTCAGAGACTTCTCCTCTTGATGGCCATTTAGCTGTTTCTGAGCAAGCTGTCTCATGTGAATTTCCCTCCTGTAAGTTGGTGCTTATTAACTCTTCAGCTGTGCTTTTCTTTGATTTTGTTTACCCTGTCAAAGCTTACTGGCTTTCGTACATAGCTGCCATTCATCTAGTTCAGGTTTTGCAAATGCGTATATACAATGTTACATGTAATGTACAAATATATTCTTCAAAGAAGATGTCAAAACAAGTTTCAGCTCATTTTCAGCAGTATCTAATTATAGATACATAATTAATGAGTCTGACATTTATCTTTCGTAACACAAAAGACCATACTTAGAAATAAAAGCATTTCCTACAGTACATGTAATAGCTTAAGCATTAGTCTAAGAGAAATGAGAATATAGTTTAGAACATGCTACGTTCTGAGGAAATAGAATAAATATTTCTTGGCAAATAAAATATAGGCTGTTACTGCCCTTGCTTACAAATGAGAAGTGTTACACCTTGATATCTAAAATGAATTACTGATATCCAGTTACTGAAAATTAGTGGTAAATCTTCTGTAGAAAGGATAGAAATGTCATTAATGTAAAGCCATCTTTCTCAGAAAGCATCTAGGTACTGTGTCTACAAATGTTCTAGATCAAAGAGGTGGTATTTTCTTTCTTGTTTGTTCATTTGATATTAGGTATAGACAGTGGCAGTCTTTTTGTTGGCATCTATGTTCATTTAATGTTTTACACACTCAAAGCAACATGTTAATCGACTAGCGGCTTAGAGCAAACTCCTCCCAAATCTTTATCTGCCATTAGCATGAAAGAGTGGCCATATTGCGTACCAATATGCTTCACCTGCTTCAAGAGTGAGGACTACTTATCTTCCTTTATTTCTTACCGTATAAAGTCATTTCATTTTGGACACTAGGATTCTCATAATTGTTTAATGTGTATTTCTGCTATACGATTTTGGCTTTCTTCACTGGGAAGTTAGTTATAAGTCAATGACAGTCAGCCTCCCCTGAGCTGTTGTCTAAGAGAAAGGTCTGGACTTTCTCTCTTCACCCTGACTTCCCCTCTGTAGCTCGGGTTTTAGTGTCCTGTTTCATCAGCTGCTCCTATAAACAGACCCCAAAACAAGAGTTGAATCATGAAGGAATGTACATATGGCAGTCTGGAAGGGGGTCTGCAAAAGCAAACCGAACAAAAATCTTCATCTAGGACAGTCTCTCAGGATCTGTGAGTCATCAGGGAAATAACAGGGAAATATGCTGTTCCCCTTCTCATCCCCTCTGCAGGTTGCTCCAGGCTTGGTTTCAAGCTCTTTGCTGTTTTCCCTCAGTCACGTCTCCATAGTGCAACACCTGATAGAAAACCACCCCTTACTTTTCACTGGGAGTTACTAGAAAGAAATTTTGTCCATTTACTTCTAGCTGTAGACATTATGGTATGGTTTGGTTTGTTTGCATGTGCAGATTTCCAGCTCTTCCTACAAGGTAGCATTTTAGGTTTTGCTTAGTCCTTGTCTATCATTCTTTTCAATTGTAGGTGGCTCTTTCTTTTTGATTCTGAGTGAAGCCTTAGTTAAATGCCTATTTAAGAACTGACGAGTAATTTAAAGGATTTAGGGGAACATTCTATGCTATTATATGCAAATACATGCCATGCATGGCTTCCTGTGTCATTAACCTGGCAGTCATTTCATGCATGACTCCCCATCTTATTAAGCTAGCAGTATGGAATATTTGATTTACTAAACTGCTATGAACTACTTAGTGTGCTAATATAGGAATATAACTTTAAAGTTTCTCTGGAATAACTGTCTTTGAAACAGATTCAGGAAAACAATAACATTATTTTGACAGCTGTGCTCAGTTTCTAAGTTCTATTTTAGTAAGCTTCATAGAAGCAGAAGAGAAGTACCTGTGATTTGAATAAACCATACAATGACTGAAAATGAAAACCACTAGATTAATTGGAGCCCTTAAGAATTCTGCAGGCATTGGAAGCCCAGTCTGTAATGTACACGTAAGTGTTCGGTGTGCAGAGCTTGTGGGAGTTACTTACAGGCATGTGCAGCTCTGAATGTAAAACTCTTCTCCGACGTTTTGGAAACTCTGCTTATATCCAAGCTATTCCCTGGTCCCAGGCTTTTATTGCCATAGCAGCATTCACTGGCCATGGGATTTACTGGGGGTGGTGGGGGAAGGAATGTATATTTGTTGACTTGGTTCAATGCCAAATGGAGTAGGAATTATATATGCAGGATGTTGGATTCTTCCTTTAGTGTCCATTTCAGCTGGCATCTAATGTCATCCAGATAATTGCAAGCCACCCTCTCATCATTCAGCCAGCTGCATAGAACAAAACAAAGACAAATTTAGGATCAAAAGGAAGGAATAGCAATTTAAAAGGCTTTTAAATGTTGTTTTCTGTCTTTCTCAATCAGTAATACTTAAAAGCCTTTAATTTATCCCACCCTTTATCCCCCTTCAGAGACACACACATACACTCACATTTGTATGACTTTGAATGCTGCTAGCTTGAATGATAATATGTGAGCACTGAGCTGCCCTCGAAAATGTCGCAAGCGAGAAATAAGGTCAGATAATGACATCCAAAACCAGAGCAGAGGGAATAATTCAGCATCTTCTGCTAGTTTGATTGCAGCTAAGAGTGTGAATCATCTCCACTTTTATACCTCTTTTATGTTGAAAGTTCTCTAGTACGGTATGTGTGCTTTAGATTTGAAGCAGGCATATGAATTGCAAATGCAGCCTAATGCCATACATATAGTATGGGTCGCCAGAGACTTATTTACCTAGTAGGATAGTGATTTTGGAGGGCTATGTAAGTCTCCTCTGACATGTGCCTGTGCTCTGAGGTACTTTGAGCATTGGCACAAGCTGTGAATATGCATCAAGTGGGAGCTGTGAGGAACGTGAGCGCATTACATGTGGAGGAAGGAGGGTGTGAAAGCACTGCTCGGACTGGCGGGGGACGTGTGTGCACACAGCTGTATCGGGCAGCACTGGCTGCAGAGAGCGCGTGTGCACATCAGGGGGATGCACAGATGACTTTGCTTAGCAGACCATAGTTAAAGAAAATAAAGGCTGGGTAACGTGTCCTATTCAGCGTGTTCAGAACCCTGCTCAGCAGAGACCATGATCAGTGAGCGGCTGCAAAACCAGGTTCTGGACAGGCTGAGATGCAGAAGCCTTGGAAAACGTGCTTGGTGGTGTGGCCAAGAGGCCAAGGGCAGATTGAAGAGTGGCTCGAATCCCTCCAATTTGAGCTCTGGAGAAAAAAAATCTCAAATTTTGTCAGGAAATTGTGTAAATACCTTGTGTGACGCAGGCCTGTCCAAAGAGAGTCAGTAGTCCTAAATGTAATAAATCTGTACACATTTTAGAACAAGGTTGTTTAATCTTATTGATTTCTTGGCTTAGCTCCTGTCCCTCACTATGCTCATCAATCTTTTTGTTCCTGTATTAAAAGTTTTTTCTTGTTTCTGTAGACACCTGCCTTCCTTCCCTTCCACCCTCCCTTCATTTGTCTTGAGGGCAAAACTGATTTCTGGTTTGCTTTAAAGCATCAATATATTTTTTTTCCTTTTGTTTGTTATGGTGGCAGATTATCTCTTGTCAAAAGTATTATTTTCGTCAAGATGAACTCTACTTACTTTGCTCTTCTGGTCTGTTTTATTTGCATTTGGATGATTAGGTCTCTGATTTGTAAATGCTTTTTGCTTTTTGTGCCATAGAGGGTCCATCGTTTTTTGTCTGTTGTCAGCTGACCCTGGCTGGTGAATTGGAGACGTGAGATGAAATTACCTCTGTGAGTCAGTTTTGTGGGCATGTTTGGATGAGGAAAAGGGATTGTTTTGTTTTGTTGGATAGCCACAGGCCTCATCATTATAATTTCCCAGTTGTTCCGTTCCTCATACAGAGAGCTTTAATCCATGTTGTATTCTAGCAAGTACAAGAGGCGTCTTCTTTTGTGTTGGCTGCACACAGAGATGGGTGCTGGAGAGGTGAGCAGCCAGACTGTGTGAGATTCTTAGTTAGCCATTCATGATCAAGCTAACCCTATTAATTCCCCAGAAGGGAGGCTGGATAAGTTTTCTGGATCATCCAGTCTCTCAGAGAAGCAAATTAATGGCCTTGAATACCACGGGATTACTACTTATGTCTTTATAAAGTCAAGCTTTACAGCCAGGTGTTGATTATTCAAGAAACATCACACTGACTGTAAACTAGGAAAAATCATCTATACACAGGTAAGTCAAGTCAGTAGTTATCAAGTCGAGGTTGGTGACAATGAATGTCCTCTGTTCATTTATCTGAGCAAACAAAATGATACAAAACTATCATTGCAGCAGAATCTGTGTGTAAAGAATACAGTCATGTGTCTCAGTTAAGAGCCTACTACTTTTTTTGTTGTGGGTAAACTAATGTTTGTAGAACAAAGTGGCCAAAGGTGAATAGTGTCCCTGACTAGAGGCAGCTATTCACGGTGGGAAAATAGGAGTCAATGGTGCAGTATATGATATAGTGATTGTGGGTGAGCAGAACAACATAAAATAGGCAGTGTGAACCTCAGTGTTGAAGGCTTTAATGACAGGTATTATAAATGCTTCTAAGCTGGAATGTATCCCTAACAACTGCAGTATTACAGTCAAGTTTTGTTGGTTTGTGTATATATATATATTTTTTTTAAATATAGATATTAAAAAATATTTATATATATATATAATATTTTTTTCTTCCCCACCCCCGTTCTTGTGTGAATAGCCCACCCAAACATAAGGCGCTTACTGGCTACTGTGTGAACTAAGCATGAAACAGGGCAGATTCAGTCAGAAAACTTCCTGTGGTGGGGCTGCTAATTCATCCGAGTAGTCCATGCAAATAGTCCAATTTGACAAACTTCTTTCTGGAAACATGTAAAGTTTCAGGCCGCTTTCCTGCTGGTTCACCCACGCAGCTCCCTGGAAGCATGCCAGCTACAAAGTGAGATGCAAAGGCTGTGGAGGTTGTTTGGCGGTTCTGCCAGGTGGGCTACCCTGGGTCTGGGGCTCCCGGACTTCCAGGCTACTGCCTGCGAGCCAGGGCCAGGGCTGCCAAAGGTGTGAGACAGCCCACCAGGCAGCCTGGGCTGGAGATGCACTCACCTCCTCTTCTGGAGAGTATTTCAGAATTGATGAGCAGAATAAATTCATCTCAGGAACGGCAAACTTCTCTTTGAATGTATTCTCCTTTCCTGCTTTAAAAGTGGATGAGGCAAGGGCAGGAAAACAAGCTGAAGGACAGGGAAGGGAGCATTACATCTTTTGATTAATGTACAGTTCACGTACCTATTGCTAAAATTAAACCTGGAAATACATTTTTGAAGAAAGTTGTGATGCTCACTCTCCTTGTACAGTATTTTAGGTCTAGAAGCCAAAGGAAGGCAAGACAAAGCTGAAGACTTTTCAGACATGAGAAAATGGACAGATTTAGTTAAATGTGTGCTTTTAAATCAGGTTAATTAATCCAGAAGAGGAATTACGATGAATATACTTTTATAGGTCTAAACCCTAATTTTACTAACTCAGATCAGAGGAACTGGGATGGCAAGCCACACAGTCTGAAACACAGAAATGTTTCCCGGGAAGCCTCCCTCTGGTTCAGCGATTAGTCAGGATGCAGCAGCCAGCCGTCACCATCAGCAAGCAGCTGTCACACCCTTTGGCTGAAATGGTGCTGTTTCTGGCTGTACAGAGCAGTTCACAGCTTGCTGTTTTATTCACTGCTTGCATTTGCTAGGTTTTGTGGATTGAATTATTCATATGGTAGCAATTTTGAAATGATCGAGGCCAGAGAAATTCATTTTCTTGCGGGACCCAACCTGATGTGGCAGCGTGCTGTTATGTACCACACCAGAATTAGCAGCTGCTGCTTTTTAGAGGCAATGCTTGACCGATGTACCGCTAGAACGGCCACTGCCAAGAGACAGCTCTGAATGTTGCAGAGGCAGCTGTTTGCCTGGAGAAGGTGGTGACGTTGGTTTGCAGATATGGACTGAAGTTGATAACAAAACCAGAACTGCACCAAACGAATGAGGAAATGGGGACTGTCTTAGCTGTGAGTTTTGTAGCAGATTCTCCCTGTACTGGTACTTTCCCATTTTCCTCTTTTCTGCCTGCTGTAGGCCACCACTACTGACTAAGGTTACAGCCATGTCAGGGCAGATTCCTCTAGTCAAGTCACAGATGTGACTGGGCACAGTCACAGTTTCCTTGTAACAGCAAAACGCACGGTTGTTCAACGCTTGCCCTTCACCTCAATTTAGTGGTTACCCTGTGAGTAATCAGGGAAGCCATGAATGTGGGGAGAGGTGACATTGCAGAGGAAGCCCTGCTCCCGTGCACAGCAAAATACGCATTTACCATCACTCTCCACTGATCACTGGAGACATGTGAAAACATCATATTCCCACATCATATTCCTCTAACTTCTCCAGAGCCACTGCTGCTTTTCTCCTCATCCTCTTCCCCTTCCTACCTCCACATACTTTCACAGAAGAAAAATTTGTAAAAGTAAGGCCAAGTGAAAAGTAGATTTTGCCCTGAAACCAGCGGACTATGCTTTATCCCTCAGTAAGATATATTCAGACTTTGGGACTCGGTCATACTCAAAGTTGAAGTCCAGCTCCCATTCGTGGCAGCAGGAGTCAGCCCCTCAGCTGTTGGGGTTTTACATGCTGCAGAAATGCTTTTGGGCCCATAGGGTCTTGCTAGTCTGATCCACCCAGGAGGAATCCTATGGGAGAATCCCAGAGCAGAGCTGGAATTTGCATTTGGGATCAAACATAAAAGGAATTGTTCATCTGAATTGCAATATACCTAAGCTACCATTACTCCTGTTGAAGAAAGCTCTCTGATACTAGATGGACTCTTTAATCTAGTAGAAAAGGGCATAATGAAACTATGTTGCTAGAAACTGAAGGCAGATGTAATTGGTTTATACAGTGAGAGTAATTAATCAATGGAACCGGAGGAGGTTAAGATTCTCTTTTGCTTGTAATCAGGGTGGAAAGTCTTTCTATACCTTAACTGCAAGTAAGGGGCTTGAGATAGAAATAATTGAGTTGCATCTTTAGCCTGTGCTATGCTGGAAGCCCCGAACAACATGGTTCCTACTGAACTAAGAATCTATGGATGATTGCTATTAATTTTTGCCATTTTTCTAGACTAGTGGTTATTTTGAAAGCAAAATGGGAGGGAAATCCTAAACTTCAATTTGAAGTCACAGATGAGATTTTAGTCTGTTACAACTTCTAAGATTTATTTTAAAAGAAAAAAAAAGTTAATTTCAGTGTAGTTTAAAAAGATTTTTTTTTTTCCCAAGAAAACATAGTATTTTTAGACTTTTTAGTAGGAGTCATCCATAATGGAATAAGCAGAAACAAAGCAGACTACAAAAACACCCTTGTCAACATTTCCCCTCTCTCATTCATGAGGCACTATTTGCAGTCAATGTAATCTAAACCAAATGTAATGGTTTAGGTGCTGTTGCATTGCATTCCTCATGATCAGAAGAAACTATAATCAACGCTTCTGCTTTCCCCTCCATTTTAATAATAAACCCCAGCAATTCTATTTAAAATAGCTCTAAGTGGCACTACAGACCAGTGAAACATTGTTTGCCTTTCAGATTATGAGTTTGTGGAGGGTTTCTTGATTATCCCTTTTCTTGGTAATATCATATAATTAACTTAGCAACATTCTGAGTTTTAATAAAGATTTGTGTATTACTGAATTATACAAACAAGTTTCATTTTTCCAGGTCTGCATGTAGGAGAAGTGTTAGCAAAAATAAATATTCTAATGACTTTTGTCAAAACAAATTGCTAACAATGTCTTTACTATTCTGCATGTGAGAGCTACTTGTAGCATTCATTAATCTAACAGTTTATGATTTTGATTTCCAGATGGAACGATTAGCATTTCTAAGCTTTTTATATTCGAACTGCAAAAGTAAGCCTTTTTCAGGGGTCACTGGAGGCAGATAATTTAAATCTAATACTTTGCTCAGTTAAACATGGTGGTTCCTATGTACAGTTGTTCATTTAATATATTCTTTCTGATGCCTTGTTTTGAATGTTATTTAAAAACTCTATTTGTCTTCTGAAACAGTGGAGTCGATTGGTGTTATCCAAGTATCTATGAAGGTAATGTCTACAGTTGTAGTAGTTTCTTTTGTCTTCCTATCTTCTTTTCTGACCAAGAGTTCCATGTCTCACAATTCTGCAAAACTATGGAGCTCCTGAAAGGACTATATTGCATTTTTTTCAATAAATATGTAAAATATGTAAACCAACCATTCTTTGGAAAGTATCCCTGAATTATCTTTGAATAGCACTGGAGATTTCTAATAGTGAATAATTTCCCTGAAGTAACTTCTAAAGTGGTATCACTGGGAAAAGTGTTTATTTTTCTAGGTTTTGTGTGTGAATGGAGTACCAATATGTTGTGACTGGTTGCAAAGTGGCTTCATTTTTATCAGTTGCAAGAGTAGAGAGAAATGGGTGAAGCTGATTACGCTTTTAGATTTAAATGGCAGGTGTTAAATAGGTCTAGTGGGTGTCTTGTAGAAACTTAGGCTTAGCTTTGTTCTTTTCAGCCCGATTCTTGTATGTATTTTCCTTCGGATCATCTGCCATAGGCAGCCGTGACAGATCTGCAAGTTTTCTTGCTCTGTAAATTCTAGTGGCTTCCATTTCTCCTACAAGTAATATCAAGTCTTTCCTTCCATTTGAAAAGTTGAGATTTTTAGTATTCTGTCTGCAATAACATTTGAGTATTTTATTTTTTTTTTTTGCTAGTTCCTGGTTTTAAATTCCTGTCCATATTCTGCTTAATGAAGAAGCTGGGTAGTGATGCTGGTGAGCACGTGCCTATTGCCATGTCAGTTGTCTGACAAAAGAAATTCCTTCTTTGGCCCAAACAGTTCCCTTGAAAAGGGAGCTGTGCATTAACCCCCCTTGAGATAGCAGCCAGCTGCTCTTCCACCATGAGAAATTTGTTTCTCTGGGATTTACAGCAGGTTGTAATTTAAGCTGAAATTAAATTCTTCAAACTAAGTGACATGTTATTACATCAAATCTGAGCCTGACGCACATTCAGCTGTTACATGCTAACCGGTGCTGCAAGTGCTGTTGAACAAGCCTTTTAAAATCAAGATGCTATTTTGCAGCCCAAACAGCACTTTTTGATCTTGGTTGCAGTCAACAGCCTTAGGACTGATGACAAACCAGCCTGTGCAAAATGCTGAGTGATGCTGCTGAGGCAGTGGGAGTGCAAACATTTCCGCTCGCAGGAGTCAGCAATAAAGTTCGTAGCAAAGTTGCAGCAAGTGGTCAAATTCACAACTGGGTTGCTACAGCAATACACTGTTGAAAGGAATATAGATTTTTATTTTCCCTGTACAAAAGAGTTAGCTATGAAATTTCTGCACCCCTGTAGATTCCAAAGGAAGGATGCTGACCTGGTGCCTCAAGAGAAGGACTGATAGGAAGGAGAACCTGCTGCTGCTCCAGGTGTTACATAAAATTTTGACAGCTATGTGCCTTTCTTTTCCTATTTTTAATGCATCTAATTCCCATTTTTACAGAAAGCTGTTCGAATTTAGTAAGCTGATGTCATAAAAGTGCTTTCAGGCTTTGCTAGGTGGCTGATAAATATCTGATACTTTTGAAAGCTTTTGAATGTGAACTGGGTCATGCTCGCAAACACATAATGTAAAGAAGAAACATAACAAGAGAATGAGTTGATAAGTGTTAAGAGCATGATTACTCCCTGATACATATCAATACATATTCACTGCCTATCAGTGGACTTATAGGCAGTTTTATCAGCATGAAATTTCTATAGCAAAGAAGAGGATTGAGTCCCAGATCTTCCTAAATTCTGCATAAAAGGAATAGTCAAATAGGCTGCTCAAATCTGGGGAGGATCAATTTTTTTTCATTTAAGTCTTCAGAAGGGCATGGCAGCATTGCTCTATTTGAATGGGCCAAATACTATATCGGTTTTAGCACCGTAAGTCCAGCATAACTTTATTGATTGAAGTGGGGTCTGTAGATGATAAACACACGAAGCTCAGAACCCACCCCAGCATGCTGTAGGCTGAAGGCTTACATTTGCAGAAGTATCCCACAGGCACTGATAACTGATCAGTTCATATTTCGCTTTGCACAAATTTTATTACTTCATTTTTCTGTGTTTTCCCTTCCTCTTTATTGACTTTAATTAAATTTTCCTTAGGGTTTGCATGCCTGGCAAACTTTGACTGCTTAAACGAGTAATCCTGTTTACTCATCACATTATCCCAGCTCCTCTTTAAGGCTGAAGTGTCTATTTTCTTAAATTCTATTGGAACTATTGCTGTTCAGTATTATCATCATACAAAGAACTGTTCTTGTAAAAAGAGGCAGCAGCTTGTGTGGCCAGTTTGAAGAACTACATTCAAAATTTTACAGCTCTGAAAACAGTGTCTTTTGACGACAAAGTTTGTAAATGGCCTAAGAGCCAACACTGTCTTCCCTCATGTTTCATTTGATATTTTATAAGTTTTTAAAGCATAAAGGTTTTGGTAACTGTGGGTCACTCACATTGGAGGTTTCATAAGAAAATACGGAAGGTTCTACTCACAAACAACAGAACAGCTAATGGAACTACTAGTTAAGTTTAGTTCATTTATATAACTCTATGTACTATGGTTTAGGCTTTTCGCCTTTTTTTTTTTTTGCCAAGTGATGTTGAAATGATGGTGTGTTTGTAGAAAGCCTCATGAAACATTTGCTAGCTCTAGTATTTTCAGTTTAATGAGGGAAATATTAGCAACCTCTTTTTAAATGTTTGTAAATGTAGGGATTTTTTCCTTTCTTGTGGAACCCTGAAAAGAAACAGTGAAAAGTTAAATGAAATAAATAGAAAAACTGTTAATGTTTTGACTTTTCAGAGAGAACTCTAATGGGAATAGGGGCAGTGAAGAACTATCTCTTAATTCTCACATTCTATAAAATTAGCATTCTAAATTAAAAATGATGAAGAGCACACCCTTCTGGCACAGCAGATGAGCTTTAAAGACAACACATTTACATTTATTTAGTGTGTATGTTCACAATTATTCTTAAAAGTCTTAAGAAAGAGAATTAATTTGTTCCTGAGGAAGAACGTTGATAACTGAATTTTAAAATAAAAGCAAAATGTATTCATTGTTAAGACCAAAGGGAAAACACTTTTTTTTTTTTTTTTTTTTTTTCCCTAGTACATGAATATATATGTTCCTACATCTGATTTGGATGTCTGGTTCTAACACAAGCAAACTCATTATGTTAGGAGACAGGAAAGTAAAAATACTTCTTTAATAAATGCAATTATTAATTTTGTGGAATTCCAGTGAGTGTGAGAATTAAATACACATGTTGATACCTCTGTGTATACAGTTGCAGCTAATTTGCAGAATAAAGTTCTGAAAATTAGTTTTCTGACTAATGAGGAGAAATTTCATAATATAATGACAGTTCCTTTTAGTTCTTGGCCATTATTTGTGTAAGAAAAATAAGTTTACTTCTTTAAGGCTTTATTAAAAAAAGAACTATGTTGATAACATTAGAGTTGTGGAGTTCAGCTCTTGAGTTCTAGAAAATATTTTAATCTTTCCAGTCTTAAAATTTCTCTTATATGCCATTGTGCCTCTGAAAGTCTAGGTCTATACTTCTAAAATTTTTGTCCTGCTATCAATACCTGCCATAAATTTAAATGCATTAATGAACTACAGCTGGTCAGAAATCACTTGGTAATCACCAGAAATAGCGCTAATAAGGGCAGAAAGAGGTGATGGACATGAGGATGAAAACTGACAGTGACATTAGCATCATGACAGGACACTTTTTTTTACTCTTGAAGTTATTTCTGTGCTAGAGGAAGGCTAGTAGGAGTTACTCATAATGGCAAAATCAAGTGTATATACAAATGTTTGCAAAATCAGAGCTACAATGAAGCAAGCCTAGAAAGTTATGGTAGGAACAGGAGACCTGTCTTTCTGAACAGGATGACTTTGGCCAGAAGTTTCAATACAATCTTACTAGAGGATAAGTTAATTTCTGCCATCACTTTCTGCGCTGCCTGTTTCCTTTTTGGGATTACTCCTGACCGTTATCAAGTAAACTAGGATTTTTCATTCTGCTCTGCTTTAGTCTTGGAAAACTTCAGTGAGCTGCTGCCCTGGGAAGTATTCCGGGTACCGGCACATGTACATGAAACCTTCTTACAGGAGTGAGGGACTTGTGAGACGGACATGTAATTATCTGGGAGATCCAGGCAAGTAACCAAGTTTCTAAGTAGTTTTAGTTTTTCTAGTAAAGTGTTTAGTTGTTACTGAAAGTTGCAGACACGGGAACAACCATACTGTGATGTTATTCAGAATATGGGAGCTGTCAGATTAGAATGAGCTTTATTTAGAATGCAGTTTTCTAAACTGAGGTGACAGCAACAAATTTTCGAATGGAAATCCTCTGCTCTGCTCATATGAATTACATTATTTTGTAGACACTGTGGAGCACAAACATTTGTACAAAGTTTTGTAGACAAATATTCCTCAGCATAATTCCTTGCTCATGTAATATCTAGTAACTACATTGCATTTGAGAGAGCTCATGCTCATCCTTCTGTTGGCAAATAGATCACCTGGTAAATGTTTCCTTGAGCTTGAATCTAGCTGGTATATTTTAATTTCTGTTGTTAAGTATGTGTGTGGAAATATACAATATCAGATTTTTTAAAAAATCAAATATCAGAATTTATTTCTTCCAAATCAGATAAACAGGAAATCGTATTGAAACTGCTCACCATTTTGATGTTGTCCTGGTCGGACTTGCAGAAAAAAACAGGAATAAAATAGCAGCTTGTTTAATGCTGGCCTGCATCATTTACAGGGCTTTTCATGAAATCTCCTGTCAGCTCACGTTAACCAGAAGTCATTGTTTCCACTGGAAACATTGACAACTAGAAGTGTTTGGTTGCACTGGGCCTCATTACTTACGTTTTGTTATCTTGTGATAATACTGTAATAGGTCATTACTGTTCTTGTTATAGAGAAAAGGATTTAGTTAGGTGATGCATAGTGGCTGTTTCCATTGAAAATGTTTGTGCCTTGAAACTGCAAAGCCTTGTCACATCATTAAAGTACAGTTCTAGGAAGAGGAAAAGCGTATTTACTGGAAGCAATCAAGATGGAATGGCATCTGTGTGTTTGTGAGTCCATCTTTAGCATGTTAATGGCAATATAAAAAATGGGCGGTTGCTGGCACCATTGGTGGTGGTGAGGGGCACTCGGTCCAGCATGGACTCTGCTATTTTTTGTGGAGGGCATGAATTTTCATTATTGTTGCTGTGGTGTCGGCAAAAACATGGGAATGGGCTGGGTGACTTGAGTTCTGCTTATTTCCATCTCAGCATTTAACAGTGCTTAAACACATGGTTAATCTCTCTCTAGTTTAAAAATGATAGTGTAAAAAAATCTGTTGTAATAGTGTCTGAATTAAACTATACATGATGAAAACTTTTTAGAAAAGAGATTTTTAATGGAAACACTGCTGCAAAATTTATTATAGTGGTTCTGAAATTGCACCATTATAATAAGGGTTAAGGCTCAATTGTTCACTCTCCGGCAGCAATAACTTTCACATTGGAATCTGAAAATAAACCCCTCTGAATAAAATGACACCGAAGACTTAAGTCGTTTTCTTGAGACAGCTACCCTTTTTGTACAGAAGCTATTCTGAGGTCTTGTACTGTAGTTCTGCTGAAAAATTACACTCGCTTGCCAAATATCTTAATGACTTTTCTCTCAGCAGTTGGTAATGGTGAAATGTGATTCTAGTAACCATAATGTCTCTCATAAAACAATTGCATACAATATGTAGTGTACTTCTATTTTAGTAAGCACTTCCATCGGGCTTGTACTGCCAGTAGCCATTTAACATTTCACAGCAAACTGCTTACCAGTCCTTCAAGTGTAATATTGCAGAAACAGTGAAGAAATGCGTGATTAAAAGCATTCACTGAGAGTGGACCATTTAGTACTACCCTATCTTGCAAGATAAACCAGCCTTCACATATGTAGGCGCTCATCATATAAATGACAGTTCTATGTGGTCATTTAATTTTATGATCTCAATTCTCGCATATATTGCTAACATAAATATAGCGTTCTCCTGCAGGGAGGTCTGCTGGGTGTTATAAAATCAGTAAGACCTCAATGGGTTCAAATGGACATCTTTTATAATTATTGCTATAAAATTTCTTGACAATGCATTTTGTTGTCCAATGGGTAAAGAAAATGATTTTCTGAAAGAATGGGTTTTGACAAAGAGAACAGCAGATCTTAGGCATTTGTTCCCGTGTTCAAGCATATTTAAATTACCTCCGTTACTCTTACCTTTTGGACAGAAGCCAATATCCTGGAATAACTTTTTACAATGAGACTCCAGTCGGTGCATGGCTGAATTTTCAGTGGTTTTCTGGTGTGGTGAGACAACGTAGAATATCTAGGGGGAAAAGATTAATTTGCTATTTAATGCAATTAAATTCTATTTGCCAAGCAATTCTTTTTACATGCCCTTGAAGAGACTGGGGAATCTGAAACAGGATGAGGGCAATAAATGTATTCCCAGAAGCGGCTTTGAGGAAAGGAACAGACTCATCCATGCTGGAATTCAGGACAGTACTGTTGGCTGCAAATCATCAGGGAGACCCTGTTACATCTTCCTTACGTTTCTCAAAATGTTTCACTTTGACCTGTGTCTGGAAAGAAATTTCTATTCCATTTTTTTCACATTTACATGATTAAAAGGATTTCTTTTCCTTTTTGAAGGCTGAATAGCAAAGTTTCTCTTTCTGTGCTTGAAGTGCCTCTGGAACACCGGCTTTGCTGCAGAGTGGCTGCATCACAGGAGCTGAAGTCGGGAGGCTTGGTACTTGGTGTCTCTTTGGAGGTGGAGACACTTGGAAGTTATTCAGCTGTTTAGAAGTTATTCAGCTGCCTCAGTTTTATGTAAAACCTCTGTGGCAGTTGTTTTGGACTAGTAGTGAATTTTGCATCCGTCAAAACTGAGTGGCATCAGAACCTGTATGGACAGAATGTAACAGTATCTCCCTCCTATTATTTTCCATATTGAAGATTTTTTTTTTTTTTTAATGTCCATCATATGTCATGGACAGAGAGGCAGGTTTTTTGTGGGTTTGTGATACTCCATGGATTTAAGTGAAATTACAGTGATTGATGCTAGTTTATGATCTAGTTCCTCTTGGCCATCTTGGAATGGGCAGGTAAAGTCCAGAGCACACAGGTGTTCCCTATCTTGCTCCCTTTGATTTTTTTTTTTTTATTTTTTTTTACAGTAAAGTGTATCTCTTGTGTAGCAACAACTTTTTGAAGCTGTGCCTGCATTCGTGTTATTTGATTGCCCAGTGTCAGTAACTGTGGGATTCTGATCTCTAAAGGGTCTGGTAAGTGCTGCAGTATCACATACATAGTACCAACAAAAATTTAAAACTAAATATACATTGGAGCAAGCAGTGCAAGAGCAGTATGCATTTAGCCCAGGAGTTAATTGAATGGTTACTACATAATTATAGTAATGAAGTTGTAAGTTTGCAGTTGATAAATAACTGCACAGCAACCTTTGATAAGATTTAGGTAGCAAATAAATTAACTTGTTGCCACTACAGTGTTCATTAGAAAAAGGTTTAGGCAAAGGCAAAGCAAACAGTATATTTATTAATTTATCTGGGGTTTGGGTTTGGCAGCTCATATTTTTGACACGTTTTTCTTATGCAGTTCTGTAACCATTACATTAGCTTTTTTTTTTTTTTTTTTACTTACCTGAAATGAAAGCCAAATGCCTTCAAATACATTTACTTTTGAAGTAATTAAAATAAAGTGTCTACTGACCATAGCAAATAAGCAAACACGCTCTGCATGAAAATGAGCAATGATAAGGAAAAAATTGTTATGCAAGAAAACAGTAAGGGAAGGGGAAAAAAAAAGATTGCAGTGGCAGTTTCTTAACTGGAACCTTAGCAAACCTAATCAATTATTCTGAGCCATCTTACACATAAATATATGTTAGCTGCTATAGCTTGGAGTTATTTGTTAAGATTGTCAGAGTTTTGTATAAAGTGCCAAAGCCATCTTTTTCCATCCGTGTTCTAGGAAGGAATAATTTACAGGAATTCCAAGCATTTTGGAAAGTTTCTCATTGTATAAAAAGGTTTCCATGCCTCTTACAAGTATTACTGATTTTCTCGTATTCATGCTTGGGTGGGTGGGCAAAAATAAAGGTAGGTAAATGTGTGATTCCTAAGCAGATGTAAAATAGAATTAGGTGAAGAACAGGGTACTCATCTAGAGCTAGCTGAGAAAATGTAAGTAGTTTGACTGAATTCTGAACTGATTTATTTATTTCAGGTGAGAAACCTTCTGCTCTTTAAAAGCATGCACTACAGGTATGCAGACAAAAGATTTCCAAATATTTAATGCTGAGATTAGAACACCTAGGACGTGTTCAGCTCTCCCAGGCTGCATTCATGTATTTTTCTGCAGCGCCCAAGGGAGGTGCATGGTGCTCATCCACCCATGTGAGGTTTCCTGGTCTAAGCTGAGAAAGATGTTTGGCCACTCTAAACAGAGCTTAGTAAACCGCTTGTGTCCAGTTGTAACGTTCATGAATGTTTGCACAAATATTCACAAAGCATCCTACTGTTAGAAACCCTTGTCAATAAAATTGTGTATGCTGAATGTTTCTAGAAGTCAGTAACATAGCTAATCAATATTTTTTATTATTCGAGTATGCAGTTCCTCCAGCAAAGCTCAATCTTACAGCCATTTCCTTTAACAAGCCATTCATCCTTTTCTGATAGTGCTTGGTGGGAAAGTGGGTTTTCCAGCTTTGATCTGAAGATGGAGAGGTCCAGACTCCAGTAAAACAGTCTACATTCTCTATGGGTTTTAGAATTTAGCACTTTTAAGACTTATTTTATTTTTTCCATTCCAGTGAAGGTAATTCTGCAATGGTGACTTCTACAGATCTCAGCTGTAGCAATATGATTTCAGACATTAGATCCCAGACCTGGGGACCCTGGTTGCACACACTGTTAGTATTCTGGGAACTTTTTGTTGTTCAGTGAAAATTACCAAAGTATTGTTGGTCTGTATTATCAGAGTCAAACTCTACTTAATATATACTAAATACTTGTGTTTGTTGGCTTAGATCCTGTCTTTGCTGTTATTTCACAAGTAAAGAATCTCCTTTTAGTGTAGTGGCTGCCCTCAGATCTTTGACTTGACAGCGCTCAACACGTCTCCATCTCTGCAGTTTATTCCAGTTGCTGCAGTGCATATGTATGGCAGCTCTCATGGTCAACAGTGTGGAAAGAAAATAGGATCAGTCAGTCCATAGGACAGTACAGCATCAGCCTTCAGTTGTATTTTGTTCTAGGAGTTTCTTGAGTGTGTTAAAGTGCAGGAGGTAACAGGGGGTTTGGAAGCCCTAATGATTCTTTAGTTAGAGAAAGTGTGCATTGAGGATTATCACTGAAACTCTCTGAAGTCAGTAGACAGACTTCAGTGGATTTTGATGGGCTCAGATTGGTCCCACAGGGCATTATGATGAGTTTGTGCATACACACTGCTTTTCAAATGACTTGCCTTTTGGGTCTCTGGGGACATAAAATATTCCCAAAACACTGAAACATCCCAGAAGAGGAAAATGAACCATTTCTGTTTATATTTCAATGACCTTATTTAGTTTTATGTTATTTCTTTAAAAAAGTTTGACAATAATAAAGGGGCAGGCATTCTTTTAAAGCATCATAAAAAATAAAAAAGGTATAAAATAATCTGTAATGCAATTACAGCAATTTTCATGTAACAAAAATGGACTACCTTTACAATGAGCGTATCTTTGAGTCTAAATTAAAATCACAGAAGCAAAAGCCGAAAGAAAAGACATCCAAACAGGTTCCACAGGACTCCTGCATACGTTTCTGCTTGGTTCATTGTCTCTTACTTGTATAATGTGTCTTGCACATGCTTGATCTTATATGAAAGACTCAGGACTTGTACTGCAGAAATCTGAGAATCAGCTTGGAGTAATTGTACTAAAGTCAATGGCCCATATCTTGCCACCAGTTCTTAAATAGAACTTCCAGTGGATTTCAATAAAGACTTTTGCTTAAAAGTCAACAACACAGCATGATTCAGGGAAATTACAAGGCTGCAAGCAAAAATGTTAGTTTATTTTTCCTTTTCCTTTCAGAATACGTGTTCGGTTCTATAAAACAAGATTATTACAAGCGATTCAAATCCGTATGGCATCAGAATTGGATCTTAGAGGTTTCAGTAACCTGCTGAAGCTTCACTGACAGTAAAACTAAATAACTTTGAATTAACACAGATTGAGAGCATGTGAGGGATATATCCCTGTGTTTTTTTCCAAAAATCCTCCTTTTTGTCTTCTTTGCTTAATTTTAAGGCTGTATATGAAATGAGTGCCAGAAGCTTTCCATGAATCCTCAGGTACAAGTTGCTGTTTCTGATGGGAGTTGGAGGCAGAACTGGATTATGTGATCCAATGAAGTGGTGCATGTTGTGCACGAATGTGAATGTGATTGTCTTCTGCTGGCATGTATTATTGTAACCACACAGAAAATGACGGAGTTGCTTCAGTGGAAAGCTAGTGTAAGTGGCATCAGAAGCAAGGACAGGTGTTTGGGCATTTCTCTCTCATTTTTCTTGCTATTTCTCAGCTGCATGCCCTCCTTGTGACTGCTAGCAAATAGATCAGATTGGCAGCTGCTCTTAGAGCTCCGTTTTCTTCATCACCTTGTAACACAGATCAAAATGTGGTTTCCTTAAGTGTGGGTGTGTTAAAACAGAGAGAGCAGATCCGCTTTCCCTTGATAAGAAAATCATACAAAGGCAACCACATGCTGGAGAAGGGCACAGTGTGCAGGCAAGGATGCCAGCTGATAAGGTGGAGTGCAGTGTGTATGGTAAAGCACAGGTGGTCAATGGCCAGGTCTAGATGCATAAAAATAGTACTCCTGTGTAACGCGTAGGAAATGCCTTTTTCTCATTCCTTTTAGACATTAGGCCTAATCCTGGTTTTGCTAATTTAATAAACTATATTCTTGAGGGACCCTGTAAGCAGTTTCCTGTGCTCAGACTATGAAGAAGAGATGTAATCTAGCTGCAAATGCTCACTGAGGAGTCCTCTTCTGGTAGGAGAATTCTCTGCTGACTATTATTAAGCCAAATGTGAGTCTACGCTTCTGGTACCCTCGTATAGCTCTGCAGAGACAATGTGACAATGATGTCTGTAGAAAACGAACAGCGTGTAGTTCTCCTCTGTCACATAGGCTGCCCTAATTCAGTGAAGCAGCTCTGCTCCCATGTGGAGGCACTCTTACTCCTCCAAACTGTAATCTCAGTTTTGTCTGGAATATTATTTATGTTCTCTTTACATAGGTTTGAGTCAGTACTACGAACAGAGAGAGAGAGCCATCTTGTGGAAGATTGCTTTAATATCATCCAGTTTTAGTCAGGCACTTCAGAAGCTCCAATTCTGTAGACCTTATTTTTGTAATGAGAGACCTCATTACAAATGAGTGTCCTATAATATTTATACAGATGTGTCAGCTTCTTCACAAAGGCACGTTAAGTGGCAGGGAATGATATCGCTCCAACATTTGGCTGCTGGTACTTGATATGTGTGAACAGCATGTTCTTTTGCCCCATCTTGAACTAGATAATCAGCAGTTTCTTCTCTTCTTTCCATATTGCTGCTGTGCACAATTTAGATATTAAATATGTCTTGATTTGCTTTGTAACAGACTGCAAATGAAGCCTCACTGCCTCATCTTGGAAATGTGCTGTGAAAGTAGAGTTGAAAATAATATTTTTCCCTTCATCATTACTGCTTTCTGTTGAGTAAATGCACTATTCTTTCAGACTACAGCGAACATTAAAAAGCTGTTCTCATCTACAGGTTCCAGCCTGAGATGTGCAAAATGCTTGTAATGAAGCTGCAAACCATGTGAAAACAGAGCAACAAGATCTATGTACCAGAGAGGGTCTCCCACTTCAAGCAGAAGGAAAAAAAGCACAGAGAGCGTCTTTCTGGTAAGAGCAGTTGATGTGGGTCTAGGAAGGCCTGAGCTCTTGAAAAAGGGGAAATGGAGATGATGCCTAATGTTCTAGCTTCCTCTCCTGAATCATGGGGATGAGCCATATTTTTCAACCCCTCTATGAGGCACGGAAGAGCAGTGCAAGGTCACAGAGATGCCCTCTGAAAGCAGAGGGGACAGGCTGAGGACATGCAAGTTGTCCTATTGCATGTTCTTCTGCGCAGTCCTCTACCTAAACATTTATGCAGTGATTAGCCCAAGATTATTTAGTACCCTAAATACCATTGTCAACACATGCTCTGAGGTTACTTAATCAAATATGTCAATCCCTATCAATGTGCTTGATTTCATTACCAATGGAAAACTTAGCCTTGGTTTAGCTGAAGTTTTGAAGACATCAGGTTTGTTTTCTGCCTTATTTTGCAAGGGATTTGTGAGCTGTGAAATGGGAAGAGATCAAATTTAAATTAAGTCTAATATGATCTTTTGATAGATCAATAATAAATAAATATTTAGAGATATTTTTTTTTTTTTGCATCCCGAATACCTTTAATTTTGATGCAGAAATGAACATAGTGCTTGAGGTGTCAATCTGTTTTGGTTTTCCCCATCAGCAGTCTATTTTTTGTATTTGCAATACTTGAATCAACGTCAATTTTATATGGAAGGTGTATATCTATGACGTGCCACATTCAGGGTTTGGGAAACCAGACTAAATTGCATAAAATGCTTATAGTTAATGAGAATATATGTTTGTGAAGTGTGGGATCTGAAATAATCAACTGAATAATTGTTGCATAGAGCTGGCAAATCTGTAACAACATGATAATGTTGACTTAAAAATTAAATCAGCCGTAACACTGGCAGAGTATTACTCTTCTATCTCAAAACACAGATTAGCCATTCTGCTGAAAGAAACTTTCTCTACTAAATGATGTAACACTTTTCTTTCTTAGAAAAGCCAAAGAAAACATATCAAATGAAATGAGGGTTAAGTATTTACCAGTATATGAGAATTGATGAGTCTTAGCCCCGAGCGGGCCTGCTCCATCAGCAGCCCTGTTCTAGGAAGCAGCATCCCCTTCCCTTGGATGGACCGCGGCTCTGTATGAGCCGCTCAGTGATGCTAAAGGACCCCTGTCCTGGGTAAGCCGCAGATCTCCTCCCAGGTGACAACTGGTATAACTAGAAGTACCTCAGCTCTACTAGCTGTTTTCCCATGTAGAATGACTCTTTCAGAATAGTAAAAAACAAAGGATAAACGCTATATTGCACTCTGGCTTTTTCTGATGTTAGAAGCCCAAAGAGTGTGTGTTTGTTAAGCTGTAAATGTCATTACCTAGTTCTCATGAATATTTCAGATTCAGAAATTTACAGGCTATTGTTCCCATAAGCAAAACATGTTGTTTCTAGATACTTCAGTGATGAGTGATACAGAAAGCCTCAGTAAGATGAAATAAATCTATTCTGAATGTGAAGTACTCTGCAGCTTGTTTTTACTTTTTTTTTTTTTTACTTGAATAGTCAGATAAAAAATGATGTAACATTTGATTTAAGTTTGGTTCTTCGCCTGTGCGACATACAGATGCCATAATATTTCCTTAGTTTTTGTCAGATGTCAGGGTACCTGATCTGCTGGTAAATGTTCATGTCTTAAAGGTAACTGTTTTACTGTGGCATGTGTTTTCAGTTGACACACTGGTAGGTGATGCAAGCAGAACAATAGCAAAGATGGGGGGAAGAGGGGTCTGTGCATCACTTGCACACACCAATGATACAGCAATTCAGAGCAAACAGGGTCCATCTCCCCCTCTTTTGCCATCTTAAAAAGGAGCTGCAAGTCCGTGGTGCTGTGGTGAGCCCGTGGCGGTGGCACAGGGGGCCCAGGGAGGCTGGAGGGAGAGGAGAGAGTTTGGCAGGTGCCTGCTGCCCGGGGGCTGAGAGTGGGGCACTGGTGCTGGGTGGGCCTGGGGAAAGGAATTGGATGGATACCGCTCTGCTCTGAATAGAAGTCCAGCAAATTGGCAGCAGTAAGTTTTGTCACCCAGAGAAGGCACTCAGGTACTGTTCAGTGGTATCATGCAGTTCACAAATGTAAAACTGCTTTCAGCGAACACGGAGAAAGTAAGAATGAGTCATGATGAGCTCTCTGAATTATTCTGATGTGTATTGTGGGTTTCTTCAAACTTGTGCATTGCTGCCTGAGTGAATGCAGCTTTGTGTCAAGGAAGGCTGTAAAATGGTCTTTAAAGTCAGAAGAGGGAAAAGGAAAGTGCTGGCACAGGTAAGATAACTTTGGATGCACAGCTTTAAATTGTCACAGTAACAGTCCATCGTAGGATGGTTTACTTTTTCCTGGGGCTCACTTGATGGCCAGTGAGAATTGCTATTTTTCTGTCCTGAGGAAAGAGAATGGGGTTTTAGAAAGATGTAACAGGGAGAAGAAGAGAGACAGAAAGTGCGGTGCAGACCCTGGGAAGAATCAGGGTGCCGAGAAGTTGCAGGCTGAGAGCTTGCTGTTTATCCCAAGCTGGACAGGTAGGCCAGGTTGTTTCAAGCACTGGAGGAAGATATTGTGCTTAGGTAGGAGAACATATGTGAGGAACTTTTCTTTGGCTTTCTACCATGACACTGATGCATTCCATCACTTGGTGAAAGAACAATGAATGTTTTCTTTTGTTTGTAAATTGCTTTAAATGGTTGCTGTCACGGTGTGGCAGGATAAATCCTGCGAGAAGCCCATCCTTGCCTGCTTGGCTAGGGAATAGCTAATCATGGCTGGTATGCAGGGGGATGCAATCTAGGTGCTGATATGAGAGCTGATGAGTTGTTTGCTTTCATTTTGGGAGAGGTAAAACCCTAAGGCCTTGCCAATGCCACACCGTAAACAGCAGGTCCTGAGAAAGGGCTGCAGAGCAGAGCCATCTGGTCCAGTAATGATGATGTGCGCTGTACCAGAATAGGGAGGGCAAATGCTCAGTTTTCAATAATGCAGAATACACTGTTGGAGGGAGTGCCTTTCAGTAATGTGAAAAAAAAAAAAAATCCAATCTTTTGTTTTCTGTAGCATTTCAGTTGCATACTAAAAACAGTAAATTACACTGATAGACTTAGTGTAATATTCAAAAGTCAAAGCAGTATTTTTGAGTGTCTATTTCTAAGTGATACTTGAGAATGATACATATCCTGTGCAGTGGGTATTGTTATGTTGTAAGATTATCTGAGTAGTTTATATCTTGAAAAAATGCTGAGGGTTCAGCTGTTTTTTGCTTCCACCTAGTGTCTCGGTGCTTTGATTTTATGTCTGGTGTGTCGTTTGGTAATTAGTATTCTTCAGCTTTCTAGAACACTTGCAATAATGGTGGTGCCTTCACCTACCAATGACATTAGTAAATAAGTAATTTTCTTAATGCACCTGTCAAACTGGCACATTGTAACCAGAGAATTTGATAACCATAGAACAAACTATTATTTTTGCTCTTATTCCATAAAGGGTGCTGTAATTTCCCCAGTATAATTAAGGAAAGAGATCACAAAAGCTCAGAGATGTTTGCATCATATTACTATGTTTCCCCTGTGTTCCCATGGTTCACCATCACTGTCTGATATCCTGACTGTGGCAGAAGTGAATGGGAAAATCCCATTGTCTTCTTAAGGGCAAGATTTCCAAATGGAAACCTAGCACAGAAATAATTGCAGACAAATCCAGGAGTCTTTCTGCATCTGTTAGTCATACAGGATCATGTGTATCATGCAGAATGCATTGGTCTCATGCTTTGAGTTATAAACGGTTATGTCAGAGCTCCTTGAGCTTACATGCAGCTGCTTTTTCCAAGGTCACTTCTAGTTCCTTTTCTGGACTTGTCCAAGAGAGATTGCTCAGAGGTGGTGTCACTGCTGGGAACACATTCAGGGCTTTTCTAGCACCCCCCACCTTCTGTCTCTCCAGTTACTCACAAATCACTCCTAAAGAGCAGCTGTATAAGAGAAATTTCCCCCAAATGGCAGGTGTTTTTCAAACATTTTCGGGAGGGTGGGTTTGAAGAAGAAATGCTTCCATCTCCCTGTGTCTCTTCTCCCTGTGCCCGCAGAAGGTCTTCTGCTCACTGACATGTTGCCAATGTAACCGATGGGGCTGGTAGGGACAGGACAGACCTGCACAGTACACACGTTTTAACCCGATGGTTCACTGAGCCATGCTGCCTCTTGCTTGCATATGGCTGAGGGAATTGTTTTATGATAAAGTAAAATGATTGATTTAATTCCCTCGTTCCTCACTATGCCTCTTTGCAGAGATCCAATGATATTGGCTGATGCTGAGGGGAAACTGCGTAAGAATGATCTGTGCAAATGCCGCTGTGCATTTTTGCAGGCCACAACATCTTGTGAGTGAGGAAAAGATGTTGCCTAGAGGAGCCAATTACTGCATCTCAGGTTTTTCAGGGTAGAGGTTTCTCCAGGACAAAATGAGTGTGCATTGCAGTTTTCTGACATTCTTATGACATCCTTCATCCAGCAGTAATGTTCTCTATAAGGATGAGATCAGCACCGTCTTGCACTAATGACAAAGGTTTTACCATTTTAGGGAAGTTCTGTCAGCACGCAAACTATGGAAAATCCTAAAATGAGTTACAATATTTAAGATGCATTGCAGGGTCGCAGGCATTCACCTCTGTATTTGTACACACTTATCAGTTAGCCGTATGATTCTCACAGTTCTGTAGCCGGAAGCAAGTGTATGTATTTGAAATGGGGCCAAGTTCATCACACTGGTGATACTGGACAAGTAACTGTTTTTTATGTAGTTGAATAGGTAGATTTAATAAATCTCCAGCTTCTTAGCTTTTCCGCTTTTGTCATTTAAACTCTTGAGCCTGGACCACAAATGTTACTGTGCCAACAGCTAGCCTGACTACTAAACTTATTGTCCCCATTGAAAGAAAAGCACATTGACAGGTATCTTTCTTCTGAAAGAATCACATATAGTGTTGTAGCTATTAAGTGGTTGCAGAATAGCTGCCTGTCACAGGAAAAATGCAAGTTAGACAACGTTCAGACCTTTGGTATACACTAATTACGGTATGAATTGTGTGAATTTCATTTGTACTCATGTATTTATATATATCTCATTAATTTGTTACAAAGAGGGAAAAAATCATTACTGTAGAGTCAAATTGCCTGTAAATGACTTAAGGAATATGTTAATGATCCTGCTCCAAATGAATAATTATAAAGCAGGTGCACTTGAGATGCGATCATTTAACTGACAGCAAGCAGCTTCTAATGTCTTGAATATCCATGATAATGCTGATGTCATAGCAGCCAGTTAAAATCATCGCTCACATCCTCCATTTAATACACAGGAGAACTGTGGATATAATTCCCACATAGAGCTATTGCCCTGCTTATTTAAGGAAGGATTAATTTATAAACAAATCAAGAAGTCACTCTGCATTGATTTTAATGCAGTGTGTTTCCTGTAAAATGTCATGCTATTGTCTCAAGTAGAAAATAAACACTGATGGCAGAAGATGTTGCTGCATCAAATTGATATTACAGTTTAAATGAACTTGGCTCAAAATGTCCCAGTTTAATAGAGATGTGAATTGTGTTTCACCTGCTTTGCTACTAACATCCAGCTAAACTTTTCATGTTTGTTGTTTTTAAGGTGCCTGTAGTTTAGTTCCCTCTGAAGTGGATGTGTTCTCTGCAGTGCAAAAAATAGCCCCTCCCTATAGATCTGTTGTTTCATTAAGAAAAGACTTAAATTCTTTAAAAGCCAGTCTTCTTTTGGGCTGTGTTCCACTGAATTTTACAAAGCTGTGCAACATGTTAAGCTTTTCAGTTTTCTTTGTGGTCAAGATCAGATTTTAAGTGTCTGCCATTCCAAAATTTAAATACTCTGCCTTGAATGCGTGTGAGTTCACAGAAGGCAGCAGCGTGCTGCCTAGGGGTTATCTCCATGATAATAGCAATGAAACTAGAGCAGGAGCTAAATATAGAACAGTTTTTCTGCATCTATTTCATGTGTTGTCATGTAATTACAAATAGATGAAGAATTAAATCTCTAAGCTGCAATGAGCTTTATGAGGAAAACCTACAGAATTCCTAATGCAGGGGTGTCAAACTCATTTTCCCCAGGGGCCACATCAGCCTCGTGGTTGCCTTCAACAGACCCGATGTCATTTTAGGACTGTATAAATGTAGCTACTCCTGCATTTCTACAGTCCTAAAATTACACTCAGCCCATTGAAAGCAACTGTGAGGCTGATGTGGCCTCTGGGGAAAATGAGTTTGACGCCCCTGTCCTAATGTAAAATGGGTTGCTTCCATTTAAGGTTAGTGCTCTATGCCTTGAGAAGAGCACTACCACCTTATTTAGAATAATAGTACTTTATTGATGCGAGTTATTTTAGCAGCAAGAGTCTATGCTAGGAGGGGAGAACTCTTTTGAAGATATCAGTTCCAAAGCATAATAAAACAGGTGCATCTTAATAGGTCTTCCAGGAATGTTTTAGCTGTTAGCATCTTTTAAATGCTTCTGCTGAGAAACCCTGTTTTCATAACAAGGTTGGTGAGTATTAAACCTGTGATAGTTCTTTCTGGGATTACTATAATTTACAAAAACAATAAAAATCTGCTAAAGAACATTTATGTATTTATGAATGTTGTAATCCGGGGGTCCCACTGATATTTGTGGTGAAAGATATGCCTGAGGGCACATAACCCTACTTGTACATTGCCAGGACTGCAATCTGGTTTATGACAAAACAGATTCATTTATCTCCAAATAAATAAATTACTTTTGTGAACATTTAGAAACATTTGCATAATTAGGCTGTAAGATCTTAGCAGTCTTTTTCATAATAATTAAACTAATCTAATCTTGGACAGGGTAAACAGACTTACTAGGCTGAGAGCAGCCTTCAGGCAAGGAACTTACTACATTCTACAGGAACTGTAAGGCTGATGATGTTTGTTAATTATGCAGAGCTTTTACTCCCTAGTAATAGCAGTGTTTGTATTGCCTGAAGCTTAGACAGCTACTCCCAGGCACATAAAATTAGGCTCAGGGTTTTTTTGTCCTTTTTTTTTTTTTTTTTTTTTAATTATTTAACAAAACAACAAAACCACAAAACAAAGAAGATACTTCAAAATGATTATATGCTTTCAACAAGGAGGCATTAACCTTACAGTGTTGGATCCTAGATCCGCCTCCAATTGGCTCACTCTTCTGTCATGTGGTCTTGATTATCTTTAGATCTGGAGTCTTTCCTGCCATATAGGGATACGGAGTTGTAAGGCTTGGTAAAAGAACAGCAAAAGGCACTGCTTCATTTTCTGGGGACTTTGGGAAGAAAAGATTAATAATATCAAGTAGGTTTTACCCAGGACAGTTCTCAGTCAGGATTCAATCAAAATTTATTATCATAAATTAAAAAATGAAGACCAGAAACAGTACCTGGCAGATTCTGCAAAGATTTGCTTTCTTTAAAAAATGTCATCTTCATCTATGTCTATGATATATGAGTCATTTCTCCATGATGACTTCAACTGACAAGTTAACTCAAGAAGAAGGATTTTTCTGCTTACAAACAGGGTATGGCTTTAGCAAGGACGATATTCAAACTCTGTATTTTTTTTTTAAATATTCTCTTTATAAAACTGTTTGTAGACAAGAATTTAATTTCTGAATATCATTTTTCTAGAAATGGGGCATGAAAGAAAATCCTCCTGGTGTTTTGCACTTTCTTTCATTTAGAATATTTTTATAAAATAAAATTCATGTGATTAGCCCTTAAAATCTGATCTATATACTTTTTTTTTCTCTGAATTTGCATACAAACTCACAATGCATTTCCTCTTTTCAGTAAAGATTTAATTACATCTGGATGGGAATAGGGATGCCTGACTCCTGCAAAATAGATGGTTAAACCATATGAAAGTGGTATAGAATGAAGTATTACCACTAATAATCAAAGGCTGTATTTTATTCCCCCTAAGATGTAGCTTGCTTTAGGAATTTCTGCTATTAATGTAAAGGAGATTGTTCCCTGACTAAATGCTGCTAGACAAAGTTCTCAGAATCTAGATCTTAGAACAAGTTGCATCAGGATTTGCTAATGAAGAGGTGACATGTGGATCTGAATAACTATCAATCTTTTAAGGCTTTGAGGGCAAGAAGATCTGGAAGGGGTGATGTATCTATGGAGGTTTTTTCCAGAATAAATGACTGTGTAGTGGCAAGAAATTGGCAGGATTATTTTTTTCAGTTTTTGCCTCTTCTGATCTGTACAGCTGAACCACCAAAGTGTGGTGCAATGTATGTGTAATAAACAAGCATCCCCTTGCCAACTACCTCCTGCACAAGAAAGAAGAAAAATATCACCTCTGCCAGTGCAGTTTGATCTATCCTGCTCCAGGCCTTGTTCTTTCTTACTGTACTGTTCATTCCTGGGCACATTAGTTCACCAAATTTAGTAAGACCAACGTGTCTGCCAGTCATTGCTATGAGCTAGTGAGTTGTTGCTGTTTCAATTAACATTTTGTGGTATTGCCAGTGGCATGGATTCAAGTACCATGTGTTGCTCTTTATTAACTTTTATGGGTGATAATACAAGTCGCTTGTATCAATAAAATTAATCAGAAAGAAAAATCCTATTTTAAAGTGATGAATTGTGCAAATAAATAATAGCTTTCTCTAGTCTCTAGACAGTCTTCCAAAAAGTTTCCGTTGGCAGCCCAGGCTGTAAAACTCCGAGCTAGAACAGTTTCTCCCAGTGCTGCACACAGCATGGCAATAGGGCTAGAAGGGACTGCTCTGTGTTCCCTGGTCACCAAAGCAGCCACTGGTTTCTGTGTGGAACACATCCCTGCCCAAACCTCCTTTCCTCCTCCCTCTGCAGTGCAGGGCACAGCTATATACTAGTTATTCACCTGTAACACAGAAGAGCATGTTTAGGATGGAGTAGTTGCCAAGGCTAATTAAACATCTGTAGGCTGGATTACCAGATTTACATTGTGAAAATGTGGCACCGTTGCAACTGCTGCCCTTAGTGCTGTTTCCCACAGGGTGGTTGCTGAGCCCTTGGACCAGTGGTGGCTGGAGGACTCAGCAGGGAGCAACTCTAAGCCTCATGTCCTGGTACCAGCATGAAATCTAGGAGGAGTCACACTACCTACACTCTCAGCAAAGAACACAGATTTTAGATTATACTATGGAAAAACTGCATTATGTATAAGATATGTTGTCTCTGGTTTTTAATCACCTTTGGTAGTTTACAGCTTGAACATGAAGCAAATTTTCATCAGATTAGTTTTACCAGGCACATCACTTAAAATGTTAACAGTGCTGCTTTGCACATTTACTGCGTAGTGTATTTGACTATACATTGTGCAATGTAATATGCACCTTCATCTGCATCACTTAACAATGGAGATAAATTAATACTCTCCTTCCCACCCCCCTGCCCTTCTTAAATTGTGAGTTAATTATATAAGAATATATATGGGATCGGCTTCTGGTTTTCTCTGTGGGTATGAAATAAGACCAAGTAAAAATATAACTGGTGCCATTCACTTTGCTCACCAGATCTTCTGGGTGTCCAAGTCAATTTTTCCCTCTCTTGTCTCGTCAGAAAAAATGGTACATAAGCTACTACTTTGAGTCACAGTTGATTCTTGGGTGTTGTCTGAGTAGCTGCAGTTATGTGCTGCTGCTCTTTCAGGATGGAATGTACGGCTTGGAACAAATTGTCTCATCAAACATGTGTACCAGCTATTTGCAGAATGGCACAGCATGTTGAGGATGCTAGCTGCATCCCAAGATGGAGTTAAATTGAATACATGTGTATGATAATTAAAAGAATACATTTTTTGTTATAAGTTTGTGAGAAATGCAGATATTTGCATTGTTATTAGGTCATCTGCAAATTTTGGACCAGGCAATAGCTTGTCTTATGAAGATAATCTATATTTTTCAGTCCCTGTGTAGGAATTTCAAGTTAGTACGTTCATAATGGTGGGACTCAATGATCTTGAGAGTCTTTTCCAACCAAAATAATTCTATGGTATCTATACCTTTTTTTTTTTTTCTGTTTTTAGCTGTGCCTTGATATTAGAATGTCAATTGGGTAAAATAATTTCAAATCTTGAACCCTGAAGTACTGAATGTTTTTGTTAGCATACAGCTCATTTTGAACAATCACTTGTAATCAAGGTATTCTAAAATATGTTTACTCTGTGAACTCTTTGAAATGGTATTTTAGGAAAACTTAATATATACAGGTATTGTCCTCTGTAAGAGGTGTGGGGGGGGGAATTAAAAATTGCCAGCTTTCTCATTTCTGACACTTCAAAGCACATTTACTAAAGATATGTTGACTGGATTTCAGTATAATTTTGTGTGAATGATTTATCTTGTCTCGTCCAGAATGTAAACTTGCTAAACATTGTAAATTAATCAATTTTTATGCGGGGAAAAATGCTTACTAATTTGCATTATAAACAGCAGCCCAATTCCAGGCAAGCTATGCTTTTATTTCAGTAATGTTAGAGACAGGGAGCACGAATAATTTGGTAATAGAGAGCAGGGATTTTCAAAGGTGGCTAAATAACAAGAGCATAAGTCAGTGTCATAGGCACTCTTAAATTACTTAGATTGTTTTGAAAATTTGAGATGGTTCAAGTCTCTCCTCATTCTTTCACTATAACCTTTGTAGAGCATAAGAATCAATCCTCAGTCCCTCTTGCTCTCAAAATCACTACTATTGGTTAGTTATGGATTTTTTTCTTAGATTGTATTATGCACTGAAAATTCTCACACTTTCATGTTTGGCCTAAAAGAAGTTGCACTTCAAGTTAAGAGCTCAGGATCACTTCAAAGTGAAGGGAATCCAAACCTTGGTAACTCCATCAAAAGCAGTTGAATAAAACTGTTAAAAGCAATAACAGCCTCTCAAAAACTCAGTGGATGCAGATCTAAGAGATTGACTAATGCTCCAGTTTTTGAATATGTCATATTTTTTGCTCTTTGTGCTGTTATTTGTGTAGCAATGCCAAAAGATGCTACAGGTGCTTAGAAATCTTCAGAACAGGGTATTACTGAAGCTTACAATATTGATCAGAATGACTTCAAGGAAAAAGGCTGAATGCATTGGAGGCAAGGATATCCAAGCAAAGTGATACTGGAATCATTAGACTAGCATCTCAAGAAAAATAAGATGCATAGCTTCTGCTTGGAAGTGTCTCCACGTTATTTTTACTAGAGGTCACGACTGGTGACTATTTGAAGCCTTCACTTGTTAATGAATTAGGTATAAATCAGTTTAAAATTGTTGGAAGAAAATCTGTTGTTTAGAAAATGTGGAAGAGTGTAAACGAATCCAGCTACTCCTGGGTGAAGTGAAAAATCTCTTTATCCAACAGTTCAGTAATGGTCTGAAATAAAAAAATAATAGGAGCACAAACCTGATTTTTGTGATCCTTGATGCCCTTAGTTGGAATATTAGTCTAAAAATGGCTACTGTAGAGATAGGATTGTTAGGAGGCTGGTCTAAGTAAGAAGAGACCTGGAAATTCCTTAAGGGAACAGTGCAAAATCGAGGAGGAAAGATAGAAAAATACAATAAGAGCCTGAGTTAGCTAAATCAAGAGTCCTTCACATGCTTCAAACATAAGACGGAAGATTGCACGAAGTGGAAACAAGCTAAGCTCGCTAAGGCCAATTGCAAGCATATAAATCAGATAAGCTACTCAAGAGAGAGGGAAGGCTATTTGAGGGTGACAGTGGAAGGGCTCAGGTGCCATGTCTTTTGTGTCAGATTTCAATATAAAGGTTGGCGGCAATAAGGTGGCCTAATACCAGCAGCATCAGCAAAGAAAAAGGAAGAAACCGGTTACATAGTATGTATAAAATTTAGATGTTTTCATACCAGTTGGGCAGGTGAACTTTGTCCTTGGTACTTAATGGGCTGGTTGATGAACTGTCAGAGCCTCTAACATCTGTAGGAACTTCTGAAGGACAGACAAGTTACCTAGGTGCTATAAAATGCAAATGTAGTGATTATGTATAAACAGTGGGAAAAGTGAGGAGTTTATACAACACCCAACTTTATTCCAGTTGCTGGAAAGACACTAAAAAATATAGACGTGAACAGAGCAAGTAATTAACAATGGTTCACTACCAAATGTTGAGGGAGCATCCAGAGGTTTCTGTTCTGGATCTGATATTATTCTTGCTTTTGTTAATGACTGAACTGGTGGGCTAGAGAGTAGCTCGTTAAATGTGCAGATGCCACCAAACTAAGTGGACTTTCCAATGGGGATGTGAGATACTGGATTTACAGATATATGTAAACTACATGGAGAGCAGTGGCAAAATAAGAGTTTTGCAGAAAATAATGTGGCGGACCACAGGTCAGTAAAACTGGTGAACTCTTGCAAGAATTTCAAATAATGCTCTAGGATATAAACATGAGGAATAATGCTATTTTAAGCAAGCTCTGAGCAGGACTATTGTTTCCAGTTTTGGATACTCCATTTCAAACAAATTGTGGATCAAACAGAGGTAGCCCAGAGGAAAGCAGTGAGGCTTTTTAAAGGTTATGACCTACAAGGAATGGTTGGAAGACGAGTAACTGAGTCTAAATAAAATTGTAGCAAAGTGTTTTTGTGTGTGTGTGTAATCATATGACAATAGGCAGCACATTTAAAAAAAAAAAAGCTGCTATAAAAATAAAAGGAATTATTTATTCTGCATGTCTATGAAGAACAGGCAGAGTGGGCTTAAACATGATAAAGGCTAGATATTTAAAACCCTTCCTAATAATGAGGAATATTACTGTTGTATTGTGAAAATCGCTGGAATAAGTGATCAGAGAAGGCTATGGAGTACCGAGTGTTAAAGGTCTTTAGGAACAAACAAGTATCTAATACGGATGTCTTAAGGATAATTGTTCCTTTGGTAGGACACAGGGTAGATGACATTTTGTATCTTTTCCAGCTGTTTAATTCTACTTTATGTCTTATGTGCATGTAAAATGAGTGACAAATTCTAATTGGAGTAACGATATGCAAACTTGGGCATGAGGGAGTTTTCTTTTTGCCCTGACAAGTTCTTACTCTGAGCACTACTTCATGTGAGTGTGAATGATGGAAGTGCTTTCTAGTGCACTGTGCTGCTGAATAAATGTCTCTTTCTTTCCCTACTTTCCACGTACAGCAATCCCACTCCCATTGTGCATATGTCCCCCAAGTACGAGATCTGACTATTTGACTGTGTATAGTCTGTATGCTGTACCCTACTACTTTGGGATGATATAGGGTACAGCCAGACACTATGTAGTCCTGCTTGCCACTCACAGTGGCTGCCCAGAACTCTCCATTTTTGTTTTAGCTCTCTAGGGGCTCTTGTGAGCTCTTGTCAGAATTGTCAGTGCAAAAGGTTTCTTTGCATGGCATTTTCGTGTTTATAAAATCTAATGGCCAAGACAAACAAATAGAAAATGAATAATGAGTTTACTGCTCCAAAATCAAGGCAGAAACCTATTCTCCAGTAGGGTGTACCGTTGAATGGTGGATGTATGACATTTGTCTCCTTATGTGAGAACTGCAGCCTGTAAAGCATTCAGTTTATAAATTATTCGTAAAGTATACCCTAAACTCTAATATGGCTCTGAGGAGTGCAAGAGAGCCACAAGCTTTACTTTAGATAAATAAAAAACCTTAATTATCTATTAGCCAGCACAGAGTTAATAAAAGAGATTCTGAAAAGACAAAGGGGCCAAGAAAAAGGCAGAGCTAAGAATCATCCTCAATAATACTAACGCTCCTGGAGCACACAATAGGGAATGTATTAATTAGTGAATACCTGTGGCACGTATCCACCTGGCCTTAAAAAAAAAAAAATCTTTACCTGGACCAGGCTTATTCTTCCTCAGTCCTAAACTTTACATTAAAGGGAATAAAGCTTTGTCAGCAGGTTGAATAGGCAGACACAGGCAGAGAGGGAGACGACTGTAAGCAAGACAGCTGCGTTGTCTTCCAGGAGAGGCAGGAATGAGCTGGATCCTTCTTAATTTGGAATAAAGTGGTTACGCTGAGGTAATGAAATATTTAGATAACACTCTTCTGTGCTTTGGACCCATTTTCCTAGATTGTGTATCCTTTGGCAAAGAGCTAAACCTTTCTTTTGAAAGAGCTGTTTCTTTTCTCCACAGATTTACTGACAGACTCTGACGAGGCCGAACCATTTGGAGTGCTGAGCCCCCTTTGGTCTCCTGACCAGAACCAGGATCATTCCCCCTGAGAAAGAGGTTAATGAGAGGTTAATCCATTTGATCCCACTCAAGGGACAAAGAGAAACAGGGCTGCAGCTTGAAAGTGCTATGTTTAGGAAAATGGAAAGTCTTCTGAGAAGAATGGCTGACCACAGACTGACAAGCACCTTTAAAATGACTCAGGTAGTGGAGTCGATGACATTTTATTCAGAATGTCTTCCATGGAAGAAATCTGTGGTTTCTTTCACAGGACCACAGTCTACTATGAGCATGTCATTTGTTAAATGGTTATCCCAGGCTCTCTGGGAATAAAGAGACCTCTTAACAGCTTCTAAAGTCTCCAAGAGTGAACTGTAGGCAATCCTGTATTAGATGCCTCTGCTGTCCAGAGAAGAAAGATGTGCTGCTCAAAGTCCAACACTCTGCACTGATGCATGCGGTTGGAGCAGTCTGAAAGCCTGTGAGTTGTCCTTATCTGTACTTGACTAAAGCACCATTTTTTTTTTTTTTTTAAATACTTGATACCACATGCTGTTTCTGCCTTAGCACCTCTTTACATCTGTCAAAGTAATCTTGAGCTCTACTTCCTTCTGCAGTATCTGAATCTCCTCCTGTGCTAAGCAGAGAGAAGAATCCTTTGTGGCCTCTGCTCTCATTTCACTGGGGCAGAGCTTGGCCTGCCTTTTGCGCTGGTCCAGTTTGTCGCTATAACCACTGGGTGGCAGGGAGCTTCAAGCCAAATGGTGGCATTGCACCAGTCCCATCCCACGTTTGATATTGCTGGTGAGCTGGTGTGGACAGTCCTCTCTTTGGTTAAGGCTGGAGTTCATGTGCAATAACTGTTTAATTCAGAGTCTAGCTGATGCAGTTACCAATTTTAGAACATAAAACTTCACTGTGCACAATGGAAAAGAAGTAGTAGGATGGGACAACCGCCATCTGGATACTGAGAACTGTTAAAGGCAGGGTGCTTACCCTTTGTATATCCACTCACCATTTGTCACTGGCTACAGAGAAAGCCAGTTTACACTAGATGCTTAGGTTTTAGATAGCTGAAGTTAGGCAAGATGAACCTCATCATCGTCAGAGAACAGTTTAATTCAGTAACCACTAGATGAATGTTAGGCCTTTAGAAATCCACCATCTCCACTCCACACATCACTTATTGTTTCAAGGGAAACTGAGAATCTTTTGAGAGCCTGGATATGTTACCTTTATTACTGTTCTCACCTCACCTGCTGCTTGCTATTTTATTGCAGCATCCTGGCAGGAAGCTTTCCTTATACTGCCTGAAGAATGAATGTGAATTTTCCTCAGGTAAATTAATTCTTCAGTAGAAAGAATGTCATTTACAGGAGAATTTAATCTTCTGCTTCCTGGTAATTTGCTAGAAGTATACATCCTTCTGAAAATCTTCTTTTATGATCTAGATTTTTAATGAACTGTACATTGCAAGAAAAAACATCATCCTTATCTCAGCTGTAAAATGCAGATGCAATTTGGGCAGCTTGTCTACCATCTCCACAGCAGTGTGTGCTCTAGCATCGACAGTTCAGTTTCTCTATCCTTCTTAATATAAAATTAGTATCCCAGGTACTTAATCTCCCCTTTGAACGGTTATGCTTTCATACCACACAGCATTTAGGCAGAAAAGCAACTCTCAAAGTGAAAATCATGGTATCTTTGACCTGGGAAATGTTTAGCTCCTCTGGCTTTCGTACAGAGCCACCAGGCACTTATTTGTGGTGAACATGAGTTCATTCCCCAGTTTCTGCAAAAACGTAGCAAAAATTGCCCAACTCTTCTATATTGTCCTGTATGCTTTACATAATGTGAGATGTTTTAATTTCAGATCATTTCTATAAAGGGTTAATGTTCAAAGTACGTTTTTTCATTGTGTCTCTTAGACTGCTGATGAAAACGATGTTCTTAGTATTGATTATCCCATGAGCTGTCCCTTGAACAGTGAGCAAGATCTATGCTTGGGGCACTTGGACTGGGTAGCCTGAAGTGAACAGGTTTCAGATGCAGTGACCACTGCCAGTTTAGAAAATCGTATTGCATAAGAAATCAAAGAATCAAGCAGAAGGAGAAGGCTCATTTGTAAAAGAGCCACAGCTTAAAAGGTAACTGCTCTAATAGTTTGCAGGATGTCTAATTATCTACGTTATGCAAATAAAATCTTTTGATTTCTCCTTGTAGTCCTACCACGTTGTTCCTTTGGGATCTGCCTTGAGTTAATGTACAGCAAGTAAACAAAACCAAACTAACAAACAGTAATATCACATTGCAAAGTAATTCTGTTTATGGACAGAGTGCTGGCGGTTAGATTGTGTGGTTTTTTTCAGTGGTTTTGCCACTTTTTTTTTTTTTTTTTTTAAGTCTTTGTCCCAGTGGGTAAGACAGATAAATGTTCTCTTTCACTTATCATTATGGGATCTTGGAAGAGTTCACTCCTGGTCTCTTATACTGTTCTTATGGGAAAAGCAAAACTATATTCTTGGCTTGACAACAGCGCAGTTTCCAAACGTTACCATGGTGATCACCTATGTAACATCACTACCACTTTTCACAACAGCTCAATTTAAGATTCAAGTTGAATATTTCCATGATTATGGGAGGGTAATTATTTCATTACTCAAGGGAAGAAGATTTAGGAGGTAAATAGCTCTTCATTAGTTCTTAAATAATTTCCCTAGTCTTTTTAGGCCACAGAAATGCCAAATATTAAAGTGAAAAAAACAGAGGGACAAATTCTGATCCCCTTATTCATCCTATCTGCCTCTAAGCGCCTTCTGAGCAGCTGAGAAATTCAGAATATCTCTAGCCATTAAATACTCTTGAAACTTGGAGACATTTGGTGTAGGACTCAGTCTTCAAGGGTGCCCTCTTTTCAAAGGTGCTCAGTTTGTCAAAGGTGCAATCAAGTTAAAGCGTGGAAAAGTTGCAGGCTGGATCACTTGACAACCTGATGTAACTTTCAAAAAAATCACACAAAGGGAGGGAAGTGAAGCACACAAAGTTCTGGCCTGTGACTCTAGGACTACTTTGTTTTGACTACAGATGTCAACATCTTTTATGGCTAGGGCAAGGCAGAGCCCATTATCTGCTTTCCTTTCTGAAAATTTAATTTTCTTCAGAAATTCAGGAATCAAGAATTTTTAGTACAGGATGATTGTGTGGGTACTATTAATGCCTTGTGTCACTGGTGGTGATCTGTTACATATTTTGTAGAATTTATGTGCATGTTTTAATTGAAAAAGATATCTATTTATAATTAGAACTGGGTATAAAAATGAAATTATAAATTTGACTGGGAATTAAAAAAAGTTATACTTTTTTGTTTACTGCAAAGAGATTCTCTTCTACTAATTAAATCAGAGGTGGAACATCAAAATAGGCTTTGCAAATAACTTGATGGCTTATAAACAAATAATTGCCACAGCAAAATAAGCACACATAACAGAAAGAAAATAATTATATTGTAACACTGTTATTAATTTGTCCCTTCATGTTATAGAATATGCTATTCTTAGGTGTCTTTCGTTAGAGAAAAAAGCTTGCAGATACCTCCCTTTGAATCGTACTGTTAGTTAGGAACCAAGGGGGAAATGATTCATGATTTCTTTTGCCTGTATTTTTATGTTTTCTAGTGAAAATAAATGAGCAGAGTTACATAATCACAATAAAGCATTTCAAGAATACTGGTGCAAATTTTTTAGATTATGTCACCAGGCTGCTAACGTTTCAGGACAGTACTAATATGTCTAGACAAGCAGCTGTTTGTGTTGCTTTGGCTGACTGTCATTGTATTCCCTCTTTTTTATGGGCCAGGGTTCAGCAATGATGCAACTCAGTAATCAAATGATTGGGGATACAGAAGACACAGAAAATACCACAGTGTTATGCTAAATCAGACTGAGATAGAACGTGGCAAATCAACATTTTCCTGTTTTGTATGCCATTTCTCTCAGGGATATCTGCCAGAGAAAAAGTAAGACTAGATCACAGTGGAAAAATCTTGAAAACGCTTAATTTGTTTTTCCAGAAAAATCTGATTTATGGAAAAACTTTTTTCAATAAAGTACCAGATTTGTTGATGCTTTCTCAGCCAAAGATTGAAACTGCACCTCACGAGACACCCACTTCAGGACGCTTGCCTGGAAACATCAAATTCCTGCCCTGCCTTGGTCAAACTAGGGACCTTCAGGTGAGTGGCTTGGGTGTCATACAGAGATTTCTCAATATAAAATTCCATTCTATATAGTTATGACTTATCTGTTGGCTCAAAGAGACAGGCACATGGCCAGCATCTGCCTCTTGGACAGTCTAAACATGATTTCTGGGCTACAGCTATACCATGTGCTTTCTTGAGGATTTGTGAGAGGAATGAGCTTGGAGGGTCCCTAAAGGTCAACAGTTAATATGGGCAGCCCATGCCAATTCTCCACAGACCTATGAATCCCCACTGGGTGCTGTTCATAGAATCATAGAATAGTTTGGGTTGGAAGGGACCTTAAAAGGTCATCTTGTCCATCCTGTTGTCACATCCTATTTGGGAACCATCTTTGAAGTTCTCAATCCCTTCAGCTCTTGATGGTGTCAGGGATTATTTGGGGCTCTTGACCACTTGATGTGTGTTCCAAACAAAAAAGAGCAGCTCTAATTATAGGTGAGTGTTAGCACAGAAGAATGACCTATCCAGGTAATCAGATACTGATACCTTTTACTCTAGTTTTCCATGAAAAATGTCTCAAATATTTTCTTGCTAGCTGTCAGAACAGAATAAAATCTTCAAATTTTATGAACTTATTTTGGTCGGCAACGTCCCAACACAGTCATACTCAGGAGCAGATACCTTCTTGAATAGTGTCGCCTTAGGATCCGTCTTAAATGCCCACATACATGTCTACTGATTAGCATTCACTTTAAGATGACAATACAAAGTTTAACTATAGCAGCAAGATACAACACACATTACTGTGCAAAACTTCTATTTGAGATGAGTGCTAAATTAGAAAAGCTTTTGAAAGATATATGCATATATATATGTGTGTAGAGATTAGTGGAAAATATTACAACAATTGAACGATGTGTATAAAAGTGTAAAATAATGACATATCGTAGAATCATTTAGGTTGGAAAAGACCCTTAACATCATTGAGTCCAACCGTTTACCTAACACTACAAAGTCCACCGCTAAACCATGTCCCTGAGCACCGTGTCTACAGGTCTTTTAAACACCTCCAGGGATGGTGAGTCAACCGCTTGCCTGGGCAGCCTGTTCCGATGTTTGATAACCCTTTCAGTGAAGAAGTTTTCCTAATATCCAATCTAAGCTCCCCGGCACAGCTTGAAGCTGTTTTCTCTTGTTCTGTCTCTTGCATGGACAAGTAATGGAGACATCTTTAGAGCTGCCTACCGTCACTGCCAGCTGTGATTCACTTTTGGCCAGTGTGCTAATTTCATTGTATGTTTTCGTAGCAAGGCAACAAGGTTCTACCAGAGAACTACACAATAAGATNACTATAGCAGCAAGATACAACACACATTACTGTGCAAAACTTCTATTTGAGATGAGTGCTAAATTAGAAAAGCTTTTGAAAGATATATGCATATATATATGTGTGTAGAGATTAGTGGAAAATATTACAACAATTGAACGATGTGTATAAAAGTGTAAAATAATGACATATCGTAGAATCATTTAGGTTGGAAAAGACCCTTAACATCATTGAGTCCAACCGTTTACCTAACACTACAAAGTCCACCGCTAAACCATGTCCCTGAGCACCGTGTCTACAGGTCTTTTAAACACCTCCAGGGATGGTGAGTCAACCGCTTGCCTGGGCAGCCTGTTCCGATGTTTGATAACCCTTTCAGTGAAGAAGTTTTCCTAATATCCAATCTAAGCTCCCCTGGCACAGCTTGAAGCTGTTTTCTCTTGTTCTGTCTCTTGCATGGACAAGTAATGGAGACATCTTTAGAGCTGCCTACCGTCACTGCCAGCTGTGATTCACTTTTGGCCAGTGTGCTAATTTCATTGTATGTTTTCGTAGCAAGGCAACAAGGTTCTACCAGAGAACTACACAATAAGATAGGAAAATGCAGCTGGTACAGAGAGCTAATTCCTGATAGGAAGGGAAATATTTCATTTGGAGCACATGCTAAACTGAATACTTTCTGTTCTCACTCTGTGTAGAGTGGAATTTAGCCTGTTTATGCTATTTCTGTTCTGAAGAAGAATGATTTAGTAGACTGCTAGGGTGTCAACTGAGCAAGGTGTGATGTCCGAAATCGAGGAAAGGAAATGAAAAAATAGCTGTTCTTGAGTTTGAGCTGCCCACACCTATTTCATCTGGCTTGGCTCAGACAAGCAACCAGTTTGGACACAATTCAACAAATAATTACTCACATGTTTAGTACTCAGTATTTTAATATACCCATGAAGTAAAGCACGTAGGAGATAAATTAGACTTCATTTAGCACAGCATTTCTTTTTCAAATTATTCTTGCTTTCATTTTCCATGTTCAGAACTTTAGTTTTGAAGTAGCAGTGAAATCCTGCCTTATCTCCTCATAAGAACAAAAGTTGCAGTAATTTCCTAGAGTCCGAATTCCTACTTCCCTGTAGGCTGAGGTTTCTTCATGAATGATCATTCAGACTGACTGGTACCTCCACCAGAGTTTGTCTTTTTCTTTCCCATTGTGTTTTATGAGCTCTAATTCTCTTCAAGATGCTGTAAGACAGTTGTACCGTTTTGTGTTCTAGGACTAATTACATCTTACTGTTTTTACTGATTTATACAGAAAAGAAATTACGACATCCACTCAGCTATGTTGTACCTTCCATTAGAATTCACAATATTTGATTATCTAGCAATTTCATCCATTATTTTCAGTAGTATTACCCCTTCTTTATTAATTGTAAAATATTCTGTGTTCAGTTGCAAAGACATTGAGACATACGGTCCCTTTCAGAAAGTTTCCTGACTCTTGTAAGATTCATTCACTTAATTCTAGATTAAGTGTTCTTTGTACACCCTTAATATAATTGCAAAATTATTGAAATTCTGTCATCTTATTAGAAAATTTTGTGACTTTGCTGCTACTCTACTTTTGTCTAATTTGAGCCTACGTGCAACAATTCTACACGATTTCAAGATTTAAAAAAACATGTGTTATTGAGGCTTTATGCTATCCGATGCCAAACAAGGGTATTTTCTGTCTCACAAAAAGTCTCAGTCTCACAGATTCTGCAAGTTGCATTTTGCTCCTTTCTATTTCATGAGGTTCTTTCATGTCTAAGTGATATCTGTTTTTGTTATATTCGTCTGTTGCATATTTTATTTTATTTTATTCCAGCCAAGTTTGAATGAGCTAGTAGAAGGTGTTCAACATAGTTGAAAAAGCTGTTATGAAGAAGGTGGAGGAGATTTGAACAGTTGCTTTTCATGTTTGTTTTGTTTTGTTTTCAGTAGAAAAGTGCTTAAAAAGCCAGTGAGTGTGAAGACACCAATGCGTATTCTGGCTTCTGCCTCCAGGATGAGGGTACCTTTAGAAGAATTTCAATGTGTTCTGTACGGAGACAGACAATGTGCTGCCTGAGAACCACTGCTAAAGCAGCTCTTTGCTCCAAGTTTACTTTTTTTGCTTGACCTTTGTAATTTTCAAAACTAATATGATAAACGCACTATTTAAAATATTTAAATGTTCTTTGATTCTAAAGCACATGCTGGTATCCTGGCCATTAGATGCAAATTTTCTTCAGTGTTACAACAGGAAGAAACTCCTCAGAACTAAAATGTTAATGATTAAAAAAACATAAAACCTTTAATTAGTGTAACAAAATGGTTTTAAATCATATTTCTAAGATCAGTGGTAAAAAGATTAGCAAAGAAATGGTGATTTTTATATTTTGTGTCAATTGAGTATTTTTTAATATTTTTCATATAATTTTCCAATCTCATAAAAAAATTAAGCTTTGTTTGTGCACACAATATAATATGATAGAACTAGAGGAGATTCTTGCAATCTCAAACAGTTGTATAGAATAGAATATTTCAGGTGGAAGGGACCTACAATGATAATCTAGTCCAACTGTTTTGAATATAAGTGTAGAAATTTGTAGCATACATAGAATAGAAAATTTACAGGTTTCCATGGAATCTGAATTTAGCAGAAGGGTAAGTGCTCTGAATTTAATCTTTAAAACGTACTCCCCAGGCACCACAAGGTTACATAAACTTGTTTGTTGTTGATAGCACAGAACCAACAAGTAAAACCTGAAAACTAACTTGTCTTTCCTCCCACCATTTTGTCTGTACTTCCATGTTTATTACATCTTGAGTGGCACATAGACCTATCCTTTTTTTAGGAAGTTACTCATCAGACTTGGGTTCTGTTTGTTCAGGCAACCCGTCTTCTTCTTCTCAATTATGCTCCTGCTGCCGCACTGTCTGCTTTGAGATGGAAGATGAAACTCAGGAGTTCCGGTCCCATAGCGGGAGATGCAGGCAGGTCACCAAGAAAACAATCCCACCTTTCTTCAGCAGCACATACTTCCTTGTTGCCCATGACCAGTGTGCCGATAGGAAACACTTCTTGTGAATCTCAAAGGCAGGACAAAAACTCCCCATTTGTCAGGAAAAAAAATATTCTAGAGTTTTTTCAATTCAGTTTCTATTTTCTCTGGATAAATAACCCAAGGCTGTTTGATTTAGTTGAAAGGCCTATTTCCCACTAAAAGAGTTGTGAGATAAATTTGTGAGCAGCCCTAATGTTGCCACCATGTTAATGATGTGTGTGTTTTTCTCTAACAAGACTGGAATAACTGTAGTTACTGAAACAATGGGCATCCTTTTTTCCCTTCAAGAAGGAACACTCCAAAGTGAGTGGAAGGGCCTTTATAGGTATACCCTCTTTTCAGCTGATGGTCAAACAAGTCAGTACTTTCACCAGTTGCTTAACTGGTGCTCCTGTATTCTTGCCTTGTATTTTCTGTAGAAAAATATATGCCTGCATGCCATGCAACTACCCATTTCTTGCGTGGCACAGTGCTCAAAACTATTCATTTCCAGAGCAGCATGCCCCATGTAACTTTTAGACTTTGTACTTTGCTTTTAACATGTTTTTAACATATTTTTGAAGAGACTTTCTTGAACTCAAAACTTTATCTCAGATGTTTGTGAATAGGTCTGAATAACATTTGCTCTAGGAAAATAAGCTCCCCCAAAGTAGCGTTTTTAAGACACTGGAAACATATTTAGATTAATTGCAGTAGACAATTGTGGCAGAAAAAAACTGAAAGGACAAGATGAGAATATTGATTTTTTTTTTTTTTTTTTTTTTTAAATATGCTGAAACATTTCGTTTGAACATTTTTGCATGATGCTGACTTTTCAGAGACTCATTTCCTGTTCAAAATCAACCTTCATTTGGGGAAAAAAGTTTTTTTAAAAAGTTATTTGAAAATCAAATGAAGCAATTCACTCTAGGTTGGTACAGAGTAATTGCTATTTTGATTTCTGTAATGTTTGTTTCTTGAAATATTTTTATAGCCCTATTTGGCCCAAGTTACCCATCAAAACAGAAAGAACTATTATTTGTCCAATTCTATTTGCAAATTTCATTTAATTACTTGCAGTAGATGCTTTATTCAACTGCAGGTAGATCTGATTAGGTGTTTTTCAATGCTCTGATTATTTTACAGAGAGTTTAGGAGGCATCATTTAAAAAAAAAAAAGAAAGTGCAGTTTTTCTATGTTAGTGTAGCTAAATGAGTGTAGGAACTCCAAGGATTACCAGTCCTAACCCTTCTTTTGTGTGGCACATTTCCAGATGCCCATTGCTAAGGTGTAATGAATGGAATAATGAGTACAGATGGTTTTATGGATTTTGTCTCTTTCCTATAGCCTATATGTCAATGAAGCTATAACCATTTGATTTATTTCTGGTAAATATTACTTCTCTTGAGATTAATATTTGTTATTCTGTGGTTAGAAAATAAATAATTAAGATGTAGGCTGAAAAGACTAGGGAATTTGTTCTGTATATGATTAATTAGCTTGTTTGCTCTTGTTTATTTCTGATCAAATAGAAGATGCCGAAAGAGTATAAAATAAGGTTCTTGATACACTCTAAGGGCCTGTTTTTCCCCAGTTGACATTAAAGGCAAGTACCCACTGATGTGACTGATGCCCTAATTGCCTGACTTGACATTGATGGTTTCTCATTTCTCAATTCCAACAGCTTTGCTCTAGAAAGGATGTTGGGATGATGTCAGTTTTCTATGCAGTGATCACATGGAAAATAAATACTTTAAATGGAAGATTAAGAAGCTGGAAGAAGAAAATTTTGCAGGAAAGCAGTGATGACTATCAAGCCACCTTGTTACAAGTGAGAACATACAAGAAGACTGGTTGTTCTGCGCCTAGTTTTGCTGTAGAGGAATGCAGTTACAGTTTCGTTGCTTTAACTTTCCTTGCTGAGAGCCTCAGAATTTCACCTAACCATTTCAAAAGAACCACACTGCCTGGAGACAGCTCATTTTCTTTTTAATCCAGAACCCATCAGTAACAGGCTTTTTAACCTGATCATTTAATAACTTGTTTTATTTTTCATATCTTTTTGTTATTTACTTTATTAGGCTTGAATGCAGCCTTGCTGCACTGTGATTCTCCCTTTCTTTTTTACACATGGCTGCTTGGTTTGCAGAGGATGCCTCCTTACAGATGTGTTCCTTCCCCTGACAAACAATTACCCCTGCTCCCCTCTGCAGGAGGCCATTAGGACATCATCACGCGTTCTGCTAAGTCATCTCACAATCACAGTTTTGTGCAATCACCTCTCATCTGAGTCTATCTAGGCATATGCCATGCGGGGAAACTAGCAGTCACAAAACGCAGCACCTCCAGGCATATTATTTGTTATTTTGGTCCAGGAGCATGACAGATAATGGCTACCGTCTGAAGGTCTCATTGACTGCAATGACTGGCATCATATGCAGAAAACGTGGAAAAGCCAGAATGGGTGATCATGTCCCTACTTAATAACAACAAAAGGAACAATTTTGTATTTTCATTGCAGTTAAAAGCGCTAAAAAGGGAGACTAAAAAGGTAATGTTTGGAGAATTATTTCGCTGAATAGACTCATGAAGCTAAATTTATGTCGCATCTGTTCTTTATTACTTATTGTTTATGAGCTGTGTGTACAAAGAGCAAATGCGTCAATAATCCGCTTCATATTTAGCCTAGTTATCATAATGGAGCTAAACATTTAGCATGATTTTACTAACAAAATACCATAAAACTGGGCATTTGTAAGCTTGAAGTGTGCAAATTATTAGGAGATGCTTACTCCTTAAAATCCAGATGTACCAGGTGGGTCCTCCCGTGCTAAACTGAGGGCAGAGAGCTCCATTACTGATACCGTTCACACTTTTCCTCTAGTTCTTCACACACTTCTAACTCTTGTTAAAAAATCCTTAATTAAATGGTATGATTTCAAGGATTGCCTTAGATCGCAAAATAAATGCACCCAAAATTGTGGGTTTTCTTGTTAGAACGAAGCCAGCTGTTTTGTGGAAGACTTTCAGTCTGTGTAAATGTTACAAACTGCCGAATTACTAAAAGGCCCCTTGATATATGATCTCATGTTGCTTAATAGGCCTCCGATTACTTTGGGGAAAAATGGGTTTTATTGTGTTAATCATATGAAAACGAAGTTACTAATCCCTATCTAATTATGAGGGTTTTTTAACTTGTAATAATATCCTAATTATTTCCTCTTATTGAAACGAGTCCTGTTATAAATGTAATCCTCAAGAAAGCATATGAAAAGCTATCCAATGAAATACCTTTGCTTTAATTTTAATGTATGTGGGGTTTGAACCATTTTTTGGTTGTTGTTTCAAACGTTATCAACAAACATTTTTTGGCATTGCGCCTCTAACGAATTCTCCTCCTTCTTCAGTAGCTCTCTAAGCAGAACCTTAATTCAGGTTCCATACAACACGTTTAGTTTATAGTGATATTAAATCAAGTGAGTATAGATCCATCACAGTCCTGAAATAAATCACAGAACAATGCAATTTAAGATTGAGCGCTGACAGGCAGATGATTAGATAGCATAATCATTTCCTGTGCTCTGTCTGCCTCTGAAAGTACTCTGGCTTTGGGTATTTTTTACTGTGAGGTGCAAGAGATTGGAAAGCAGGAAGCTGGGGGGGAAGTATATTGAAAATGGGAAAGGAATAAGAAATGGTAAGTCATTGTATATTATAGATACTACTAAGCAACATCTTAACCTCATGACCAAGTTAAGATTCCTTTACAGCAAATGGGACTGAGAAGTGCAAAGTGAACCTTGTAGTCAATGGAAGGGAAAAAAACCCCATGGTTTTCCTGCAATGAACTCATCAGGGAGCTCCTCCCTAATTTAGGCTCTAGCTTGCAAAAAAGCAGTCTTTTTTTTTGCCCCCCCCCCCTTTTTTTTTTCCCACTGACACTATTAGATCAAAACAGTATCCAGGCATTAGACAGTATTTATTAGCTTGTAAGGCCAGAGATAATGATCCCATTCAATCAGAACTCATGAATAATTCAGCAGTCCCAACTCCACATAATTTCTGGCTTTACTTTTAAAACCGGTAAAGCACCATTTGCATCGCCTTTTTAAGGGGAGGAGGGAATGACAGTAAGCAGAAAAATAAAACAGATTTTTCTATGCTTTTGGTTCTTCTCCTCAAACACACTCAGCTCTCTCAGAATGTTATTGCCCTTCCCTTTTGTCCCCTCGTATCTTCCAGAACAAAAACATCAGGAAAAAAAATATTAATCATGATACTATTGAGAAGATGCTGTACACTAATTGTTGTCAAGAATAGTGTTGCCCATATTCATAGAGGATTTTGTAATCACTGCAATTTGTTCAGTATTGTTACTTATACTAACTGCTATGAAGTAATTACACATTTTTTGCTGCTTTTTTTTGTTTGCTTGTTTTAAGATAACACCCACGCTTTTTCTTGTCTTTCAGGAAAACTTGCAAATAATCTTTTTCCAGCATGCAGTTTCTGTGAAGTGAAACAATTTTTTATGTGAAACTCCTCTCCCACTGCTGAGCTGAACAAGCCCAGGCCTATGTGGTACCCTTGAAGGCCATGGAAAAGTGCTGTGTTACACATCCCAGTGAAGGGGTGGCACAGGACACATCCAAGCTATTCAGTAAGTTGGAACCTTTCATTAGCTCACCTGCTCTGCTTAGTTGATATATTACTTCTTATAACCACAGTTTGCTTATATGTAGTGGCAGACCCCACACTGCTTTAGATATTTTTACTTTGCTGATAACCCCTTTGCTTTTCCAGGTCATATTGAATAGCTGATAAAGATTCCTTCTGTGGGATTTTCCTGCTGCTTAATGTAGCCACTTTTGCACTTTTTGTTTGTTAAATTGTGACTATTGCATGGTTTGGTCCCCTTCTGTTCACAGAGTGGTTCTGGGGTGAGCCTACCAGAGAGAGGTTGTCGTTTGCAGTGATGCTCCCATTGTGCTCCTGAGTGGGGTCCCTGTAAATAAGTAACATGCTCCAAACACCAACTACAGTAAATGTTCAGTAGCATATTAAAATATTCATTATCCTGCTTACTGATGTGAGCCTCCATAAGGAAAAGGGGATCAGAGATCTTTTATAAACAGATTATATTTTTGTTATAAACAGAAACAGCCTTGCTGAACCATGGGAGGGAGGAAGTGGTATTAGAAAGAGCAAAGGCATTCAGATCCTGTCAATAGCACTCTGAGAGAGCACAGTTCTCTGACATCTCTGTTAACACAACTAATGCAGATGTCAAGGAAGTCGTCATGTGCAGCAAAGTGGCTGTGCACGCAGTGAATTAACATCTACGGTGCAGTGGGAAGTACACAAATTATCTTTCCATTTTTATTTGAGGTATTGGCCTGCCTTTCCATATCTGTGATGATATATCTTTAGGAAGGGGAAGAATTTAGCAGAAAAGCGGGTTTTCCTGGGAAAGTTCTTCAAGAGCTGCAGCTTGAGATCTAAACATACTGGAGAGTAGGTATCTGGGGGTAGGGGGAGTGGGATGCTTCATGTGTTTCTTTATCAAACAGAACAAAAAAGGTGAACTAAAATGTAATCATTTTCCTTCATGAAGTTATATTGATATTTGAAGAAGAAGGCAGCATTCTGGCCACTTTTTGCCAAGATGTTTAGAGGGCAAATAAGCAAAAGCTTTGCAAGCTGTAGTTTAAGAAAAGACTGTCAACAAATCCTGAGGGACTGCAGATATATTTGTTAACTTCCAGTGTCAGTCTGAGTGTGTGTGTTTGTGTATTCATGTCAGCCATTAATTAAAGGCCACTTGGGAGATCTTAAGATCTTCATCTTGGATTAGTGAAACTGAGCAAAAGAACAAATTGGGCTTTGCAAATTGCTGTAGAGATTGGGAATAGTCAGTGAAAAGGATGTTCCGATTCGGATATCATTGATTTCCTCATAGGTATCCTTGTATGAGAAGTGCTAATTTAAGGGAAATCATCAACCAAATATTTACAATGCTAGTAGAAAGGCTGCAATGGTACTTGTATTAACAGTTGGTGCTGAATATTTAGTACCAAACCGTGCAGATAAGTTTAGGGTGAAGTTATGTTCAGTTAAGCGGAAACTAATGTAGCACTCATGAACTTTTCTATCAGCATTTAGTTATGTCTTTACAGTAGAGTTTGAAATTGAAGTATGAAAGAAATAATACATATGTAACTGAATGTTTAGGATTGTCCTTGTATAGAAGAGGATCTTCTGATCAGTCTTCATATTAAGAAGAAACATCAACATGTTGTAGAATTCCTAGTATAGAGGAATACAGAGTGATTGTAATAGGCAACAAAATATGAATGCCGGAGTGTTCTGGTGAGCTCTAAAAGTAGAATCTTATCTGTAGAGTGACACAATTAGAGCTGAGGAGCCAACGTTCATCACATGAGTGCTGGAGTTTTCGCTTCGACCAACTCTCTTCTGGTCCCATGGACTGAATGCCCATCAGCAGCTGATGCACAGCAGATGTGCTGGGACTGCACCTTCTAGTCAAGTTTCATCCAAAGTAACCAACTTTGTGCAACCTGAGAATGCCCTGCAATGTGAGGCAAAATGTGGTGAATGGGGATGATGAGGGAGCAAAATGAATTCTGGATTCAAAGTAAAATGCTGATGTAGACATACCCTCTGACACATTCTGTAATGCTGGTAGCTATCTCCAAGTCATACTAGGTTTAGGTAGTTGCCAATGGAGTCAATGGAGTTTTACTTGTATTGATGTTTCTGAGAAAGGGGATCAGATGTTACGTTTTGTCAAAAAAGCAGTTTCCGGCTTAAGTCTGTGTAAACTTACATGTCAACACATGTGGCTCTGATTGCCAAATTGGAGTCTAAATGTGCAGCAACAAGACATAATTCAAACCATATGAAATAGATCTGGTCTCATACATTTTGCCCAGAGATGAATTTAAGCAGTTGCATCACTTTGTGTGGGAAGTGCTTATAGTTTAAAAATAATTACAACAATAATAATATGTGAACAGAATCCAAGCGCTCTATTTTGTTTAATTGTGAGCTGTATAATTCAGCACACAATTAGCACAGCATTGCTTGCTGCTATGGACTCTGCTTAGTAATGGATAGTGATGTAGACATAGCCTGGTCCAGGGAGCTTATAGCTGAAGTGACAATCCTAAACATAATTATAACATGTATCTAACTTCACATGTGAAGCCAGTCCAACTGAAGTCAGTGGGGCACAGAGGTGCACACAGCTGAACAGACATGTAAGTAATGATTTCCCGAAATGGGACTTAAATCTTCATACTGCTAAGGTCAATTATAATATGACTTGAATATCTGTATATCACACATTTTATTTGGTGGGGAAATAATGCTGCTTTTATTGAAGTGGCTTGTTTATGGTGGTTTCTGCAGAACAAGCGAAAGTTTAAGAAAGGGTTTAGATTCTTGCTCCTGACCCACACAATGCCAAAAATATCTACCCCAACATTCCATTTACTTCTGCATCCTTCGATTATTCAGGTTCTCCTGTTGTGTTTATGAGAAATTCTGCCCAGCACTGGACTGTGCAAGAGGAGTTACCTACCGCAGTTTTATTTCTGGCGCTTGCTGCAGCAGTTGCAGTCACTGACACACACCAGAGAATGCAGAAGTAAAGTAACCTCCAGCTTTATCCTGATACTCAGCATCACAGTGCAGCATTTGAGTGTGCTGATCTCTTACAGGATGTCTGAGTTAAGCAAAATAATGTTGTGAAGTCCAGTCAAACTCTATTAATGATGTGTTTAAGCCTTTGGAAGTTAAAACCTGATCCCATTTCCTCTGAAGGCAATGAGAATCTTTCAATTGAGTTCAGTGGGAACAGGATCAGGCCGTAAGTCACTAAATAACATTTTCCATGGTAATAATTAATAACAGCAGTTTTGAAGCTAAAGAAATTCATAATTTTATTTGTAATGCAAGTTTCCAAAATTGCTGGTGGATTTAGGAAGAGAATCAAACAATTATCTGAAGTATGTTCAGGGATGACAAGCTCTAAAATCAGGACACATCCAGAGCTGCAGGCTGAGTGAGATACTGTAGAATGGATTAAGAACTATCAAATGCTGTAACAGAAAGGTAAGTATTATTGATTGGGGGTGGGCTAGGAAAATAATATGCTAATAAGGTGCCTTGCAGAGATGTTAAAACCTGGCAGATGCATTTTTCTAGTGGAATATTTGTAGTGTGAGGGGTTGCAGAAGATATGTCTGAAAGGAGACCCAAGGGGAAGTTTAGTCAATCTTGGATGCTTTCTAAAAATGTTGTCTTGCCTTGTGGTTAAATAATGAATGCAAATCTCCTTTCATGGATTTAAAGCTCTGATTGCTGACATGGGAAAACCAGAAAGTTTTTTGGTTTTTTTTTTTCTCTTTTGTAAAATAACACCAAATGACATGCATATCTCTTTGTTCTCGCATATGAATTTATCTTTGTTTTAGGATAAAAGGAGCACCAGATGTGACTGAGACTGCATTAGCAAAAAAGAGCTGTGCGGAACGCTGTGGTTTTAATTTGTTAGAGTTGTTGCAAACATTTCCCTGAGTGTCTATCACTGGACAGCAGTATAGCTTTGAGCTTGAGGTTCAAGAAAATTGAAAAATATAATCAGTCCTCTTAGATTTGGGAACTGAGCTGTGCTGTGGCATGTACAAAAGTGTACCCCGGCTATTATTCAATTGAGTTTCCTTAACTCTAGTAGTCTTTCCATGTGCAAATTTATAACATCACATGAAGTCAATCATATATTGAATACTTTCATCATGTTCTGTTGCAAACATTTCACACAGTTCTTAAGTAGAACTTCTTGTTTTGATCATGTGTGATATAATACTAACTCACATCATATTTTTCCCCATTCCCAGGGTGGTGGTTTTGCCTTTCCTGAAGCTTAAGAGAGGGAATGAATCTTTATGAGATGCTGGCCAATCTTCTCCCTGTATTGTTCCCATTTTGAATACAAAAGTTGGGGGGAGTGACAAGATAGCCATGTAAACAAGAAATGAGGGATCAGCCCGTCCGTGGTTACTGACCGTATGTATAGAGTATATCTGAGACAACATTCTTCTTTTTAGGAAATAAATTATCCCGAATTATATTCTATTTACTGTGGGGTTAGATGCAGCAACTGTGCAGGCAGTGAAGCTGCAAGTTACCACCCATCAGCTGGCTGTTAGTAATTGCTTGGTATGTTCACAAAGCCATAGAAATCATGAGATAATTTAGTTGACATCCTCGGTTGATGAAGATGACCTGTTATTCCCAAGTAACCTTGCTTTCCATCAGAAGAGATGCTGTCTCCCCAAGGAACTTGAAAATGTAATACAATAATACTTTACCTGATTAAACTAAGTAACTGAGTATGAAGTAACTTACATTACATGAGTTAAGAGAGTCTGTCTATTAGCTTCTCTCTCATATTTCAGCCCTCATTAGCAAGAAAATTCATCATACTAGAAAATGTGAACTGTGCTTTATGAATTAGTATAGTAATATTCTACACCTGATAGTTATTAATTCTAGTTCAGTCTGATTTATCGTAACATTAAACTATTCAATGTTTGAAGAGAAAAATGTTTGTTTTCATGTTGTTCCGAGATACAGTCTGTAGAATGTTTCAGGATAATAATTAGATGTTGGATGCTACTATATTTTCCGAGGCAAAGCTAGTGATTGCTTGAAAATGATATTTAAATGACCCTACTCTGCTTAGAAACCATATAGACTAAATTGTGCCATCCATTGCTGCTGGATGGAGCTCTACAAGAACATTTCTTTCAATGAGAAATGACACTGGTTTTGTGCTGACGGTTTCTGTGTAATAATAGTGTTAGGTTTTGCCAACGAACCACAACTGTTGTTAATATGACAGTTTGTAGAATTGTTGAATTTTGAATGGAGAGGAATTGAAAATGTACATTACTGTGGACTGGGGTGCGACAGGGCAGGGTGGAATTAGAGTTAGCTTCTGGCTTTACTCTTGTTTAAAATGCACATGATGCAGTTTTGGTCGTGCAAACAATTTTTTAAACCAGTCTTAGAAGGCAGCTATTTACCAGCAGTTAGCAGGAAGATTATTCTGGGGAGATGATAAAAAACACTTTATATTGACTTAAATTGAGATAGATTGCTTTAGCTTATTCCATGTGCTATTCCTAATAATATTGAATGTTGGTAACTATTTCCCTCTGAGAAACTCAGAATTCTTTATAAGTATTTAATGAATTTTCTTTTGTAAAACAAAACATGATATATCAATGTTGCAAGCACAGGAACACAGAGTAAAGTCAGTGGTGAGAAGAGAATCTGGGTTTGCTGATTCCTCTTTAGCTTCTCTGCTGGGATGCTTTTTCCTTTGGGCTGTGGCAGGCAAGGCAGAGTTTGGTCTGTATGTGCTGCAGTGTCTGTTAAAACAACCAGACACACTGAGGAGGTAGCTGAGAACTTTGTTAATGGGAGAGAAGAGCTTGATTCTTGCTGTCAGGGACTGGAGGCAAATGCTCTATTGAGTCACACCAGGTTTCATATGGATCTATAGTTCTATAGGTTTCAGTGGCACTGCTGATGATGTATGTCAGCAGGATTAGGAAGGGAAAGAAACACTGTGCTTTCTCGTGTGTGTGTAAAACATAGAAGACACAGTCATCTCACATTCTCTGCTGAGCACAGGGGCCCTTAGGGCACTACCCCTCTTCCTCCCAGGGTAGCCAGTGTCCGTATTTTTCGTCTCATGCCATTGCTGTACTGTCTAAAGCTCCTTTCTGTGGCCAGATGTGTCTTGTGCTCAGCTTTATGCTCAGGATGGTAAGGGAACAACAATTTAGGATCTTATGTTTGCCCTTAATCAGGTAATACTCTTATTCCTGTGTTTTGGAGAGGCTGGTCAAAGTCTTTAGATAAACATATAAAGTCATAGCTCTAATTCCTTTACTGTCCTGTGTGAAGCCTTTAGGTGAAATCAAGTGTGCTACTTTGCTAATGTTGCCAATTAGAGAAGCTATTCCTTAACTGAATTATTGTATGCTACGGTGTGAGTAATACATTCAAAAAGGGGCCATTTATAACTAATATTGTGCCAATTTTCTGCTTTATATTTTGCAAAATATTCTTCAGGAATTATTTTGCCTGCATTGCTAAGTATCTCCATCTGCATATGTAGAGGTATCTCATCTTAAGTTTATCCATGGTTTATATTATAGAATCTTTCATTCATTTAGAACTTACGTTCCTAAACATAAATATAGATCTTTTTGTTCTCACTAGAATTTGGAGTAGGGTTTTCTGTTTCTGAATATTGCATCCTTTAAAAGGTAATCATTTGTACACACTGGAAATATATTGTATTTGATCGTATTTTAGATGCCTCTGAGATTAGAGTGAATATCAGAGTCTCCATAAATCGTTTGAGCTACAGAGCTGTGAGAAGAATGGTTTTTCAATTTTCTGAACAAAATTAGTGACCCCAAATTATTTTAGGTCAAGTGAAACATTTTCCCAACCTGAAATGAATTTTTAGCATCTTTTTTGTTATTAATATTTGTCAGTTTAAAATACCTTATATGAAAAACTCTAGTAGTGCAGTCAAAAACATTGAAACAAAATGTTCCAGAGTTGCATGTCTTCTGGATTTTATATCAGCTGCCTGCTGAATAGGTCCAGGTTTACAGGTACTTACGTGAGACCTCTGACTGCATTTCTGGATGAATGAATTTTGTCTGAAATATTTTAGCATGTCATACTCATGGAAGAAATTAATCTTGATGGCCACCACCTTTTCACAGGATCACAGAATTGCAGAATGTCAGGGCTTGGAAGTGACCTCAAAAGATCATCCAGTCCAATCCCCCCGCCGGAGCAGGAACACCCAGATGAGGTTACACAGGAAGGTGTCCAGGTGAGTTTTGAATGTCTCCAGAGAAGGAGACTCCACAACCTCCCTGGGCAGCCTGTTCCAGGGTTCTATTGCCCTCACCAAGAAGTTTCTTCTCATAGTTAAGTGGAACCTCTTGTGTTCCAGTTTGCACCCATTACCCCTTGTCTTACCTTACTCTTTCTTTCTTCCTTCCAGTTAGGATCTAGGAGTGAAAGGTTGTTTTATCTGTATTTACTGACTGCACCTGGACACCTCTTTAGCTGGTCTAAATCAGCACAGCTCTGGTGGATTTACACCTGCTGAGGGGCTCTCCCTTTTTGTTCATTACTAATTCCTTAAACTCATTCTGGCTTGATTTTCAGTTAGTTCACCTTGACTTATTGTCCTTCGTAATTTTAATATTCATTTATATTTTTGATCACCTGCTGACTCAATCATTTTTGAGCCCTTGTATTTCATTGCAATAGCTAATTTCTAACACTAACAATCTTGACTTATCTAATAATTGTTTACTTTCTTTTTTTCTCCTTTTTCCTTTGGTGTCCTCGTTAATCTTCTCTCACCAAAATTTTTTTCTGACATTTCAACTTTTTTTTCATGATGAAGATGATTTTTAATATATATTTTACTTATTTAAACTCATTCCATTTCTTCCCCCTACACAGCGAAAATTACTGTAGAGCCCATTAAAATCCCTCAGCTAATTCCTGGTGGGTTCTGGCAGTCTGTGCAAGTTCTTGACGACAGAGTAGCATTTATTGAGGAAAAGTAATCTTGATCGCATTTCTTTGTGGTGGAACTGGCAGCATACACGAACCGATAGAAACCAGTAAAAAATTTTGAACGGGAATTTCAAATGGAAAAATAGCTCTGTTTCCACTGTTTTGTGATGTCTTCTGTACTACTGCTGTTCTTCCTCCAAGGACATATTTGACAGCAAACCTCTGATTTCCATATAGAGGAAAGATAGGGTGATATTATTGGACAAATGCTGCATCAAAGATAGTCCCATATGTAGGATGGATCTTCACTTTACACAGCAAGTGATTTTCTGTACATGGGTGCTCTGAAGAAGAGAAAAAGCTGCTACTTCGAGTTAACATTTGACTGTGAATAATTTAGTAACACTGATATTCTTCTAGATATGTGAATATTTTATGATAAGCTTTGTTGGAGAATCTGTAACTTCCAGTGTAAAATCAGCGTGAAAAATTGCTTCCACTTAGATTTCTCCGAGTATATACACTGACTGTTTTGTAGCTACACTCTTACTCATCTGATGCAATACGCATGGTCAGTTATAAATTAAAAACTAGGTTAATTATTACAGTACAGATTTCATGTACTGTACTGAAGAATTATTAGCAGTAGATCGACAGAAATTCTTGACAATTTTGACCCAATCATTTCATTGTCAGTTATTTTAGTTTATTTGTATTTAAAAAATAAAAAAAAAAAAAACTGTGAGGAAGAAAAAATGAAGTGAAATCTTACGTAGTACTTCACCTGAGAATTTTGTTGCATTTCAGCGATGGCCCTTATCTTAAACAGCTCCACAACAAGGATCAGACTGTTTTCATTCTGAAGTTATTGTTCTCATTTTCCCCTTTGCAAGTGCTGATTGTTGATACAGCTTATAAATGCCTGAGAACACAAAACCCAGCATGCCTGAAATCTGACTTTGGTGCTTCTATTGGCTAATATTTCACTCTCTGAGTCTGATTTCTCACTCTGGCACTCTCCACTGTAAAGCTGAATCAAAATCACATATTGCCCCTTGCTTTGGGACTGAAGGGGTACATGGACGGAGGCCCAGAGCGGGGTGTGCAGAGGTACTAGTCTCTAGTTGTATAAACTCGAGCTGCTGCTGGCATTCACAGGCTGGAGCAGTGAAACACGTAACTTCTTATGGCCAGGTACACTGTTATAAAAAAAATCAGCCCCCCCAAGTATTTTCAGAATGTTTCCTTTTTTACTCAGAACACTTCTGTTGTGAAACGTTTGGAGATGATGAACTGCTGCTTGAAGTGGGAGGGGGAAAAATCAGGTATGGTTTTGATCTCCGCAGGAGCCAGAAGTCAGGAGCAGCTGCTTCTGGCAGATGCACCATCCTGATTTTGGTGAGAAATTGGGGCTATGAGGATCCCAGCTCGTGGTAATAGCTTGCTTCTTCCATGTTGGCACTGCTTGGGTTGCAGCAGCCCCCCTGAAGCTCAGAGAGGGGGATGGCTGGATGTGCCACTTTGGAAGTTGAGGTCTGTTCTCTGGGGATCCCCTGGTTCCAATTAGATCTGAACTCTCCTGGGGGTGCTGTTGTCCAGCAGCCTGAATCTTGCAGCTGCTTCTCTCAGCTGACTGGTGGGCTGTTTTCTTCCCAGCCAGCAGCCCTGGGCTGTGCAGGGGTGGGCAGCCGGCCCAGCCTGCGCGCTGGGGAAAACGGCTCAGTGCCAGCCTCAGTTCTGCAGGGGTGGCAGCAACCAGGATTCCCTCTCCCAGAAATTTCCAAGACATCTCAGCAGCTGAGGGGCATATCTTGGATTTGTGAGAGTCAGGCAACTCTGCTGTGTGATTTTGGAAACCTACGGAGAGCAGCAGCTCTCCCCAGGTAGCTGCAGGCACTGCAAGCTACAGCTTTCCCTCCCAGGAACCAGCACCTTGCCTGTCTTCCAGCTAAGCAAGAGATGGTGCTGCACGCAGAGTGCTGTGGACCACATCCTCCTGAGAATAGCAAGGACCCCAAAAAGCGATGCTGAAAACATAACTTTCTAACAAGGTGACTACCATCATCAGTTTTTATTTTCAGAGTCTCTGGTGCTATGTAAAAGCCTGAATAATATTTAAGCATATTTTAATAATGGTAAAAATCCGAATATTTTAGTGTGCATTTGTGTGATGGGCTAAAATAAAATCTCGAGCAATAGTAAGTGTGCCATGAGGGTGGCAGGTCTTTCCCTACCTTAGTATTGAAAAAAGGCTTTATAGTAGGGGTTTTTCAGTGATATAAATATTTGTTCTCACAAGCCAGTGCAGAAACCTTTCTAACTAGGACATGCTGTTTTGCAGTTAAAATTGCTACCATCAATTTTCAAACATCCTTTTGGCATCTCCACGAAGTCCAAAGGCTTATTCAAAAAATTATTTCTAAAATCCTGGTGAAATGCAAATCCTGACTTACTAGACTTTGAAGAAGTCATCTTGTACTGCCAGCCCAGGGAGAGTGATTGTAACTTTAAGCAATGTTTGAAAGGACCAGAATGGGAGCACAGAAGTAATTTTGCTCTGCTGATCCAGTAGCCGGAGAGGCTGTTTTAGGGAAGACAAAGCACCACCAGTATCAGAACATTGTGAAGGCCAGATACAGTATCTCTATTTGAGTATCATTTACTCACCTGCAGGAATCCCAATTAACTGGAATTACCACCCCAATTAAGCAGCAGTCCTTGCCATTAAGTATCATTAGGCTTAATTTGGTTCCCTGGGAAATGTCCCGATTAAGCGGATTTCATGATTAAGCACCTGTAATAAATGTTTTAGCTTACATCTAAAATTCTTTTTTATTTCATAGGATCTGATCACTAGCACCCAAATAGGAACTAATGTGCCAACTACTACTTCTATAATTTTGTTTTATTAGTTGCCTTGTATATACTAACTTCTTATCTTGGCTTTGCAAAGTTTTGACAAAGAAATCTTAATAGTTTTGCATGGTGATTTTGTAAGGCAAACGTATCCCCGTATATCTCACTGCTCTTGCTCTCTGTCTGACAGCCTGATTAATATTTTGTCACTATTTCTTAAGAGAGCAGCAAATGCCACATGAACATCAGTCATATTTTGAGGAAACAGCCTATTTGCCATACTTCAGAGGAAGTTTACTTGGCCAGCCCTAACTTTCTGCTGAGTTGAAGAATAATCTTTCATGACCAGAAACAGGCATAGAAAACTTCTCCAGAACCAAACTGTTCAAATGACCATGCATCAGGTCTCTTTTGTCTAAAAACACATGGTGACAGATAAGCTGTGTTATAGAAAAGATCTCTTGCCTGAGTCAGTGGCCTAAATTAGGGTCCACGTTGTGGATGTATAGAACGTAGAGGTACCCAAGACAGCTGTAAATAAGGGACCAGATCAATTCAGCCACAGCGAGTCCAATGCTTTGCTGGGGTTAATTTACTCTACAACTCATGAAATAAAGCCCCTGAGAGGGACTGAACAATATAATGAGAAATTGAGTGGGGAATTGTGGGGTTTACTACTGCAAATACATAAAGATCTAATACCTTCTGGTGGTAGCATCTCTGATGAGGGTGGGCTGTTGAGATGTGCAATTTACAGACAGAGAAGATGACCAATGTCCATAAACTTACAATTCCTATATAATCCTGGTGTCAGATTTGCAAGATTCATCTTGAATAGCAGCAAAGACAATGGATTCATGAAAGAAACATGGTATCATTGAAAAGTGTCTATTTGTGAAGCCCAGAATATTTTTTTGGAAACATCTCTGGTTGGCTGACCCTGCACTGAATCCAAGACCGGGATCCAAGAGATTCTCAGCAGGGATTTTTTGCCCTTTGGCCAAGAGCAAATTTATAATGACTTTACAGTCAAAGTTGTTAAATGGTCACAAAACCACCTTCTCTAAAGAAAGGGCTTAAGTTTAGGGTCTTTTTCTGAATTTGAATTTACACATTAGATAAAAGAGAATATGTATGGGGAATATCCATTGAAAATAGTCAAGGGAAGAAGAGAGGAAAAGGAAGTGGGTTTATTTCCCCAAGAGATTAAACTGGAAAGGAACAGAATGGAACTGAATAAGGGACTCCTTTAATCAGCATTCTCTCTAATGGGAATGTATGACCAAGGAATCCTTTTTTGCATGTATGAAAGATCAAGGAGTTTTAATCACAAAGTAATGATGGGAACATACATTAATTTGTAGGATCAGAAGGCACTAAAAAAAGTGGAAGGGACTGCAAGTACTTCATGCCATTATATACAGAGATTTTAAACATATTGAACTTGTCCAATGTACACATTCCTGAAGTGGACAAAAAGCAACAAAAAGTTCTTGTCCGGAAGGGAAACACTTCTACAAACATCCTAAAATATAAACAGATATGCTTTGGTCCCCAAAATGCTAAGGAAAACATACGAAGAGCAGAAATTGTTTTAAGAGAGTTTTCACATCTGGTGGGGGGTGTCCCTCTATCTCTCTCTCTTTCTGTCTCTCTGCCTCTCCCCACTCCTGCCCCCATCTCTCTCCCTCATTGTCTCTCTCTCTCCCCTTTTTTCCCCCCTACAGGTATTCACCAGCAGAAATAACATGAGAAATTTTGGCACTTTCCTATAGATAATCCTGCAGTTGCACTGGTCAAAGAAAAAATATTCAGATTTATAAATTGCTTAAAGTAGGTTTTTCTTTTGATGTGTGCATAACTCCCATAAATGTTAATGCAAGGTCTGGGCTTCAAAAGGAGAATATGCCCCATGCTGTAGTGTAGAGTTAAGACATAAGAAAATTTAGGAAATGGAAAAACTCATCTGGCTCAGCATTCTTCCTATTTATTTGTTTTTGGAGCTGTGAAGAAAAGAGAGAATAAGATCTTTCCCATCTATATAATTTTACCTAGTTTTCCTGCATACTGAAATACAGATGAGAACATCAAATTATTTCTGTGTTTTTTTTCACTTGGTTGCCTTAATTTATGTATCAACTTTTCCTTCCCCCCCACCTCCCACCATGCTTATATGTGAAATAGAACAGGTCAGTACTTCTGTAAGTTGTTTGTGCTGCTGATGTAACAGAGCTGAGAGATGGATCACCAACCAAAAGGCCACCTGACCTTTTATCTTCTAGTGCACTGCGTGCTTGGAGCATGTTAGTGTAAAACTTAAGAAGAAATAATCATAAAGATTGGCAATGGGCTTAGCTATTATGAACATGTGCATCAATAACTACAGCCTAGCTATAAACCTGGAAGTGATCTGTGCCACCGCTCTGGATTTCAAGAAAACAAATATGAATACTGTCTTGTTAAACTAAAACCTTTAACCTGAGCAGCATGTCCTTCCTCTTAGAGCCTGAGTTACCTAAGAATGAAGAGCCAAATGCCATGTCAGCCGGAGCTGCGGAAACAGGCTTGCCAGCTGCACTCATGTGGACGATCATCTCAACAGGGTGGCCTTTTATGAGGACCAGAAGATGTTCATAAGGTAAGGGGAGCAGCAGTCTGCTACCTGAGGTAAAGCGGCCTGGAGCTGAGACTTACTAATTTTACTCTACAGTAATTTAAGTATTAACTGGAACAGTCTGGCTGTGTTGCCAAGTTCTGTGGCATAACGTTTTTTGTGGCTGTGTCCTTTCTTCTGTTAGGACACCTTTATGAAAAGTAGAACTATTAGAGGCTGGTAGACAACTGCAAACTGCACATGAAGAGAGGAATCATAGGACAGTTTGAGACCAGGGAGGAAGGCATGAGGGATGTTTCATACAGTGCTATCAGTTCTGCTATGGAAAGTGAGATAGGAATTGCTGAACAGATTTCAAAAGGCTGGCTGAAAATCTCAGCAACTGCAAACATGTATTACAGAGCCTTGTGTAAAACAGTATGGAGCAACATTTCTGTTCCCATAATTAGAATGGTAGAGCAACTTTCCATTTGCTTGTCTTCTGCAAAGGTGCCTGGTTTCTAGACCAGAGATGATTATGAGGTACCTGCTTCCAAAGAGGAATTTTCTGATTTTTCTAAGAAATTTGGTCTTTCCTAGTGTTCATCCACAGCAACTTCTAGCTCTAGGAGTGAGCTTGTAACTTTGGTTTTGACTGCAGATGTGTATATATGCTTCCTACTGACTGAACTCCTACAGACACAATAACATTCTCATGACAATAAAAAGTGAAGCTTTTGAAATAACTTCCTTAGCTGAGGCCTTTACCTTTCACTGATGTGAGAGATGTTCTGCCTGCATGGGAAATGCAGAGGCAGGACCTTTAACTTACACATCACACTCTTAGAAGCAGTGCTGTAAAGCTGTAGAGACTCACCAAAACAACCAGTAAAATATATTGCCTGAAGTATTTTGGTCAACATGCTAAGCAGAACTCTAATATTTCTAGTAAGATACTGATGAGGGACTTCATATATCCTAAGGAGCTCTGTTAAACCGAAAATTCTGCAGATTTCTGTCTTTAGCTGTAAAGCCAGGCTGATTTCCGAGACCTCTGTATGCACTGCTAATGAGAATTTGCACATTTGCCATTAATCAATAGTGAGTGAAAAAAACATTTCACTTGTGAACAGAAGGCTTAGTGATCAAAAGAAACATATTAGGTTAGAAATATGTTTGCTGAAGGTGAGGTAATGAACTCTTTGTTTCCTATTTTATTCTTAATGTTTGCTATAATATTTTAATAATGGCTCGAAAAACTTGATGTGAAAATGCCTGCATGCATCTTCCCCCCTACTGATGAACTGATCTCAAACAATCGTTTGAATCCTGAACGAGAGGTTCCTTTATTATTATTTTTGTTCTTTCACATGATTAGAAATCCTTCTGAGGAGGGAGCTGGTATCTGTGGAAAGCATCTGACTTCCAAACAGATTGCGATTTAAAGGAGTCGCTTGGACAATACAAATAAGGAGTCATTTATTATATGCAAATATAACAGGTTGACATAAAACCCATGACTTCAGTCAACTAGAAAATAATACTATAACTGAGATATGTTTTTGAAGTTACTGTTTAGCTTCGTATAAGGGGAGAAAATCTCCTGTAGCTCAGATGGGCTTATTTGAAACCAAAGCTTTTGATGTTATAATGTGCAGTCTAAATTCATTAATCCCTCTGTTCAAAAAAAAAGTATCTTAAATGAGTAATAAACATAATAATGAAAATAACTGCCAGGAAGAACATGAGATACATCACACTTAGTGTTCCAGCTAAAGATGAAAATGAACTTTGGAAACACAGGTTATGCTAAATGAATTTAATTTGTGTTTTGATACAGAATGTTTAAACATGTTGTTATTTCTGGCACCAGGGCTGATAGCTATTAAATGAGAACATCTAAGAACATCAAAGGAACTGGACCTTTCATACTCTTCAGCACCCCCTCGGAGATGTTTATCTGGGCTGTTATCTGGATCCCATACAAGCATCGAACAATGTGCCAGTCTCACCAAGTTACTCTCTTTTCCCAAAACTTCTGACGCATGCATTTCCTGCACAAATGTTCCATATTTTAGAGTTCACTACAAGTGCACAAATAAAAGTAGTTTGTACTAACAGACTTCACTGTAGATACTTGAAGTTTTTCTTCTATAAAGTATTTGAAATAGAAAAGAAAACTTCCTTCTGTTTGACTCAAACTAAGTTTCCAGATGTCAGGGTCAAAGGTTGGAGATAAAAGTATCAGGTTTTGGCCTACTCTAACTAGACTCCAGGCCCGAATGTATGAGATCTTCCCTAGAGGGGGTTCCTTTTGTACTGATTCAGTTTTCTTCTTTAGCTCTTCTCAGTAAGAGGTCCCATTCCATGCTGCTGAATTATGATACTTCATCTCAATCGTTAAGATACTCAAAACTTGTATTTACTGTTTAACACTTGGCTGCAAGTCAAACCTTTTAAATAGTTCTTTTTAAAACTTTTCCATTTTTGAAGGCTGTTAATTCTTTTCTTCCTGGGGCTTCGGTGATCATGCATGGGTCCTCTCAGCTGACATTACAAGATTCCTGCTCCAACTATGCCATCAGTGTACAGTAAAACAAGAGGCCTTACAGTTTACACAGGGCCTCAGATGATGTATAAAAGCTACAGGATATTAGCCCTGCTCTCCCCTTGGCATATTCACTGGCCCTTCTTTCTTTTTTTGGCAGCTGGAACACTTCAACTACTTGAGAGGAAAAAGTTGAAACTGTTCAACAACCGAAAAGAGGAACCTAGAAAGTGGTTGAGTTAGATATTTATAAATGTAAATATATTGGTGGTTAAAACAATAAAATGAAGGATGTGAGGACTAATTGTAGGTGTTACGGTTCAAGCCTAACCCACCTCTGGTCACAAGGTGAGTACTTTATCTAAATCCTGAAGGTCTGCATGTGTGAAGAAAGCACCCTTCTGGTCATGGAGGGACTGTGGAGCTAAGAGACCCTGAAAGCATTCTCCATGTGCTCCTCCTCCATGGGGAAAAAGGTGCTGCTTGGTTACAGCTCCTGACTGCTCCACTCAGTCTCTTCCTCTGTGCTTCGCTAGGCATCTGCATTCCCATGTGGTGCACAAATGTGCACGCTCCCCATGTCTTCCCCAGCAGTGCTCTTCTGTCTCCTCTCGTGGAGGCATGCCAATTCATCTGCATTTGGCAAGGAAGACAGAACAGAATCTGAGAAGTGACCAGCACTGTGGCTGTTAGCATACAGTTTGGAGAGACCTGATTCTTAAAGGAATTAAGACTTGTCATGGCTGCAGAGCAGTGTTTTTGCTTCCATGGCCTCTGTTGAATCACTCCGATCCCCTAAGCAGGAAACAAAAGTAGATCCTCCCCTGGTACTGGAGGAATTACTGATAAAACCACTAAGGATAACTGAACTGACAATTGCAGATGGATACCTAAGGTAAGGAAGTAAAGTTACATGATGTAACCTAGAGTCATTATTTACATTGGAAGAAAGGTTCACCTCCAAGTGCCTGTTTCTACCTTAGTTCAGGAAAGCACTTCAGGATATCACAAAGAGTGGAAACAGAAAACACCTTTTAAGTTGCCAAGTTTAGTCCCTTGCCAATATTGGGTTTTCCCCATGTGTACTGTGTGATACTTTGTACTGTCTGGTTTTAAATAGTTCAGGCAATAGGAACTTGACTACTTCCCGTGGCTGGTAATGCTATGAGCAGTTTGAAAGGTGCTTACTTTTTCTTTCTCTATGACAGGGCAATTAGGGAAGTCAGATGTCTGCTATGTTTGGAAGTCCCTAGAGGAATGAGGCAGTAGGAGATTCTGCAAGTTACGGTGGTGCAGAAAAAAGGCCTCTTTTTATAAGCTGTCAAGGAGTTCCTTGCATGAGGGCAGTGGTACAGAAAGCCAAAAAAATGAACATGAAATCAGTGGAGGAAACAGCTGCTGACAGAACAGAAACATCGAGGGAAACTTCACAAATGGCAGATCTAGTGTGGGTTCAGGGCAGTCATCACTAACAAGTCAGTGCGGGTGTAGGAATAGGACTTCCTGTAGATAGGGGACTGTCACAATGGGACTATGATAAAGATGAGCTCAAAGAGACGAGAAAAGGCCAGACGTACAGGAATGCGAAAAATTTCCATAGTAAAATCCTGGGGTCAGGATGTGCTGGAGTCTTGCTGGTAGTAAAGCAGCAGTAGTTGTGGGCTGAGGCAAAGGAGAAAGTCTGGGCTGGATGAGATGCAGGCAAGGAAGAAGGCAGACAGTTTCACAGGCAGAGCAATATTTGGTATACTGTATGTACATTAAGTTTGGTAAACAGGATTATTATAAATAATTATTTTCATGTTGCTAAAGCAGGAGAATTCTTTTCTGTATTGCTCTGTTGCAAATGCACGAATAGTTCCTGTGTGATATATCTATTAGCTTATGGTAGTGTTAATATTCATGAAGGACCCCACGTTTTAGTAATTTTTGCAGCTGCTGTTTTATACTTTGCTGCTTTATTATTTATTCAGGCACTTTTTCCTTCAGATGACTTGTCTCCTGGTTCATCTGGTTTTGATTTGAAGTGAACTTGAATGGACACTCTTGTTCACCTGTGATCTTTCTACTGAATTTTGTTTCTCTTCATTTAGTCCTGTTATTCTGACTTATTTTACCACCTACCCATTCTAAGATTATACAACTTCCTACCAGGCATTTAAGCTTGTGAACTACTTGTAGGCCAAGCCTTTTGGATAAAACGCTGCCTTGACCCTTACAAGCCACTGAACTCAGATTCAGTGAATGGTTTGTGAAGTCAAGGAATTATGTGAGGTCCAACTCAAAGCCACATGGTTCCCTCCTTTTGTCCACCAATAAACTCAGCTAAGAATTAATGAAGTAACCAGAGATCTCAGGAGAAGTTCAGGAACTAAGGCACGGTCCTTCCTGGATCTTGGCTAAAAAAGCAGTTCGGTGCAATGTTGCGACTGCTGCCTTTTAAACAAGTTAAACCCTGCTGCATACCTTTCCAGTTAATGACCTCAAAATCATATATGCTTCCAACAGCATTTTAAAAATTAACCTGGAGCTTTTGAAAATGTCAGCTCTTGATTCTTTCTGAGTCCCATATGACTTAAAATACTTTAAAATGCAATAACTGTTTTGTTATTAGTTTTCATAAACGCTGTGCCTTTACATATTTTTCTGTTTTCAGGTCCGCTTTCAGTCTGTTTCTAAACACACCTGCCAGGGGTTATATTGTTCTCATGTTAAGACAGAGATTTCAAAGCAAGCAGCCTCTGACAACTACCTGACAATGCAGGGTGAATAGAAGATACAGGAAAACTCATATCTAGAGTAAAAAACTGAATTGTTTGGGAATTGACAATGCAAAAAACAAGTCAAATGGCAGGTCAGAGAGAAGCTTTATTGTGTGTTAGGAAGGATTTTGCTGGGCAGTTTGACAGGAGCATGTCTGGGAGTAGCTGGGCCACTGGCAGTGAGCACACCAGGATGAAAAGCCAAAGCGTTACCTGCAGCATCACTGCTCAGGTTGCTGTGGGACAGAGCAAAGAGAGTGAGGGAGTAAGCGAGAGTGATGTGAGCTGAGCGGTGGCGAGGAAAAGCTTGGATCTGTGAACAAAGAAACCACTTGCTGTTTGATTCCTGCTCTGCTTACTCTCAGATTGTGTCAGGGACTGGAGGTGATGTGATTTACCTAACAGCCCTGGGTTTGCATTTGGTGTTTTGCACAGTTACATTTCAAAAAAAAAAAAACAGCTTTAAGTAAGGTGTTCTGCTGCTTTTTTTCTGGCTAAGTTTGCATACTGCAGAGAAATATGTGTTATTGTTTCCCCGTCTCTCTCTCTCTCTTTCTTTTTGCCTACACTGCTTCTAATGGAAGTTGCATCTGTAAAACTTTAAAGGAACTGGGCCAGGGTCACATCCTGACAAAACAGCTCAATAATTGATATCACTAAATTACAGAGGGAGATTAATGATTCATCTCAAGAGGTATATGTGTGTGTGTGTATGTTTGTGTTAATAACTGTTTTTATTTTCTTTCAAGTGCCACCAAAGAATTGAAGCAGAAAACCTTACTGGACAGCAAATGTTTTTTGACCAAAAGACCTTTAATGGGGTGACACCTTTGCTCTTCCTTTTTTAGCTCTGTTCCATGTTTTCTAACGTATCTTTAAAGTACCTTAAATATAATTGAATATAGTGGCTACAAGAGAGCCAATGAACACTTTAAAAGAAAACCTACTGTTTGATCGTGTCAAATAGAACGAAGGGGAAATATACTTAGAAAAGTCTTTCTGCAGATTTGTTTTTGTTTTTAAAGCCACATTTTTTTCTGGTTTGTTTTTAAAGGAAAAGAACAGATTGTTCCAGATTTGGAAACAAATCATGAGGTCACCTGAAACAACAACAAAAAAAACCCTAGATCAAAACCCCTCTCAAGTCTTCTCTCCCAAGATGTTTTTTCTCGCAAACTGCACAAAATTAATTACATTTGAGAGACCATGACCATTCTGATTGTATGTTTTAATAGTGCTATGATTGACCATGAGTATTCATTTGATTATATTTGAAGAGGCTATCCAGACATCTGAAAGTAATTTGTCATGTGTATCTGGATTCTGGCTGTAGTTTTGCTGTTCTAACTTCGGAATAACTCCGTTGAGGTCAGCGAGCTACTTCAAATTTTACATGTTTACTGACTTTGTAGTCTGGTTTTGGTGTCTTAGCAATTTGCTGTAATTGTGGAAGGACTCTGGAGATGGCCAGAAGGTTGTCATTGACAGCAAATACGGTTTGCAATTGGTGTATAGTACACAAAGGTGTTACTTACCTGATTGTCCTCATTGGACTGATTTTATAAGAAACCTTGAAGGCTATTGTCTTTTTAGCTCCTTTTCTGCCAACTTCAGTTCTCCCACATTTGCCCTTGTGCTGAGGACAAATACAGGCAAATAGGAAATACATCGGGCAATAACATCAACATAAATAGGGAAGCCAGTACGGAAGTACTGGAGCCAGTACGGAAGAAAGTAGATCTACTAGCAACATTTACAGGATTTAAAATTTGGCAGTGCTGTGTCAATGAACCACAACAGAAGCCTACAATATGAATTAATTATCAGATTTTGACTTTATATATAGAAGAAAGGATTGAAAAAAAATTCTCAGCCATTCTGCATAACCATGCCCTAAAATTTGTGCTACTTTCTACGTTAGATACACTGGTTATGGTTGAACTGTATGAGCTTAGTGAAGACACCCAAACTTGGCTGATAGACTTAAGCGGCTGAGAAATCCTCATTTACTAGATAAAGAAAGCTTTTGTAGCTTCAGCTATTCAATGGCTTATATCAAATAACCGATGCTACTTTTGTCTACAAACTTTTCTTCCGAAACTCTCATAAACTGTGGGTAGAATCCTGTCTCCCCTCCATTCAAGATCAGTCAAGGTATCCATGGGTTTGAGATGTCACCTTGTGATCCTGATGTACATTAATCAGGTCTTCAGCTGCTTCAGTCTCTCACGGGCAGCAGATTTTCCAGGCTCCCTTCTCAGAGTTTAACTATTTGCCAACCTCCTTTTAGAGTATGGTCGCAAAACCTTTGTTAGTTGAGTTTGAAAATTTTGCTGGTATTTGCACAGAAAACTCGGTCAGTGGATCAGAGGCAGCTGTGCTTGCACATGCTTTGTAGGTGTGCATATATAGGGGGGGTGGGACTGCATGCAAGTGTATGGTGGACTGGAAGGAACTGAAAGAACCCAACAGCAATTCAGTCTCATCCCTGATATGCTGCTATCAACCTCTCACCGCCCTACATGTTGTCACTAAGTCTATCCCTTAAATACATGCACATGTGTACATATTTCAGAAAATCAAATTAATTTTAAAGTAATTATCATAAAAGTCAGATGGAGCTAATGAAAGAAAAACAGTAAAAGTGTATTTGTATCTTTATTTGTATCTTAACTATATTTAAAAGTAAATAGAACTAAGCCATTTCCCTTAACAATTTTCTGCTCAATAATATACTGTGAGTATCAATGTATATAAACTCAATGGGTGACTTTAAGCTTGTGCAAATGGGTACTTTCCAGTTAGACCTTTATAATAATTATTTTCATAATTTGAATATTTTCCCCTGACACTTAGTAATTTTAAATGTAGCCTTTAACTGAATTTTTAAATTAGTATGGGTTATACTTTAATTTCACTAATGATCCTGATAGTTTCTGAGTGATCCCATTATATTAATTCTTCTTTAACACTGAGTTATTTACTCCTTATTTCTGTAATTTTCTCTGGATATTATTATTCCTTATTCATTTGCAGCATCTAACTGATTCTGCTGATACAATAAAGAAGGAAAAAGAAAATTAAATTGCTGCCCATTTCAGGCGAACAAAATGCTCTTACAAATTAGTCTGTAACTAAAAGAGATGTGGAGCAAAAAGTTATTGTGAAAACAAAAAATCCTTTTTATGATGAGCAAATTCTACAAGCTACACAAGAAAACAAAATGCTATAGCTACAGTTTTACAGCTACAAATGCTGAAGTAAATAATCTAGTGGCTTAATTCTTAAATGGCTTTTTAAACTCTTTACAAAAGGATCTCTGCAGGTTTTATCCATGTTTACAATTTACTACAAGCTACTTGAGTGTATAAAATAATAGAGAGAAAAATTAAAGGAAAAATCATACAAGGAGCTTTTACATCTAAATTTGGGGCAGTTTCGATGAGTTTGGAGATGCAGTTGTAGTTTAAAAGCCTTGCGGTTCATAATGTGTATTCCTCTCAAAAATAATTTATGTAAAACATCTCCAAATGCTTGATTTCTTTTTGCCGTAGAAAAAATAAGCATGTTGTAAACAGAAAAAGACTGGACAGAAAAAAAAAACCCTATTTACTGTAATTTTCCTAATTGAAAGACTGGTTTTGTCACTGTGTGATGCTGCTTTCAGTAACATATGCTTTACTAGCAATAGATTGTGGGCTGAGAATAACAACCTTCTCTTTGACTGTGCTGTGAAAAGGACAGGGACGGTTTACATGGGGAAGATTCATAAAGACTGTGACAAAGAAGACTTGATCCTGTGGACATTTTGGTGCTTGTCCTTCATTGTAAATAAACTTTGCCAACTTGGGCATCAGGTCTCCCCCAGGGATTTCCTCCAAGCATTTCCTCACTCCACTTTAACAATGGCCTTATTTTCATTTGTGTCTCATTTTCAATATATATATTTGCTTTCTCAATGTCATCTGTGCTCTACATGGAACATGCAGGAGTTTTGTGCTAGAGAACAGGCAATAACTGCAGTCCAGTGTTGCTGTGGGGTGGGAAATACTGGCTTTTGTGTGATAATAGTTTAGCAACTCAAAGAGGTCCTGTTTTATCCATCACAGTCCAGTTACTACCAACCTGCTCAAAGTGTTGGACTGGAGGCTTTGAGGGTGCCCTGTATGTGTAGTTGATACAGTCTAAATTTACATGATCTTCCAAAGGTAATATACAAGTGTCTGTGAAAATATAGCAGTAAAGCAACATCCAGCATACACTGCTGGCTTGTTGGCTCCTCCACTCGCATAGAGTTTTGAAGTTTGTTAATGATAATAAAAGTGAAAATTACTCCATCTGTTAAGAGAAATGTTTACTCTTCTGTACTAGGAAGCTTGCATCTCTCTGCAGCTTATTGTCAGTTTTACTTTGTCAGTTTTACATCAAGCAGCAGGAAAAAGAAAGCATAAAAATCAAAATGAGCTCAAAAATACCTTTCAAGCTGATTTACAGAATACAATATATTACTGAAAAAGATCTGCTTCCTTTGATGTTATCCAACACACCATACCGTGCATAGTTTATGGATACGAGAGGTAGGTGATTCTTAAAAGAATGCATGCTTTCCTAACAATAGCAATTTGAATAGATTAATTCCAAACACTCTAAAAGTTAGTTTCTGTATATATTATATTATAACATTGACAAAAATATGCAAAAGAAAGCAAACCATCTAGGAGATATATTAATTTGGTACTTTGGATTTTAGACTGATACTGCTACTGAAGTTGAGATAACACAGTTTGCAAAAGAGCTAAGAAAAACGCCCTTGAAAATCAGGTAAGGTCAAAGACCTACACACTTCAGACCTTGATTTCTGCAGGAGGGCTCCAGCTAGATGCTCCCTTTTCCTGCAACATAACAAAACCCTGTTATTTGCAAGAAATCTAGACCATACAGAAGCAAGAACAATCTTCTGCTCCCTTGTCGCTTCCCTTTTTCCCTGTGGCTTTTTGGACCACATGGTTTCCCTTCAGAAAAAAAAAAAAAAAAACAAAAACGGCAGAGGGGAGATTATAAGTAGCCATTCTTTCTTTAGGATGAGGCTCACCTCTTCCCCTCCTGCTCTGTAACCTGCCATCCTTCAAAGTGAAGGAGTGGTATCTCTGAAGTCTTTGTCATTTAGCAGCTGTGTGAATTGAATTCATTTTGCCTTGGGACTTGGACAGCCCTTCTCATTTTGGTAGCTAAAACCTCCTAATTGTTAGGGTCTGTACCCACCCCAACGTGCCTGAGGAAGGGCAGTCATTGCCATTGCCAATACATGGTCTGACCGTAAGAATTTATCTGAACAGCGGGACGTAAGTGCACACCTGGGCTGTGATCTGACTCGTGTGTGATGTGGGATTCGGGCATTTGGCACGTGGTGGCTGCACCCTGGTTTCGGAGGGAAGGGTGACCCTGCAGCCAGGGTGGAGCTGAGTCTGGCTGATCAGTGGACTGGGAGCTCAGGGAGCAGCACAGCATGGGGTGACCTGGAGGTCACGTATCGCCAGAGGCTGATATTGCTGGCCTCTGTGCTTTCCATAAAAGCACGTAAGAAGACTCAGACATCTGTGGGTGGATAATCACTTAATTCTAAACAGTCCAGGTGGCCAGGGTACTTCACTAGGCATGGCTTTACTGCAGAAGGCAATGCTGCTGTCCTCCAGACCCTGCGTAAACACAGTGCCTGCTGATCTGTCCTCTTAAGGTGGCAAGACTGACAGTGAGCATCATTCCCCAAGTTTTTGAGTGATCTTTTAGCTGCTGCTATGTTCAGTGACCCGCCCGGGGTTAAGGGGCAAGTTTTAAGGTGTGCCTCGGAAACTTGCAGACAAAATACATCAGTGCTTAGAGGGACTGGCAGGGGTTTTCTGGGTTGCGCTTCAGAGCAGAGTTCCCACATACCATGGGGTGCAGGAGCATTCAGTTGCCTCCACCTAGCAGTCTAGAGCCATTTAAGAAATCTTATGATGTTCTGCTGGCCTCAAGCTGCTATTGCAGAAGGTTCTAGTACCTGCATGTCCTGTATTGTGTCTGCCATCTCCATGTGTTGGAAACAGAACCATATTTAGGCATTGAAACTTAGCCCTAAGTAACCTTGTGCAAAATTCCAGATGCTGGAGACAAGCCTCAGATGTACTTTCTGTAAAGCCTAACTTAGTCCACATCCCAACCACTAATGACCTTGTGTTTTGCTCCTTGCCCAGAGTTTCTTGTGCAAGTATGAGGCTTTTATTTTGCTGCCCTTTCACTGCTAAACAGCTGAATATCCATTTCATACTTGATGCCTGGAGAGCCCTAGAAATCTTGATGCTGTGATCTTTGAAGTCTTATTCTTGTCCACTGCTTTTCATTTCAAACACTCAGTTGTTTTTCACAGAGGACATGCAGGCTGTAGCCAGAAACAGCAAAAGTCCTAAGAAAGATGCAACTAAACTGATTAACATTTTCAGTCCGTGGTGACTTTTATCCTCTTTTTTTCTGTTATATTTAATGTATCAGATCAATCCTGCTAAGCAGTTAGTGTTCGAAAGTAGATTTAATCCCACTAGTATTGTTAGAATTAGTTTGGCAATTACTGACTTTGGATTTCACGCATGCATCACCCACAATTTGCAGGATAAAGCTGTAATATAGTGCACTCATCAAAGCAAGAGATTCTCTCGTGTTTCTAGTTTGCTACATGAAGACTACTAGAGGTGCGATCCATGCCCTCCTTTCTTATCACTATTAAAAACATAAAATATTAAGGAAACTGTATGTAGATGTTACCTGATAGTATTGAATACAATGGTTGGACCTGTTTTGGAAATGTTTCATAATGCCTGTTTTTACAGTTTTATGCTGTCAGCTGCTAATGCAACATTTCAGATTTTCATTATGTGCAGCTCCTATATGTTTGAAAGAGGCTATTTAATGAAGTAGGCAACGTAATCTGATTGATATTTGCAACAAACTAAGTCTATGGGTTTTTGTTTTGTTTTAGTTGGCTTTATTGTTAGCTTGGGTGGGGGTTGCATTGGTTTTTTTGGTGGGGCTTTGTGTGTGTGTGTTTTTTGGTTATGTGGTTTTTTTGTTTTCTTGTGAGGCATCTCTAGGATCTGAAAGGCATTTGGGAGCTTGAGAGGTGCCTGAAATCCAATGGGTATAAGAAGAATTACTGAGTTCTCAGCATTAGTCCTGTCTCAGGTTAGTTTATAATATTTGAAGTTTAGAATTTAAACAATACATTATCATATTTTGATGATTCCCCCAGAAGAATGAAAATAAAAAGTGCTTAAAAACAAACATACACTAGATTTTGGCAGATAAGTCCTTCTTAGTTAACACTTCACAGAAATTACTTGTATGTACTTGACAACAGCATACATTTTTCATAAATCTGATTCTTGTGTTCTCAGGCAAAATATAAGGAAAGAACAGCAAAAGCGAATATGACAAAGATGGCATCTTGAAAACTCACTGAACTTATTATCATACACAGTAAAAACCTGGAATATCAACCAGGCATATAACTTTGGGTCATTCTATACTACTCTTTATCTTGGTCCTTAGACTATGCAAAATGTGACTTTTTTTTTTTCTTTTAAATGCATGAATAAGGTAGCCCACCCTACTTCCTGTTGTCTGTAAGACAAGCAATAGCAGCTGTTTGCCCCTGAAGTGAGCCCTGAAGTCTTTTCAGTTACCAGAAATACTGGTACTGGTGTTCCAGTCTCCCTCTTCTGAATCATAGCACTGTCTGCTCATGGTTTATTTTATGTTATTACATTCAGTGTGGTTTGGTCCTCATTTTTAAGGCCTCACTACTGGTACCTCTGTGGATGGTCACTCAGATCTCCTTCTTGCTATGTCATAAGGATGTGCTGTGGTATAATTAGTGCACTAAACATAATTTTGTTTTCCTCTGGTCTCCTTTGAAAGTGAGGCATTACCCAAATGGCTGTGATGATACCACAACCTCTGGTCTGGTGCCGTTGTCCCAGGTATACTGCTGCTGCAAGTTGAATCATCAGCAGAGAGCACGTCTTCATTCTACCAAGGGGGGAAAGCCACACTTCTTACTAGTCTGTGCTCTGCTGATCTGAGTACAGTAATAACCTAGAATCCAGGATGTGAGAATGTGGAACAATTGGTCTGTGACTCTTAAGGGATCCCAGTAACAGGGATGAACAGGAGAAAAGACAGGTATGTTAATGGGTGCAGATCTTTACGTGTCGTATCACATGCCAGAACACACTGTACATGATACTGCTGAGCATGCAGAAGGATTATCATGCAGCAGCCATGAGGAAGGTGTCCTTGCTTCTCAGTTTGCGAAGGTCTTTATATCTGCACCGTCCTTTTTGTAACAGTGTCCAGCTGTGGATTTAGGATGCTTATTTTATGAAAATGTTGGCGTTAAACAGTCATGGTATAAACAGCACCATGTACCATACTTCAGATGTTCTGAATCTTATCAGTGCATATTACGCAGCTAGCGAATACTACACATCAGAAAACAATTGCCACTGATCTGTTGCATTCAGGGTAATCTCAGTTTTTGCTGAGTTCATCCTGTCTGTTGCCCAACTTTTTGTAGCACAAAATTTACATGATGTGGCACTTCAAAAATAACATATAAAATTGTTTTGCTTTGGTTTATTTAAAAGCAATTTCAGATTGCCCAGGCATATTTTTGTCCCATATCACCAGCAGGACTCTCAAGCTCAGAATATATTATCGTTTTCTTGATGTGTTATGTGTTATCTGACATCTGCTTTCTTTGTCATGCCAAATCCTCCAAGCAATATTTTGAAAGACCTGAAAGATATTTTAGGTAGTAAACATCTTCTGGCAACAATACTTAATTTCATCACTACTCTTAAAAATTTTGTCTGCATGTTAATTGCTTCTGAGTTTCCATACGGTCTCTCCATTGGTATTTAGGCTTTTTTTCCCTTTTTACTACACACCTCATGTAGCCAATGCCATAACTTTTAGAAAGATAGTTATAAAAAAGGTAATAATCTTTGTGATTTCCTTTCCCTTATTACCTTGGGGCCAACCTTCTGAACAGAAGAAAAACTAAATTGTTGATGCATGAGAAAACAAATACAGTGCTTTTTATATGTACTGTAGTTTGAGTTTTTCTCTATAGCACTCCTTTAAAAACACTATTGCATAGTTATCCTAATTATATGGTTGCTGTCTGGCCAGCAAAAGAAGAGTTCAACAAAATAAGCTTCAGCAATTCTCTGAAGACTGCATTGGACTTTGGTATTATTTTCTCCAGTTCTGACCTTAACCTGGGATTGAAGGTTATCTGAAGACAAAAATAGACTCAATGCTGTCTGCTCTGAATTTCCTGCAATAATAAATGCTGGTATGTTTGTGCTAAAACTTTAAAGTTTTCCACAGAGCCAGCCTGAATTTCTGTCCAGGACCTCAGTTTTCCCATTCATTAACTGGGTTGGTCGCTGGATTTGAGATCTGTGGATGCCATGTGCCATGTAGAAGTCACCAAGCATCCTTGTCCATATTTCAGTGTTAAAAGGATGCCATCTTCTACCAACCTTTGCTTGGAAGTACTTAGCTATGCAAGCCTGCAGGGAAGCACAAGGAAAAAGCAGCTGTTTTCTTCCTTTTCTTCCTGAATGGGCAGATTTGAGGCTTACAGGTGGAGCTACAGGCCATTGAGAAAGAGGATGCTCTAGTGTCGCCATCACACCGGGGCAGAAGAATACACATCTCTTGACTGGAAGACCCATTTCAGCCCACTGTGAGCAGTCCTGCTTCCAGATCCTGGTCCAGCTGTACAAGAAAGACCAAGTGAGTTCAAATGAGGTGGCAGCATCTGCCGATTTTCTTGCTTGTCTTTCGTTTCAGCTTCCCAGAAAGCCTTGCCTGTCATCAGATGCTGAAGTTTTTTTCTGTAAATGTTGTATTTCTAGCATGTCACAGGCAAGTGAGATGCTAAAAATTAATGTTTTGGATGTAGCTATGTGATCTTTGGGCAGAAGCAAGAGACCTTGGTCTATGCTTTAAGACAACCAGGAACTGTGGAGATATGGAAGGTAGGGACAAGTGTGAGCCGTTAACTTTGTGTCTCAGCTGAGCACGTTAGTGTGCAGTCAATACCATGCTAAAATTAATTCTGCTTTCAGACTGCTTGGAGAACAAGTAGACCCTGATCTCCTCCAAAATCGCAGCAGAGACTTACCTTGCATTCTGAGGGGAAACCAGAAATCTATTCCTGTAAATTAAACTTTCATATTTTTCTTTCCAAGTAGCCAAGAATTCAAAGAACTCCAGAATCCAGACAGTTCACAGTTTTCTTCCATAATTTTCTTCTGTAATTTTTCACTTCTCTGGATTTCCATATCACTTTATAAAAAAATTAGCCAGGGAGCAGGGGAGAAGACAGAAATAAGAATTTCAGGAGGGAGGGATATACTCATGAAAAACATGTAGATAAATATCTAAAAAGCTGGACTACACCACTTCATAGAACAAGCCAGTTTCCAAGCCAATAGATGTAACAAACCCAGCGGTCCCCTTGGGGGAACTACAGGCTGCAAAGCGATAACGGGCTGTGTGGTTGTTTGTGTGCTGGAATCTGGGGTAGTGAGAAAAGAGAGAGATGCCTTGTTTAATAAACATATGCTAGACGTGTAAAAGCCACAGTAGTTTGGTTTCTAAGCCCTTCCCACCTCTCCATTTCACAAATTGTCTCTTTCATATGGATATAGAGTTGACCTTGCAGGCTTTTAGGCATCAAGTGAACAGGGTCACCCAGGGCCCAAGCCACCGCTCAACCTCCCCCACACATACCCGTTATATCTTTTTACTATCTCTGCTGGACACCGCACCTTTCTGTAATTATAAATGTCTGCTTTCTGTCACTTCAAAGGTTTCCCAGCACTGGGAGTCCTTCTTCAAAGACTTTACATTGCTGAAGAACCTCTTGTCATTGACAGGAGGTCCGTCTTTGAAGTTTTTCATGCCATTTATTGATTTCCCCTTCTTAGGATGTTCATATTAGAAAATATTTCACTGTGTTTGAAAATCCGTATATTTTCATGTTGTTGAGGGGCTACCTCTTTGAAGAAACAACACTGTTGTAGCAGTGCATCCGTATGAAGAAATCTGATAGCGTATCTGCTGTATGCTTTATGTCCCTTCAAGTTCTCATTTTTAGAAACTTCCTCTCTTTGTTTCTCTTTTCTACTTGCAGGTACTATTTTAGGTACTTAAACCAGTGTGAAGCTGTGTTACCTATGTGAATAGGCGTAATTTAATGGTCCTATCTGTGTACTTAAAACTTTTTAGGTGTTCAATAGCCTATTGAATTATTGATGAAAAAGTGAAAATAATAACTTGGATTTGAGCAAATGAAAATGCTGTATGCGTATTTAAGTGATAACTGTTAGGAAGTGTTATTATACTGGTGTTCCTGTAAGTCTGAATTTTCTTAGATTTATACATAAAGGCAACAAAATTCTACAATTTTAAACAGGAGGATGTCTCAAATACTTTCAGGTAACCGTAGTTAACTCTTAGCTAAAAGGATTTGTGTGAGCACCCGCTGTCAGCTTCAGTGCAAACTCAGCCTCTGTGTAAACTGCTTGGAGAGCGATGTGAGCAGCATTAGCACTGGCAAACTCATGGAAGCTGCTCTGGCAATTCAGCTGAAGCAAATAATGACCGCCTGATGGGTGGAAAAGTCTTCAATGCTTCATTTATTTCTAAAACACTCTCTGATTCTGTTCTAATGGGCAATTGTGATAGCTCACACTTTTGGATACTCAAGTCACATTAATTTTTTAGAAGTATCTGACTTTTTTTGAGTGGGGGAGTGGTTTGTTTTGGTTTTTCTTTTCCTCGATGCTTGACTTGAATTCCTTTATTTATTCCAAGGGTGCAGGCACTTTTTGTATATACCAAGGAGGCTTTTTTTGGCATTGTCTGCCAAATGTCTCTGAAAATTAAGGAAGTTTGGACATTTCAAAGGAGAGATGCCTTAAACAAGCCACCACTTTGGTCATTTCAACCTTTGACACTGTGAAGAGTTTCAAGGACTTGTCTTCTGAAAACGTTTACCTTGAGAGGTGACTTCCTGGGTAGGGTTAGTTCACATTGCTTGTATAATCTTAAGAGGAAACTTTTGACATTGGATTACTTAAAAAATCCAACAGATTCTCTCCTTCTCCATCCCCCTCCCATTTTGTCAGCTCTCCTGTCTTTGCACATAGGTTAATGCACACGCTTTGTTCTTCAGGATCAAAAGCTAGTATTGCCTTATTCTTTGTATGCCCTAAAATATTGTAGTCTGCCCTGATCCATTGAAAAACAATAAAAATAACTGTCTGGGGTATATACATGACTGAATAGAACATTCTTGAATAACCATAGTGTGGTTTAGAACAGAAAAGTATTTTCCCCTAGTGATAAGGTTGACTTTAGATACATTTAAAGGCCCATGATCCGCTGTGTCACCGGGAAAGATTGCAATGGGTCATTGTGTCTGAGCGATGTGCTGTTCATGTGGAGCTGATCTCTGTGTGCACAGGAGATCTGACAAATGTGGGCTGGCCCTGTGTCATGTACACGGTCAAACTTCCATAATGAGGAAGCATCAGATCTGTTGTGCGTGTGAGTTAATATGCAAAGTGGATGGCAGCGCTGTGGATGCACAGATGAGATGTGTGGTACATATTTTGCAGGACCAGCCTACCTAACCCGTATTCTATATTCCTGTGCTGTAGAAGCAAGGCAGGCAGCGTGGCCCAAAAAGTCCGTGTTTCCAGGAAACTACAGGCTCAGCTGGGCTGCGTGACACAGGAACTGGTGGGTGAATGGCTGAAGTTATAGTTTTACCCAAAACTCATAGAAAAAGTATATTTGTTGCCAAAATGCTTAGAGCTATCAGGTATATTTAAAGGAATACATGGCTTTGAAAAGGCAGAAAGATATGTTACATCATTCATACAATACCTGGGCAAACAGCCAAATATTTCTGGCCTTTTTTTTTTTTCCCACAAAGCTTTAACAGATCCATTTAAAGCTTGTATATCGCAAAACCTCTGTGAAACTGACTGATATGACAAGTGGCACAGAATACCCACATATATGAATGTCATGAGGATAGTAAAAAATAAAAGCCTCAATCACACACCCTGAATTTAATGTCCTTATTCTACAGCAAATATGACCCTAGTCTACGTTCCACGGCTGCAACATTTCTATTTGGACTCACTTTATCACAGTCTCACATTCCTCTTGTGATATGAAAAAGTGATAAAGTTACTGCTGGATTTTCAGTTTATGCACAAGAAGAAAGAAATTCTAAAGGTATGTTGTTAAATTAAAAGTCCAGCTCCTTTGCTGGAGCTAATCTACAGAATGAAGCATGTACCATCATGTTATTAGGATAAATTAATTCAGATTAAGAAGCTGATGTTACTTAGACTAAATAAATTTTATCTTTTCTAGAGGTTACTCCAAAAGAGTGTCCTGACTTCAAGCTCAAAGACAGGAGGTTACAGTTCTCCGCAGCTGCTTTAAGTGCTTCCTATCTCTACAGGTTTAATTTGGCAGCTTCTGCTGAAACTACCTGCAAAGTTGCTGTTCCTGAAGTCGTCTTGATTTCAAACTCTGCTTTACTAAGGTAACAGACTGACTTCTTTTGTAGCCATTTGGAGCTGACTTCTGTTGTTCATATACCGAGTTGAGCTGACACTGTGGTAGACAGGTAGACGGTAACTTCTCACCTCCTTGTGTGTATTTGTCATGTCCCAGCTGAGACTTCCATGCCTGCAGTTTCTGAATATTGTCTAAAATAGTTTGCCAAATTATGGAATTGTTCCTGCTTTTTTAGTTAAAATTGTCCATAAAACTTGATTAGACCTTTACTCCTTTCTTGTCTTCATCTGGAGCGAAAAGGACTCTTCCCACTCCTGTTAATTTTCTGGCTTGGTGTAGCACAGAATTGCTTGGTACTGCTGTATAAAATAAATGACCCACCCTTTCTGTGTCATCAATCTTTTTATGAGCTTTCACAACACTGTGTTTTAACAAAGAAAGACATTTATGTAAATGAGATTAATGCATTTTTTCTTCTAGTGAGTTGCCTTTGACATTTCTTAAATATTAAAGAAAGAGAGGAAGGGAAAAAAGTTTGGAGTATATTGTTTATCCTATGTGTTTACAGTTTGCATAAAATAATTATATAAAGGATGGCTGCTTGTAGTGCTCTTCTCTGTGCATCATTAACGTGATATTTCTTTCCTTGTCACTAGATTTAAACTGTAGCTTTGTAAGACAAACATCGTCCTTCAGCTACTTCCATTATACTGCATACTATTATAAAATGAAAGGGGAATGTTGCACTTTATCTCTTTATATATTATAAAAATAATGAAGAGGATAATTATCAAGGCTGTAGTGCAATTTCATGGCATTGCTGTCAGTTACAAACTGCTTGAGCTGCATTCCTTTGGTATAAAATGTCAAGAAAACCCCATGATTGAAATACAGTCATCTAATTAATTTCTCGCTATTATTACTTTCATGGGCTGAGTCTGTGCAGAATACTCACTGATGGTTAATAAAAAGAGAATGAAACGTAGACAGTCCAGTTTTAGCTTTTAAGTTCTGAGTATCTTTCCATGACCAATCTTTCATCGTGCTGATAAACACAAATCAGCAGACTTAAAAAAAAAAAGCTGAAACTTTGGCGTTCTGTGCAGAGCCTTTGCTGAGTGTCTCTTTTTATCATCTCTCTCTTCACTAATTCAGTTCAAAGCTGAGTGTTTATGTTTGAAACGTTGCTGGTATTGCCAATTTCTTGATGTGCACCGTCTGTACCATAGCCATGGGGCACCATGTTGCTTGAAGTCCTCTGCCTACTTCACGCTGCTGGACCTTGACATTTGTTACTTTCTATAATCCTAGAGTTATCACTGGGCCTATATACACCACCAAAAATGGTGCTGTTTGTATGAATATCAGCCACTTTCCTCATTTTTACTCACTGAAATTGCATTAGTAAAAATGCCAAGAGATATCTGCATCTATATTTGTAATCTTTTTTTTTAACATTAAAAAGCAACCTGTTTATGTGCTACCTGTGGGTGCTAGCTAGCTCCAACCTGAAGGTGGGCACTTGCTCCTACTTAAATATCTTGCTACTAAGAAATGCCAGCGCACTCTGTGCAAGTTTGTGCAAAGAACTGAGAGCATGGATGTCGTGTAAGTAGAAGCTGAAAGAAGGGCTGCAGTTCTTATTTGGAGGGCAAAATCTGGAATACAAGTACAGCCCTGTTGCGCAGGCCTGTAATTTGCCCAGTGACTACCATTCGCAGAAACAGTTTATGTGTTAGAATTGAGCTGTGCTGCATGAAGATGTGGGATATCCAATTGACTAATGCAACCCCACTGTCCCACCCAAACTGAAGCTTACTTCTTTTGCTACTGACAGCTATAAAAGTTCAAATTGACACTGTCTACCTCCCTTAAGAAATGTGAGAGTTCCCCTTTTCACAAATAACAGGTTGTCCAAAAGTTTTACATATCTCTTTTTCTCCTGCTTAGTCAAGCTGGGCACCGTAACACTAGAGTTCCCGCAGCAACAGCATTAGGATGTCTTTTATTATCACAGTCTTGAGCATCTCATGGTATCTTGTGCAAGAGATGAATCCTGTTCCTATGATGGAGATCTGTTTTATGCAAGGGTGTTTGAGCTGTGGGGGAATTATTGTAAATAACTTGCCTAAAACCGTGGGAAAAGGCTGAGGCAAAACAGTGTCTTTAGTTCCTAGATCACAAGTTAGAGCTCTAACGCCCTCATGTTCCTTTCTGCTCACACATTGCTCATTTTAAGGCATTAAAAGTCAAACCCAAGAACATTTTGGGTGAAAGTATGGTCCTTTTGGAACTAACGGTAGTTTTTAAGGAAACTAAGGGCGGCCAGGATTTTACATGTGATAGTTCAGTATTTCGCTGTAACAACACTAGTGAATGCAATGCATTCAACAGAAAAATTGTCCAGTGTCCTGCTTTTGTCTTTTGTTTCAACTAATGCTATCAGAATGTTGTAGCAAAGTCTTCTTGCAGGAGGTAGGGGAGTGGAATCTCTCTAAATGCATTAAAAATCTGGAAATTTTGAGAGTAAAAACTCATGTTTCAAAACCAATGGCACCCTTCTCCAGTTTTACCCTAGACCAGATGTTCTTACTAAACTTCTTGCCATTTTGCATTTCTTGTTTTTAAGAGAAATCATAGTTTTTCAAAATCCCCTTTAAAAGTTCATCACCATTGATCAGTTTGTCTTTCCACACAGGACACTACCTTCTGCAGGCTAAGATATAAGTACCCGCTATAATGATGGCAGACCATACATAATGAGTAATACCTATCAAGGCTTTGCAGGATTGCTTGTGACGTGACTGTAAAACATTCTGAGAATGATAGGAGAGGCAATTGCTTGGTATTGGTCGTTTAATTGTCTGATTTATAGAGACGGAATTTGGCTTGGGTTTGGGCCATGCAGGCTCATCAGTTTATTCTTGACATTGGTGCCTCAGTGTGTTTAACTCCAGTATGCGATAAACATTTGTGCAAAGAAATCAAATGTTTTTGTTCCTCCACTGCTGTTGCTGCTGTGCTGCAAATCCTCTGAGTTCTGAAATCACTGCGATAGCCGGCTCTGTACCTGGAATGGTTGGCAGCCTGGCAGGGAGCTGCTGCCAGGTATTCCTGATATGTTTGGCAGCTCAAACGAGGAATGAGTTAATATCTTTTTCCAGGGCTCAATGTTGCATTTAAGCAGAACCCTGCGCTGGAGGGAGCTGCATCCCTGCAGTCATATTGCCTCAAGGAACCGCGTCTCAAAATGCAGAAGCTCTGCTAGGTGTCCTGGCAGCCCAAAGAAGCTGTACCTTTGCTGCTCCACTTCAGGGAATGAAAAATGTTTCTGTTGATATAGTCAGCCAGTTCTGGTAGCCAAAACATTGGGTGAATTTTAGCCGTGCTCCTGCCTTTCCCTCGCCTCTTCTGTCCTTCTGCATTTGTGTGCAGTAGCAGAAGGGCACAATGATGGTGATTGTTGCCTCCCTATTTTCTGATGGTGATAAATCTGTGGGACATCTGGACATCAGCTCATCTTCAATTTGGACTATGCAAAGAATAGTAAAAACTATTAGATGTTGATTGGAAGAGTATAATTTTATAAGGTCATTTTCTTGTTAGGTCCATAGATGAAAATGGAGGCACATACAAGCATCCATTTTATTTCCTTATTTCACAGGTAGTCCACTGAGTCCAATGACTAGGAGGAACCAGAAGCACCTGCTTCAGAGGAAAGTGAAATAACTCTACCATCAATAATTACAGGATAATCTGTCCTCAGAAGATGTTTTTCTCTAACATTCAGGAAACAGAACTGGGATTCCTGTATGAAGTTTATACCATTCTCAAACTTCTTATTCTCACAGTCTGGAGATATCTTCAGGTTGCATCTACCATGTTCAACAACTATTTCAAAATAGATTACGGGAGGGTGACACCCAGTTTTTCTAAAGGCCAGATGTTTGTTTTGTTTAAAGCACTGAATGCCTGGAGTCACACTATTGCAGTCACTTCATTTCCTCCTGTGTGATAGTGATGGTGTAGAGGAAAACTGAAAAACTGGGTTTTGGTAAGGGTTCGATTTGAACGTGTGTTTGGAAATTCACTATGTAGCCTATCATAAAACAAATCCTGAAATCAGTGAGGTTATATGGAATGGTTCCCTGATCTGAGCATGGTATGGTATTTGCAAATGACTGTTCTGTGTGTTGTGCTTTGCCAAGCTCATTTTGTATCATCTTCACTGTGTTACAGTCTTAAAGTGCTTGGTCATTATTTTTATCTCAGGGAGTCTGTTGATTTTATGATCTGCATTCCCCTTATGAACTCTCCAAGTCTAATTTCTTTGCTTACCTTCAACTGAGGCATTTCATAGTTAAACAAATATGTGTTTATCTCTTTCTCTGCTTGAGGCTGTTCTAAACTGCCAGGATCTCATGGAGGGCTAATTTCAGTAATGTGTAACACTCTGAATGCATCTGCAAAGGTGGCAAGGGATAGAACACAGAAATCACTCCATGTACTTTGGGAAGGGAATATCAGTGAAGAACAGGGACAAGAATGTCTGAAAAAACAAAGATGTCATCAACATCTCTGAAAAATTCAGCATAAATTTATATACAGACTCTCCGTCCTTCTGGCATGAAAAGCTGAGTATTTGCAGGACTTAGTCTGTGTATGTAATTTATTGCGAAAGTCCCTGTCTAAATGGCTCTCCTGGATCTATTTCACTTTCTTCCGATCTCAGCTTACACAGTGATCCTCTTTGTGGATACACTGCAGTTGTCCATTTTGTTGATTCTGTTTTACTTTTTCCCAGAAATTGGGGGCTTTTTCTTTCAGATGCCATTAAGTATTTTTTCTTGAGAATGTTGGCTGCTTTCAGCGTACCGTTGGATCCAATAGCTGATACCCTAGCTCACCATCTGGCAGTTGATTTTTTTTTTTTTCCCTGCCCTTGTGTTCATGAAAGAATAGTTTGTCAAGAATTAAAATAAAAAGAAAGAACTCAATGTGTTACGGATAGCTTTTCTGGAATCTCCATGTGAGCAACTGGCGAGACAGCTGATCTGGTTTTGTTTATATTGTTTTGGAACAATCTCTAAGTATCGTTTAGTTCTCTTATTATTTAGGACCAGTTTAGACAAGTAAATAATCGCTTTGACCTCACTGAGACAATTAAAATGGGTGTGTAGTATTTGGCTTTAGATTACTGGGTACTGGAATGGGTAAAAAATAAGCAGTAGCATGCATACATACAGGGAGTGCTTAATAAAAAAAAAAAAAAAAAAAAAAAACCAAACAGTAAAAATAAAAAGTGCCATGGCTTACTCTTGGCACACCAGAAGCATCAATTGAAGTTATTTATAGTATGAAACCAAAGTCAATGCATTTTTTCACTCCAGAACCTTTACTACTTTTTATTTTTGTCTGTGCTGTCTGTGATGCAATGGTCAGTAATACTTTGTAATTTCTTTGATCTTAATGTTCTGGTGTACACTTAAAATGGCTAAACGTACATAAATGTATACAGAAAGGAAAGAAGAAGCAGTTTAAAACACTGAGGCAAAGTTTGAGTACAAAGGTCTGTATAGATGTAAGGAAGAGTATCATCACATAGCTTTCATTTTGAAATTATTGTTGCACTGAAAAAGAAATGAGAATGACCCCGTACTAAAGCAATGGGATGGTGAAATTATCTAAACATCTGGATTTTCAGCATGCCTTCGTACAGTGGTAAAGCCTGTATGTGGAGCCTGTATTCTCACTTTAATGATTATGAGAACAAGATCAAGAAATTTGATATGAAACTGCCTCATAAGAACAGCTTTAAGAGCACAGCACTAGCTGTAGGATAGCTGCAGATGAGGAAGAACATTTCTCCAAGTTCAGTGTTTTTTTAATGCTAAACATGTTTCTTCTCTCATCTGCCTCACTCAGCTGTATCATCTGTGCCAACACGCTAGAGTTGGCCTTAATAAATATGAATAAAATAAACTTGGGCTCTTGCCTGTAAAATCTGAGATAACTGTAAAACTGAAGTGTAGCTGTGTGGCTCTTACCCAAACTATTAGAAATGAGAAAGGGACATTTTGAAATTTCTTCTCAGTATTTCCATTCTGATTCTAATCAAAAACTTGAAGATAGAAGAATGTTGGAGAGGCTTTTTTTGTCCCAGATGGTTTGAAACATTACAAAATACAAGGCTGGAGTCTGGCATTGCTGCAGCCCAGGTAAAGCAGCAGGAGCTATTGTAATACAGCGAGAAGGATTCAATAAATCTGAAACTGTTAGAGTAGCAGTGGGGTACTCTCAACATAATTCCCATTTCTTTGAGAACAATTTTGTAATTGAAAGTATTTATTTATAAAGTAACTCGCAGAAAGAAATAAAAGTGGCAGTGTTTTCAGTTCTTAACTAGTAATCATAATCTAGTTCAATTCAGGGTAGAACAGCTACAGTAACACATGAGAAACACAAGATAATAACAGAGTCTGAGCTGAGAATACTGAACATCTTGTATTTCTAATTGCATCCATCTTGTAAATGAACAGAAACTTTAATTGAGGAAGAAGTTATTATGGGAATCGCTAGCAACAGAAAGCTGTCTTATGAGCCTTAAATAGACAAATGTTATTTGTCACAAATCAAATTAGTTCTATTAGATTGGTAAAGTGAAAATAAATCCATCAGCAGAGCTTTTTGGAGCTACAGATGTGTTATATATATCAATATTTTCTTCTGGTAAGGATCTATTTAATAACAATTTAATTTACTCCATTTTCAACATATTCCAGAAAATATTATTAGTAGTAAATTTGGGGCAGATATTTTTTAACAGTATATCTTGTGTAAATAACCTTCAAGATCAAAGCCTAAGGAAATGATAGCAAAATAATACCATGAGAAGGGGCTGAATGCTTCAAGAGAATGAATGTCTTTTGAGAGATATCAGATGACTCCTAGATCCTAGCCTGACATGGGGAGAGATTGGTAGAACCTTAGCAAATCATGTCCCGTGACCATTGCAAATGTTACTGAAAATACATTCTAAGCAATGATACTACTTATTTTGAAATATATCCTAAATTGCATTTTATTTCCCTCTAGTGAGACAAAGGCAGAGGATGGATGGTGAGACAGTGTAGCGTCTATGAAACATGGAAGTGGAAGTGAGTATTATTTATTGCGTGTAAATATCTTGTATCCAATTTCACAAGGTAAGATATTACACAGCTTGCTGTCTGAACATTATATTTCTAAAATACTGGGCCCAATCACATGTGTGAGAAAAAGGGTTTTTTCCCCTTGTTCGAGTGTGTTATTCTGCCATTCTCTGATTAGAAAGGAGGACACTGGTTCTTCAGATATGATTATACCTGCCTTGATAAAATTGAAACATTTAAAAAAACCCAAACAAACCAGACAGAAATAGAGATTTGAGTCTGCCTCTGCTATTTAGTCTGGAAATGTTGGGGTGCTGAAAGGAGAGCAGTAGGCAAACCAGATTATTGGGACTTTCCTCCCAGTTTAGTAAGATCTGACACTATCATTTCCATCCTTCATTTTAAAAGGACTTTGGCAGTATTGTGGAGTCACTATCTAGGCATATTGGTCTTCAGTTTAATCGCACTGCATCACAAAAAACTGCTACATCAGTGGTGTTTCTAAACACATGGACTGGATAAAGCTACCCCATCAAATTAGCTAATTACACTATATGCTCATCCAATTTCAGCATTTCACACTTTGCAAAAGAGTGGGCAAAGACTCATCTACCATGTCAGCCTCTATACACTACAGTCATTGAATCCAGTAATAAGCTTGGATGTGAATGTGACTAAAATCATTTTATAAAGAAAAAGCTCCTAACAGAAGAGCTTATTCATTGTCATACAGCTGAATCCTGTTTTCACAACAATTCTATGTATTCATTTTAACAAACCAGCCTGAATGATGGGAGGATCGGAACTTGCCTGTAATTTGATTTGTTCCTGGAGTCTGGGGTACAGCTATTCCACCAGCATGGATTACGTCCTTTTTACACATGGAAATTGAGCAGAGGAGCACGAGTTATTTCACAATAGCTCCCCTTGTGGAGAAAGTGTTTTGGAATAAAAGATACTTTAGTCTGGAATAATTAGTGCACTGATTATTCTAGAACAGAATAAGTGCACTAATTATTCCTACAGTGTCCACACAGGGACAAACAGAAAGCTTATGAAGAATGGCTTATTCTGCAGTAGCTATTTTGATCCATTTCCTCATATAGACAAATCCTACTGGTGTTGTCAGCAGGTAATGAGCGTATAGATGGAGAATGTGGATGGATTGCATTAATGATCTCTTCCCATTAGTGTTTCTTTGTGCTTTGCTTTTGTTTGCTTGCAGAGTTAATTGCTTAAAACTCCCTCTTAAGTCAGACACGTTTCTAATCCTAACTTCCTAGTTTTTACACAGACACCCTCCAAACTCATTTGTGGGTGACCCACCACCAGGCCAGCTGAGCAAATCAATGCTCATATCTGACGAAGTAAAATTGTTGGGTTTCACTGAAATATGTTTTTTTTTTCCTGCTAGGTGTTAAAGGTTCTGCTGCATTGAAGACTGTTTATAAAATTTCTCCAGGATCACTTTGCAAAACAGTTTTCCAATCATTTGAAAAGCTACTGGAAAATTTGCCCATGTGATTATTGTTTCAAGAAGACAGAAGATCCGTCTGTGTGGAGAGCTGAGGGAGTTACTGGTAGAAGGGTAAGAGAAGGACCTGTTAGATCACAGACGATATTTCTCCCTTATATTGAATTAACACTCAACATTCAGGCAGTGATTTGTGTCTTTAGTTCTAGACTAAGTGTATTTTCACCTGGGTCACATAACCATTAGTATTGATACTAACGTCTTTGGCTTAGTCTGTGTGGCCCTGTTAAGTTTAGAAGTGTGCATTTTCGAAGATGAAAGAGTTGTTCCTCTGCTGGTGTGGGAAGGCTCTCACTGCAGGGTGAAGAAATGTGCTGGTGGCACAGGGAGGTGAGTAGGATCCCCTGCTAACATCGGGGACCACAGTACCTTGGCCTCACCAGGCACACAGTGAAGCCAATATTAACTTTCAAACTGAAAATGAGGGCAGTTTTAGGGAAAGCTTTCAAAAATGGCACTGATCTCAAACACCTAGTTTGAGCCTTCTGAAGGTGATCTCAAACTGTAGCCTTAGGAAAGGAGATGCAAATAATGCTGTCCCTTTAAAAAGGAATTGCCAGGCAAATGCAGCAAACTGTCTAACCTCTGCATAGTTTCTGCTTGTGTTATTGTAGGAACTGTGGCCTAAGTGTAGAACTGAAAGTAATAAAGCTAATTTTTGCCATTCTCACACTATCTTACTCTATGAACTTAGACAACTCGTTCAGCCTTTTGGAGCCTCCATTCTGCACGTCTGCAGTGGGCTGAAGATACAGCCTGTAGGTGAAGCATGGCATTATGCAGTGTTTAATATATTTACAAGGAAATCTGTTATGGGGAAGTTTAACCATTTAAAAGCAGGGAAGCTGCAACACGAGATGAGTGGGATTGTGCTATGGTGACTGAGGTCTGCGTGCAATCGATGCATATGGGTTAATCCTATTTCACTACAAAAAGCTGTTTGTAAAGTACTATTATCGAGAACCATGAGAAGATAGTCTGAGAGTGCTGTATCTCTTCCTCTAGACAATACGGCTTTTAAAACACTTCCCTCAGTTACTAAATTTTCCTACTAAATTGGCTACTACATTCCCATTTAAAATCAGGTTTCACTATGCATAACCTTCTTTTTTAATAGTGTGTCATAAAACTGTAATTTATATGATGCTAGCTCTCAAACATGAGTTACCAATGTGCCCATACTATGATTTCAACAGAGGAAATTCTCTTGACACCAGTGAAGTACAGGCTCCTAAATGAGAAGGTCAGTGATAATATTTAGAAATCTGTTTTCATGTTAAGAAAGGAAGAAATACTAGGAATAATTTCTTTGTCACTTCTCTGTTATAGTGCAGTTCTGCTTCTCTTTCCTTTGTGCAGTAACAGTGGAATAGGGTGCAGATGGATCCATAACTGGAAACATTCTAAAAATACTATTGGTGCCAAACGCTGGAAAAATACCTTATTTCTCTTCATTTAAAGGTACAGAAATGAGATGTTTGGTTCAAAAGCAATTCAAGCAATAGAAAGCTATTCTTTTATTACTCTGATCATATGTATAAAACACTATACAATAGTAATATCATTTCTTAAGGTTACAATGCCACTTTGTGACAAAAACTTCAGACATTATACATATTTGCAGCTGCAAAACTGCTCATAGTGTGTCTGGCTGAAATAACATTCTGAAATATATCAAACCAAGAGATTCTTTGGTGAACTGCCACCTCTGATTTGCAAGGGTAAACAGAAATCCAAACAACTGGAGTCTGGCTCATATTGCATCCAGACAATTTAGGGACCTGTCCTCATCTTTTGTACTCTCTCTTTCCCTCCATATCTTTTATGATGCTCAAGGAACAATCACTTTCTATATTTTTGTCTGTTACCTGCACTCAAACCCAATTTAGGTAAGTGTGTAGCTTTAGACTTTCTCTGCAGAACCTCACTGAGTGATATGGAAGAATTTTGCAGTTCCCCATGCAGAGTCACACGTATCAGGAATTTTAAAGGGCAGGATCCTCATTGTGTTTGGGGCAGCCCAGACAGAAAAGGGAGCTAATTTTGCTGTTCCCCCATAGGAGTTGGTCATATGAGGTTTTGTGTTGCAGAGTGTACTAGATACTGTAACTCAATCAAGGTACTTAAAAGATTGGAGTGTTTAGATGGCAGTGCAGCAGGGACAAGGGAAGAGAAGGTAGCTGACAGGACAAGGAAGGGAAATCCCCATTACTTATAACATAGAGAAAAGCTGCAAATTTAACCAAGTGTCTCCTATCCCATGTGTGCTCTTTTTATTGCTCTATAAGTGCAAAAATATTTATAGTTGGATCCTCAGCTGGAACATTATTTAAGTACTTGGAGAAGAGATAAGGGTGAGACTCTGTGCAATACTCACAGGTGTGAAGCTTTCTTCACACATGCCTCATAGGTGTGAAGCCCTACCAAGCAGTCACGGGAATGTTTTCCCACTCCACTTTCTTGGTAACATTACATATTTTTATACAATCAGGCCTTAGGGTACCACAGATTCCTTGCTCGTAATGCTGCTGAGCTCAGCAGTGCTGTTTTGTTCTGCATGAGTTTTAACTTGGAGAGAGGGAGGCTGCAGAACAGAAGCAAAAGTGACTTAGAGCACCATGAGCCTTGTGGAAAACTTCTTTCCAAAGAGTTGTGAATGATAAAAGTTTGCTTTACGTAGCTAATGATCTGTAGAGTCTGGAACTACAGCAGAGAGGGGATTTTCTCTTTGCAGAACAGAAATTTTTGTTTGAAGTGGTAAAAGCTCTGGATTTGCTGCTTTCCTGTGGGCATCACTGGTGGGCATTCCAATGTTGTCTTTCTTTGGAATTTATAAGGTTTATACTACTTTTAAAAATAATTTCTCCAAGAGTTATGGAAATAAAACACATGGGGGTGTTTATTTGTTTAGGGGTTTGTTTGTTTTTAAAGGGGGAAAGGAAAAATCTGTTCTGCAATGAGCAGAGACAAGTGACATTATGCAGCTCAGGGAATGTGGACCTCATCCAACTTAGGCAACCATCTGAAGAGTTGCTTGGGTTTTGGCAGACCCACAAATTTAAAGCAAGGCAGGGTCAGACATTCATAAATTATTATCATCATATTTTCACAGAGATTCTCAAGATCTTTGTGAAAAAACTTATCATGAAATGTGCATTCACTTGACACTTGTCATTATTCTGGCTGAACAAATGCTGATGTTTTAGTTTGTTACAGAGTTGGCTGTTTTTTTACATGGTTTTAATAGAGATCCCATTACCTGAGCCTAGAATTAAAATGAGGGGGGGGGGAAATTATTCAATATATTCTGTGTGAGCTGGTGAGTATAATTTGAATGCTCCCAGCCTTGGAACTCCATTGCTGAACACGTTTGCTGCTGTGCCACCGTAGTTCCATCTCTTGGGAAATGGCCAGGCCCCTCGGGTCACCCTCGTGCAGGTGATGGGCAGGGAGCCCAGCCTGTGGCCACCCTGGCAGTGCTGGGCACAGGGACAACCGGCGCTCCCTGCTCTGTGCCACCATGGCTGGAGCACAAACGATGTACAGGCGGAGGAAGAACTGCAGGCATGGAGGTCGAAGACTCTGGTTTTGTGAGGGTCACCACCACAAAGTTCTGTGGGCACAGGCGCATGCTTCTTATGTCTCTGAGACTCAGTTTCCCAACCTATAAAATAAGAAACATACGCAGAGCATATTCAGAACAGCTGCAGTAGTTTCTTTCCTCTCAGCTATTCATTAAGCTCAGCTAGAACGTGTATCTGGCATGGGAACGGCCCCAGCTCAGCTCAGGGTGGAGGCAAGCGGGCTGACTTAAACCAGGGCCAGCAGTCTCAGCAGACCGAGAGCAGTGCTGAAAGCTGATCCCCTTGCCTCTGCCCTGCTATGGACAGAGGAGCAGCACAGCTCAGATGACAAGCTAATAGGGGATGTTTTTTACATAGCTGTCTGTGCTGCATGGAAATACCTTCTGGGAGTGTTTAAATGGATGCTACTGGAACTTGGCATAAAATAAGGTGAGAAGGTATCAAAAAGGCTGCGAAAACCTGACCTAATACAAAATGGTGGCAAATAGTACTAATGCACCCTAGTGCTTTTCTTAATTTTCCTAGTTCAAAGATCTAATTTTTTGAAGTTAGATTTGCATTATTTAAATTCATCACTTTGGGTCAGATCTATGAATGGCTTGCTTTGTGTTCAGGCAAAATTCTTTGTGTCTGTATTTTTAAAGCATCATTTTTTGCTTATTATCTGAACTAAAAGGCCAGATTCTGCTTTAAATTGCATCGGCTTAGCCTTAGAAGGATGCTGCTGAAGCCAGTGCAGTTTCTCCAGATTTACAGTGGTGCAAACACGTGCTGAAGTCAGCTTGTAAATAACTTAGATTTATGTGATGTTTTCTGAGGAATTCAATGGTATCATTGTCTACATCTGCACTAGGAACCTGGGAGCCTGTCCTTGGCAACATCCCAGCTCTTCACTGGAGCAAGACCTTGGCATTCACTGACCTTTCTCCTGTCCTTTTCCTTGGAAGGGAAAGCTGGGGAATGTGTGCTGGATGGGGCTGAGGCACATTTTGACAGCTGCTTGGTTTGATGAAGAAACAGTGAAGACCTCAGGGCACAGAATGGCACACACCCAGAAATGCAGCCATAAAATGAAAGTTTGTGGTAAAACTTTGTGTGAAATGTAAGGTTCATGAAGTGCAGAAAGCCTGCTCACTGTGTTTTCCTTAAAGCCTCTGTAGCACATGCAGCAACTGGGCAACAGCAGCTCTACATCAAAGTGGAGGTGGCAGAGGGGATTAGCCCACCCAGTCTCTGTCCTTCCCTTCTGAGCTTTGCAGTCTCATAAATCCTAACCCAAGGAGTACAGCCTCAGTAGAATTATGGACAAAACTTGTAAATAGACATTTAGATAGTTATTAATTTGTGTATAACCTCACATAGAGTGGAGAATTCAATGTGTGTGTAAAAACGTATTTTAGGTTACCTGAATGGTCCAGGAGTGAACCTGCCTGTTGCCTACACGTCACGCACATTGTGCAGCTTGTGGGAACAAGAAGAGATCTTGGCAAGTTATGGGGAAAGAAAAATGGAAACATAATGGTGAAATACAAGCCATTTGGCTGCGATGTAGCATGAGGATGCTCCTTCTCACTTGGAAAACAAAGGTGAAGCTAACTCCATTTCCCCAGTCCCATGGTTGGAAAATGGGTGAGTCTGTATTTCAAGTGATCACCCCAGTGATGTCATGTCTTGAATTCTCTCCCCATCTCTTACATTCTCCCTAAAATTTCTTGTATTTGAGTGCTTTAAAGTGTTTCATTTGCTCAGTATTGAATCATCTTCCAAATAGAAGACTTTCAGCTTTGTTATTCACTTGCATCATTGTTTCCTTAAGGCACCTCCTGGTCTCAGAGGCCCACTAACTCCAGAACAACACAGTGTAAGCTGAGATCTGAACGGATTTCACACTGCCCTAAGTGAAAATGGTTCCTGCTGAACTTAATGACGAAAACCTTGAGTTTGGGATTCTGATTTTAAGCCATGTTTTGTTCCATAAGGCATAAACAAAGCTTACTGAAGCTTCATTTGTGGCGAGCCATTTATTTATTGAAAATAGAGTTATTCTGTTGTTTTTGAAAGAGACCACAATGCTGCGCCAACTTGGGAGAGCAGCTTGCTCTTTCACTTTTATGTTCCTTAGGGAACTGGGGTGTTTCTTCTGTGAATGTAAATAACCTGATGACAGATCCTAGTTCTTATTCTTCTGAAGTTCATGTTTTCTTGTCTCTGAGGGGTCACCTGAAGTACTTAGGAAATATGAATGCTTCAGAAGGAGACTTCCATATGTATGAAGAAAGGGAAGACATTTATTATATTTATCGAAGAAATAGTTTTCTCTTGTGTGTACATTAAAGCTTTGTAAATGTAGGAAATGCATAATTTCAATAGTAAAATGTCCTAATTATTTTGGCATAGTCAAGGTGTGTTTTATGGAGGTGGATGTTGTTCCAGTTCTTAACTCTGTTTGGTTTAATTCCAGGAGACACACAGTCTGTGCCTTTTTGAATTTCAGTGTTACTCTTTCCTTTTCATAGCCAACTTTTTTTTTTCTTTTTTTTTTTCTTTCCCCCTTTCTGAAATGTGTAGCTTGGAAACGAGGTCCTTTTAATGAAGCTTTTGAGTCTCACAAAATATGATTAATCTGATTAGTGGTTCAGACTCTTTTTATGCTTACATTAACTAACACAAAGAGCCCCCCTACAGGTTAAAGTTTAAATGTGGATTACCAGATAAAGCTAGTCCTGACGAGGTTTCTATGGTGCAAGGAAAAATTGAATTTGCCTTTCACCTCATTTCAGCCTTTGTCATCCTGGTTTTTGCCCTTCTCCCTCATTCACAGTGAGGATATTAATTTTGCAGTAAAATCTTTAAGCAATTATGCAGATATCTTGGAAAAAGCAACACACAAACACAATAAGAAAAGCTTAACTGAAAAATGGACCCCAGATATTCATTAAAACCAGATGGCAACATTCCTAGCAGCATAACTTTGGATGTTTGGGCTAAATTTGTATTAATATGTCACAACCAGATGACAAAAATTAACCACTGTCATACAATTGTATGTGTGTATTGTACTTTATATTTACGAAGTAGTGAAGTATAGTAACTAGTCCATAAATGTCTTTTTTGATAAACAGCTAAGAAAGGCTATCCTTTCACACACAAACACATCCATCTTTAGATAGCATTCCTCTGTGGGAGGCTTGCCTTCAATTTAACAGATAATGAACTTCTTCAGATGAATCAGAAAATTGATAGTGAAATGAAGTTTAGTATTTTGCAGTGCAGCATCTACCATACCAGGATGTTTATAGTTTCAAAATGTGGTTTATTAAAATTGCTCATTTAAAAAAAAAATCTCGTCAGTCTAGTAACTCTAGCTAATTTTTATCCCTAATCACTTTATTTTGCAGATTATTTTTGTTATTGCTCTTGTAGAAATGGCTATAGGAAATTGTAAAGAAATAGCACCTGCAAATAGTGCTTAATTAAAAGCATGATTGCATACAGGGATTTCCTGTATATTTCTCTCTGAACAATGAAGATGGAAAGGTGGGGTTTTTTGTTGTTGCTTTCTTGTTGTGGTGGGGTTTGTTTGTTTGTTGTTATTGTGGTTGTTGTTGTTTTGTTTGGCATGCTCCATATGATCCAATAAAGCACAACTAACATAGCACACCAGCCAAGGGTAGACTACAGTCTCCCCTCAGTGAACACACATAATTTTCATTACTGCTAATGGGAGATGCATGTCCCTACAAAGAGGCAAGAGGGATCGTATATGTACATGTCATACATATGAAAATATCTGGCAGGGAAAGAGGTGTCTAGTCCTGACAAATTGCCAAGAGGCATTTTGCTTTTCTGTTAATTATAGTAATTATTTATCATGCATTCAAATAGTGCCCTAAATTTGCATGGCACTGTGTGCAACACAAATAAGATGTATTTGCTGCTGAAAGGAACATACAGTGAAGATACGACAAGCAAGCACAATATGAGGCATTGGTGCATCATCTGGCGTAACGAGAAGTCGTGATCCACTTCCCAGTGACAAGGATTTTGAGTGACTGGAAGGGCCAGAGAGCTGTCCTGGGACAGGGGGCAGTGTCAGCACAGCTGCAGAGCCCCCATCTGCCAGAAGAGAGCTGAGGGGTTTGGGAACAGCCTTGGAGATTGAAATCAGAGCCTGGGGAGGGTTTGCCTACCCATGGGCACGGGCTGTGAATGCTGTCACTGCTGAGAATTAGCAAGGGAATCAGAACAGGTGATGTGCCTGCAGCGCAGGGAGGTGAACCCAGCAGCAGCTGAAAGGCAGGGCTGAAAGAGTGAAAAAGCAGCAGTATACACGGTGAAAGATGAAAGAGTTTTGGCTAAAACAGATGGAAAGCCAGGCAAGTGCTATAGAGGACAGTTTAGCCAGGAACTGGAGGAAAAAGTCTTTTCTGTGGCAGTGAGACAGGACACTAATGATTCTAGACAGAACCAAGAGAATCTAGATTTTAGCCTGCTTATAAATACATTTTACGTGATCACACATCTCTGCGTGTATTTTATATCTCTGTCAGGCTGCACCCTATAGGTAGTGTATCTGCTGGCCAAGCTTTGTTGAAATTGGTAGCAAGGGAAGATGTGCTATTGTTCCCACTGAGAGAAAGGCTTCTTAGATATCAGGAGTCCTTGCAGGACGGAGGATGTCCCACCTCGGGCAGCACTTTCCCTTGGGGCTTTGCACCTCCTGAGGTCCTAGGCAATCTAGCTATGAGCACAAAGCCAGGAGAGAATATGCGTCTTTCGTTCTGCCGCTCATGGAATTACTTGTATTGTAGTTGAAATTTAATCTGAGTTCATGAAATGTTTATGAACCTGGAACAATTGTATAAAGCTTCAGTCAGTTGCACTGCAATTTTATTTGCATATTTATTTTGGGGAGGGAACATGGGCGTTTGAATACGGCTTTTTTTTTCTTTTTTTTTTTTTTTTTTTTTTTTTTTTTTGAGTTGGTCTAGGGTAGGTTACTGGGAAGCCTTGCGCAATCCCCAGGATTAAGAGGAGCTATTTGGACTCCTTCTTCTCAAAAGAAGTAGCTACAAGCTTTCAGCCCTTGTGTTATCTTTGAATCAGTTGAAAAGCAACTGATGGCAATAACCAGTGGCAGGCCTCCCAAATTGTCAGCTGAGGGCTTCGTTATGCATTCTTTCCCCCAGAAGGATTACCTAGGAGAGTGCGTGGGGGACTGCAACTGCTGAAGTGCTGCTCTAGAGACACTGGAATGTATTTAATTCAGCAGAAGCTGAAGGCAGTTAGAATGCTGCACATTCATTTCCATAAGGAAAAAAACAGCAGACAGAGATAATATCTGAGGACCTTAGATTGCATCACTTCTTGAGCTACTCCAGATATGTAGGTAGTTTAGAAAAATCTCTTGACCTTTTCAGGCTTCCTCCACCATGATGGTTATATGTAGCTATGTAAGATGATAGGTAGTTCACAGCTTGCCTTCCCTCGGGTGAGGCTGATTTACAACATGCTTTGTGTGTAATTTGGCTACAGAGAGACAGCTTTACACCCCGCTTTTGCTTTTTGGCTATGATGAGGACTGTAAAAATGCTGTGATCCTGGAATGTACGTGTTCTTAATTTGTTTCGTCTTGGAGACGCAGGGCTCACTGAGACTGGTGGTAGGCTGAGGTAATCCACTGACCTAATATCTAGACCTAGACTGATTAGATAATCTTCTGAATGAATGCATATTTATTTTTCTGAGGCAATGGAGTTATTGTGTCTAAGCTGGTCCTGACTTCCACTCAGTGGAAAGATTGGGCAGCTGCTTCCTTTCCTCCTCTTCCTCCTTCTCCTTCCTGGAGGTCACTAATGCTTCAACTTAATCATGCACTGAGAGATCCTGAAGTAGCAGGCCTTGGCAGTCATCTTAATTATTTTCTGGAAGGCACACATCCTTACTTCTCTGCTTCATCTGTCTGGCAGACCTCTCTTATATAACAAATCTATACATCTAATTTACCCTTTTCCCATACTATCAGCACAAAGTGGAATTCCCATCCTTAGCAAAGCACCGAGACCCCACTGCTTTGATCTGGTGCAATTATTCAGGATTCCGTCACAGTTCTGTACTGTTCCCCGCTGAGGCCCAAACTCAAACAAGGAAATGCTGTGGCTTCTTGGCCTCCAAGATGGGATTTACCTTTTCCTGGAGGAGCTCGAAGCCTGGTGCTTTCTGACTGTGGAAGGGAGGCTCCAGGTACAGCCTTGCATCAACCAACCAGCAGATTCAGTATGAGTAAAATGTACCCCAAACCCTGCCTTGCTGAGCCCAGCTATTTGGGAACAGCAGGAGCATTATCGGCACCAGGCTATCTCTGCTTGTCCTCTGCTGGGTGCTCTGACCTCTTGCAGCATGGCCCTCAGCTGAAAACCCACCTAGATGATGCTGACAGCTACTTACACTGCTGATAATACTGCCATACTCTGGGGACTGGATCCACATGGTAGCTCCTTGCAGCCACCTGCAATCAATATCCATTATCCTCTTACCTTGTGGGACACAGAGCTGGTGCTGAGCTGACGGCTCATATTTTGGACTGTTCAGTTGGTAATGTCCCACATCTCAGTATCTCAGGATGGTAGGCAGGGGTTTTGTATTGCATCAGCTGAGTATAGGACAGTTTGTTTTGTAGGGAGGCGTGGAGTAGGATCACCATCCGCCATAGACCAAGAAAACCTAGGACTCGATGTAGGTTGAATTGATTCTTCTTTTCTCCACATATACCTTACATCCCTCAAAACTTATAAATTTCTACTCAGATAACTGATGTGGTGGATGCCTTGTGGACCATCCCTTAGAATCCCAGATGGCAGCTGTAATTACAGCATGAAAGAACAAGAGTCTGCTTTTTATAGGTGTGGCCAGAACAGCAAAAAGGAAATGCATTGATCTTGGAAAATAGCTTCAGCATACCATTGGTGCCAATACAAGTATACTTGCAATAGCTTAAGCCCACTATCCTCAATATTCACTAAATTATTGCCTCAATGAATAATAGGCATTTGAAGAGTGATTTATATTATTGAAATAGGACAGAAACTGCTGCAACAACTATGCTTTCCTTTCTGTTTATGTATATAGAATCATAAAACACTTAACTGGACCAACTCCAGCCTGTCCCTGTCTTTTTTTATAGCAGGGACCAAAACTGAACACAATATTCCAGGTGTGGCTTGACAAGTGCTGAGCAGAGCGGGATAACAACAAATTTATCTCTGCTGGTGGTGCCCTTGTTGATGCAGCCCAGCATCCTGCTGACTTTCTTTGCCACAGCAGCACACTGGTCACTCGTATTGAGCTGCTTGTCCACCAGGACTTCCAAGTCCCTTTCTACAGAGCTGGTCGCCACCCAAGTGGGTAGATCCCAGCCTGTGCTGCACCCCTGGCTTATGTTCTCCCAGGTGCAAGATGCTACACTTGTCTAACTTCATAAGGTTTATGTTAGCCCACTCTTCCAGCCTATCCAGATCATCCTGCAGGGTGGCTTTCCCTTCCACTTCCCCACTCAGATTGGTACCATCAGCAAACTTCGTGAGGGCACACTTGGTCGCATCATCCAGATCACTTATGAAGACATTAAACAGTGTTGGGCACTATATTGATCCCTCCAGCACCCCACTTGTGGCAGGTTGCCAGTTTGAAAAAGCACCATTTCCCACCACCCTCCAGGTGCGGTCTGTCAGCCAGCTCCCCACTCACCCCACAGACCACTTGTCTAGACCAGAACACATCAGTATATATACACACCCACATATATTTTGCATGCATAATGACAAAAAAAATGATATCTGTTTATGGAGGCTCTGTGAGTCTGTGCCTCCCTGTTCCAGAGGAAAAAACTGTCTGTAGGTTCATTGATCCTCTCCTGTTTGTTAATTTAATTGTGAAGTCAACCTGGCCTTTAGAAAAATAATTTGCAATGTAATTGTTTTTAGAGGAGATTTTTGAAATTACTTTGGAAACAAACTGTTTAAACCTATTTGAATCTGTCATAGTTAAGATAATTGATATTGATATTACTTATAATGTTTTCACTCACAATTTAGTGCAATGGACATATGTTTTCTTTTTGGTATTAGGAGTGAAAAAAAATAACTCAGCTGTGGGAAAGTTTGTCCAAACAAGCTTTACTGCCATCAAGTTAGCATTGTATCTTTCCTTCCCCTCCTACAAACTGTTGCTTTTCTTTTTTTTTTTTATCTTGCCGTTTTTTGTTTGTTTGTTTGTTTTGGTCAGTTTGATTTCTATTCACATTTCTCAGCTGATTTTTCTTATGAAATTATAGGTGCATGTTGAGTTGAATCATTAAATCTCACAAGTTGGAGTCCAGTTTTCTTGCATAAGAGAAATATCCTTAGATTCCTTAGGACAAAAAACATCATGTATTTGAGTTCTCCAAAAGCATTTAATAAGGCATGAAAAGATATGACATCAATCCCCCTAAAACACAAGGGCAAATGAATGATGTTACTGTAAATCTTTACATCAATCACGCCTAGGACTTTGGAAACAATATAGTTTTGTTTGCATTTCAGAAGCGACAAACAACTCTTCTGACTGGCTTAACATAGTCACTTTCCATTAGTCAAGACCAGAAGCAAGTCAGAATTAAAATGTGGCCCTTGGTTGCCAGGCAGCCGAGTTGTCTTGACATGGTGGTTAGTTTCCTTTTCATTGAGTGACAACAGTGAAATGAAAGAAGTTTTGAAAAACTTGATAATGGTTTTCAAAGGAGGAGGATAATTGGTGGGTCTAGCTTGTGCAGCTCTGTGTGGAAACTTTCGTCTGCGGTAAGGGAAGACTGTCACTAAAAATTTAAACTCTTGTACACAAACTTGACCTGGAATCTTCTCCAGGTTTTCACTGGTTCATTTGTAGAACACTTCTCTCAGCCCAAGGGGTGCTGGGATGAAAGCGTTAGGACAGATGGGTAAAACCCCAAAGGAAGAAAAGAATCAATAGTTGTGATTTAATCCAGCAGTGAAAGGGAGGAATTAAGTAAAATCTTTAAAATGGGGAATTTGTAAAAGATCTTTTGCTAGAACCTATAGCTGAAAATAATTTATCATCTGATCGCTGTTGAAAGTTAATGGCATTTGGACCTAGAAAAGCATATTTTTGACACATTTTGCCAGATACTAAGCAATTTTCCTGCTGTTATTTTTTATATTCTCTAGACAATAGGTAATTTAATTCAAACAAATTTCCCTGAGATGACACAAACCTAAAGCATAACAGGATGATCGCAAGGTAAGCTTTTGCTGCTGATGTTAATAATGCAAAAACTAATGGGACATGAATATTAATAATAAGTTGATATGAAGTAATATTTGTGTTAAATGGTTATAAAAGTCAAATGTATGCATAGCTGTCCATATCATTCATTTGTTAAGAGAAAAGCCGGGGGGGGAGGCAAAAATAAAAAGCTCAGCAAAATGTACCCATAATGAAAGAAGGGACCAATTAGGGTTGGATTAACATTCATGGTTATTTACAGTTGTTTTTGTACTTGTTCTTGTGCTCTGACTTCCTAAAATTTCACAACCCAAAGATTTAGAAAAATGGGGTTGTTTAGACGCGAGGTGCAATGAAGTGGCTGCAGCCATTGTGCCGACACCACCTCTCTCATTATACCCTCTCAATCAACACTCGGCACACAGGAAACCGCAATAAAGCCCATCTGCCACGGTTAATCTGCAGGCAAACCCACACCCATGTCTGTGCCCGTTACTCTCCAGCCTTATTATTCTCAGATCCAAAGCTTCATAAGGGATCAGCCAAAGTCCATTAAAGTAAATAATAGCTAGAAATGACAGGCTTAGCAAGGATTGGGAGGAAGTTGAAGACCAATCTGAGCTGTGAGCTCTGATTAATAGAGAAAAGCATTAGGAGAAAAGGGGAGAAAAATGACCTCAGCCTGCTCCAAAGAATTCCTGAACCTTGGTTGTTAGGGCAAGTGCTACCATCTGAGACGTTAGTGATCCTTGAATTTCCTTCACTTTGATGCAGCTCAAATGGGAAAATTTTGAAGGTTCAGCAAGGCCCCAGACCTCAGCTGGAAAGCCGTCTGGAGTCAACCCTGTCAAAATTCTCTTGTGGAAAAGAAAGCCTTTATTAGCTAGATTGCAACAAAAAACCCACAGCCTCTAATAAGAAGAGAATGCACGCTATAGATTGCATATACATTAATTATTAGAGAGTATTTAATTGCTCTCATCTGTATCCAAATGTGTGCAAAAGATCTTCTAAAATACTTGCCAGAGTGTGGGTTGGTGGGTTTTTTTGTGTGTTTTTGTTTTGTTTGGTTTTGGTTTTGTTTTTTGGTGTTTTTTTTTAAAGGCACAACCAAAAAAACCCAACCCCAAGCACCTTTTCATACTGTTTTTCTTTCTTGAACTTCATTTTTAATAGAAGATTCAGTTCATTGACAATTAATAGAATGCCCTGCTTGGGAGGACTGGTAGATAACATTGATACTTGAGAGGATGTTATATGTAATATTTGCACTCCATTATCTCAGCTTTGTGCTGTACATGAACAGAGTATAAAGAAACCAATACCAATTCAGCCCTGCACAAGGATTTCTTTTTCTAGTGCTAAAGGAAATTACTGCTCTATGAACAGGAACTTGGGCAGTTTGAAAATATTTTTATGTTGTTTCTTTGCATAAATTACCTACCTCTCTTCTAAGTATACAGTTGGAATATGATTTATTACTAGGGAGCATGAACAGCTCTTTACTGTTTACCCTAGTATTTACTTTTACTGCTTTTTAAAAATCCATTTGCAACTTCAGCTGCACAAAACCGTGACAATAAGGAGCTTGTAAGTGATATTAGATCTAGCTAAGGTATCAGCATCGAACTGATCAATCTCAGACAGCAACCCAAGCAAAACTATTCAGAAACATCTGGTGCAGCTGTATGGGTGTTTCTCTGTCCCTGATGATTTTTTGAGAGAAGATATTAATGATCTGAATGATGGTGTCTTGTCAGGGCAGCTCGTGTGATGATACATTCCTTCTGAAAGTTTGTGTTACAGTATGCAGTTCTCATAAACGAGATGGAGAGGATGGTGGCTGAAATGATGACGCTGCCATGATATTGCTGATAACTTTGCTGATGCTACTCATGTGCACGTGATGCAATTTTCATATTTTAATCTTAAGTAGAACCAGAAATGACAATTATGAAAAGACAAAATAGATACCACCAACAGCTGTAATTGCTATCTGCACTGCTCAAGGTTGGGCAAAAGACATAGTAAATCAATATTAAGATCTCTACATATGCAGGTATCACAACAAGGATATCATATAACATCATTATAAGAAAACCCTAATAAAATTTAGACAGTTATTCCAAAGAATACAGGATGAACATGGAGTGTGTGTGTGCAGCTAACTAGTTCTCTGTAGTTTCAGCTGATGTCTTAAGAGAAAAGAAATGCCTGCCTGTATAGAAGCATCAGTGTCTTTCCACAGAAAAAAAATCCATGTGTTTTAGGAAAAAACATTTTCTTTTATTTTTTAAATAGATGAATACTAGTGACAGTGCCTTTACTAGTGACAATATCAACATTTTTCTTGGTCACGCAGGAATTATAGGACTCTGAAGGATGAAGTGGCATTCTCATTCTTTTAAGATAAGTAAGCTACAATGCCTCTTTTTGGCCTGAAATGTGGCATGTTTCATTTGGAACATTGGGCTTATCTACTCAAAACTATGTGCCTTCTCAAATAATTCCATATTAAAAATAAAAAATGTTCTCATGTTCAAGAAAATGTACATGATTTTCAGTGGAGTGGAAGCAAATAATATTATGATACGGCTTGTGCATAAGGTTTTGTAGTAATTAAAATATGATGAAATATGAAAATGTTGAATGTAAGCAAGATCTATATGCCACTAAATATTCAAGACACTAAGATAACTGGAAAAAAAGCAATAAACAAACTGAATAAGGACAGAAAAAGCAAGCAAAATGTTCTGTGCACCAGCTTCCTATTAAAAGCAGCAAATAACCTAATTTGATGTTTTTAAAATTTATTTTAAAAACAGCGCTATGATATTGCAAGATAATACATAGAAAGCCTGCACATAAAGTCTGACTTCAACTATAAACTTTTCATATATCTGAATACAGCTACTAACTTCTCTGTTTAATGTAAAACAGCCCAACATCTCTTGACATACATGGGTTCTTGTCCAGGGTGTGTTTCCTTCTGACTGTACTCAGAGCCATCAAACGCACTATTCTGTACTCGTCTTTCCACAGCATTGAAAGCAAGGATCGTGTAGCACATCACAGGTTCCTCGGTTAGTTTTCCATACTTTTCTGCACTGAAGGCAACGCATTTTCACATACAATTTTCTCTTGTTTCCAAGTACAAGGCTGGCTAATACTAATTACGTGTACAGTACCTTCCTGTAAGAGCTCAGCCCCACACTGTAGATACATTTGGGTTTGAATATAGTCCTTGTCCAATAAATAAAGAGGAGCCCGAACTGTTCAGCAGTAATGTTTGCCTTTTGTTTAACGAACGTATAAATAATACTATAAATTTGAATGGGTTTTGGAATTCATTAGTTTACACAGGAATAAAAGTAATAATCTCTCAGCAACATTTGATCAAATAATCCATCAATCAAAACAGTCTATTGCTGGAATCAAACATCCTTCTGTCTACGAGAATTTTAAAAAAAATCAAAAAAACACCAAAAAACTGATCGTGGCATTGAATCTGTGTTGCTCTGTTTATTATACAGGAACTCCAGTTTACAGCCTCCTCTTATGTTATTGGTTAGTTTCCCCTGGATATTTTCTTGCTGGTTATACAGTTATATATATCTGCAGCCCACAGATATTCCTATAAATTTTGTTTATTTTACTCTAACTTCTTGTTCCTTACTAGAAAGAATATTTTTAATGAAAGATATAGTGTAGGTCTTCTGCTAATAGCCATGAATTTGTGCATGCAGAGATGGAGATTTGCCCAGTTTCAAAACATAGAGCGAATATCAACTTGTACTCTTCCATCATTTCGTATGCGGTCACCAAAAAGCGGTGTATTTTTTTTCACGTAAACCACCAGGAGATTGTATCTTCTATAGCACGGTCCACAGAATGATGTCGCCTCATGTTTTGTTTAACACCTGGCATGTTGTGAAATCCCATATATGTTACACATAACTGGACAGTTTTAACAAGCAACTGCCTGGGTCTGTTTCATTATGGTGCAAATGTATAAACTGCGATTCTTGTTAAAGTTTACTTTTATTGAATTTCTGCAGGAAAAAAAAAATCTATGCTGGTAAGATGATAATGCTGTATATTTTAAATAGAAACCTTTTCCTCCTCTCGGTGAATAGATACTGGAAATCTATCAATTCCAACCAAAAGCTAATGACTGTAAAATTTTCTGGGCAACCTTCAGCATAATCTGGGGAAATTAGGGCCAATTCCCTAGCCATAAGGCATCTCTGGCCTTTAGGTTCCCTACCATTTTTGACACCCATCACCTCAGGGAGCCAATTCTCACTTTGCCCTATTTATTTGTCGCAAAAGCCCCATTTCTTGTTCTATTGCACTGCAAGTGGTAAGCGCAAAGCCCTTCTCTTCCTTTTTTTTTTCCCTGTTCTTCCTTATCCCCACTAGCAGAGAGCTTGCATGGGGCATTATTGCTAGAACCATCAGGAACTTTTGCATCTGCTCCCTTCCTGAAATAGACAGAAAATATAAATATTTGGCCCCGAGATAATTTATTTATATAGGAACAGAAACTCGCTTTAGAGAATCCATGTCAAGGACTCCCATGAGTCTTTTAGACACCCCAGGATTACCTCCAAGAGAGCAGGGACTTCATTTCTACTGTAAACACGCTTGCGGTTCACCACAAACATGTCAATAACTGTAACGAATAGCCCCACTATGTCTCATACATTGAGAGCCAGGGGACGTGTGTGAAAGCTATTTTTGGAGATGAAGCGGGAAGACTCATTTTACTTCATGAGTAACACAAAGATTAAAAAGAACACGAATTTTTTTAAAATTGTGTACACGAGGGGGGATTGTGTATCAGAAAATCTGTGGGAGCAAAGGAGGAGGAATAGGAGAAATGAAGTGCTGTTTATCCTGCCATTATCTTACCAGTCTGTGTTTTTTGGACAGTAATCACGGGACCCAGATGCTAAGGGTAAGTGATATTTTCCCACAAGCAGTTTCTGGCTCGTTGGCAGATTTTGTAGGCAGTTGTGTTGGCAGCCTTGGAGCTGCCTCTGGCTCCGTTCCGTGGCTTTGCTCGTGACGGGCTCCCGGGCTGCCCTGGGCTGCTGGATGCCATTTCCCTCTGTTGTCAGCCCACGGGCTGGCTGGAGCTCCGCACTGCGCAGATCCCTCGGGAAATGGAGAAATGGGCCTCTCTGGGGCAGAAAGAGAATCTGTGTCCTGGCTGTTGTAGATTTTAGGTGAATCACTGCTGCAGGTATTCAGGAAAACTTCATCTATTTTGCAATTTCTGGGTTCCCTAAGCTGTAATATTGGTCACAAATGCACAGCTGGGTACAAGCCCAGGTGTTAGTCCTAGCTTGCTCCCCCCTCCTTTTTTTTTTTTTTTTGCTATGTTTTTTATTATCTCTGCTACTGTATTCTGTGGTCTTTTGCAAACTCTTTCTTCACCTTATTTATGATATATTAACAGCACCACACCATCAGCAAGTAAATACAGCATCTCGAATACGAATATAAGTCTAAAAAAAGATGAGTTCTGTACTTCAGGCAGAAACGGCAGATTTTTTCCCCCAGCTTACCTGTAACTCAATCATGCTTTTAAATTAAAGTATACAAAATAAGTTATTTGTAACAATTCTGCATATTCCATCTTGAACATGTGGATACAACTGTCTTAAAATTTTTTTTAAACATTATTCCGTTAGTTATGTATGTTGCTGTGCAGCCAATATACAGTATTTTTTTTACGTATTTATTATTTTCTTGAACAAAATCAGAAGGATTATATTTATAAGAGAGATTTGTAAGTAAGACTCCTGGGCTTTTTAATAAATCAGGGAAAAATATTATACATGTTTTTGTACTGTTTCCCTTTTTTGCCCAGTGTGTTCTACTTCATTTGAAGCTGAAGTGAAAAAAAATACATTTCTTGAGTAGTGATTAACTTCTCCTTTGTGGCTTTATAACTTCCAGTTTATTAATTCTGGATTTTTCATTATAATCAGTAAATTGCTTATTTGTCAAATGGTTACCATAAAAATGCAGAAAATTCTGTTGTAGCTTCACCTGCAAAACCAGATATCTAGAGGTTTCTTTGTTTTTATTTTTGCTTGAGTGCTCTATGCACTTTCCAGTGTGCTAGTTACCAGAAAGCTGTGAGATCACTTGTTAGATTCGACTGGACTTGGGTATCATTTTGAGATTACTTTTGCCCACAGAATCATTGCCTGGGAATTCACATACTGAAAATGTTTATTAATTGGCTGCCCATATGCTGTTTGTTTGGGGTTTTTATATAGCAATAATGAACTTACTAGAAATAAGAAAACAAAAACACTCTCAACGAATTTGTGTGAGCTCTTTTACACTTTGATGTCACCAAATCTGTGTAATTCTATCTCTGTCAGGAAATTACCACATGCCAGAAATTCCTCTATGAAATGCTGATAGTCCATATTCCTAAAAATGTATGATTCCTAAAGTCTATTTTTATTAGGCAGACATCAAAGAACACTGGATTTCTTGGCCATTGTGAACTGATTGGTAATATTTTTATTCACCATTATTTCTGTAAGAATCTAAAGGAAGAAATTGTTCTTATTGCAAAGAGGTTTAATTTGCAACTTTTTTTTTTTTCTGTTTTAGGTTAAACACATGATGAAAGACCAGTAAAGGCCATTCTAAATCTAGGCATATTTAGAATGTGTTTTTCCTCCAATCCATTTTTATCAATTTCCTTTCAGAACACTGTGACTTGTTACACAATCTGATTCTGATGACAAGTCCTTACTGGGTTTGTGCTTTCTGAAGATGTGTGCCTATTACCCAGGGATTACAGAACTGGACCTGTAGATTATGAGCTATTTGGCCTATGTTTTTTTAAAATCTGATATGAAATGGTGTGAGTCCAGTGGAAATTGTCATTTTAAATGTTTCCAGCTTTTCTGCATAGGTGAGTTTGTACCATACCAAAAAAAAAAAAAAAAAAAAAAAAAAAAAAAAAAAAAAAAAAAAAAAGAAAAACAACAACCAAACAAAACAAAACCAGTGCACACAAAACAAATCCAACAAACACCAAACCCCCACAACACCCAAACAAACAAAAAAAACACCAAATAAACAAACAAAAAGCCACTAAAAGCAAGAAAGCCACAGTCTAATGTTAGCAATGCACTGTGGGCACAGTCACTGGACATACCCCTATACTATCTCTGGAACACCACTTCCAAAACTGAATCCCCTTTTTTTGATGAAATACCTGAGGGATAATATTAATGTGTCACATTGTCCATCCACATGGCTGCTGGCTCCTGTGCTTTCCTCCTTAAACTGATGTAATTAAATAGGATTGTTCTTTTTCCTCCCTGCAGTGCTTCAGTCCTGAAAAGTTTCTTCAAAGAAACTCTGGGCTGGGACGGGCACAGCTTTGCAGAGCCGAGCTCCGCTGGACTTCAAAGCGCAGAAAACCTGGCAGCTGCCTGGAGCCGCCGGCCCCAGGAGGTGTCACTGTTGGGACCAGCAGGGCGAGCTCCAGATCTGCTGATTATTTTTTAAAGGCTACGTTGACCATGAGGTAGGAATTGACCTGTATTACATTTCTTTCCCTGCCCCCCACTCTTCTGGGGAAAGGTAATCACAGGTAAAATTAGCTGGTGGCTTATATGGAGGTATAGGCAAAAAAACTTTTAAAAGACATTGAGTGTTGGATACCTTAAGAAAGGCAAGCTAATCCAGGCTTGTTAAAATAGGTTTTCTCCTATTCTTGCAGTGCTTGTAAATTATACTGACTCAGGGAGATAATGTCATGAATAACTTCTTTTTTTTTTTTCATTTTAATATTCTTCGAGGTGTGGGACAGATGAATTTATACTACATGAGATTTATTGTGCAACTGTTAAGATTTTACTAAATAATACTCTCTTAAGATATATGATATTTACTAAGTCTTTTTCTATTAAATAAAAAAGTTATATTTATTGATCACCTGAGAATTCAAAGTATTCTAACCATAACTATAATCTAAATAATCAGTATGACTTCCTGTGGAATTACTGGAGACTACAGACTTAAAAAAAAAAAAAAAAAAAAAAAAAAAAAAAAAAAAAAAAAAAAAAAAAAAAAAAAAAAAAAAAAAAAAAAAAAAAAAAAAAAAAAAAAAAAAAAAAAAAAAAAAAAAGAAAGAAAAAGAAAAAAGGTATTATTTTTATGATTAGGAATTACCATAATGTGTATTCTATGCAGAAGAAAAATCTTAGTAAGTTAGACTTAGGTTTTGGAGCAGCCTGCCACATCCTGAGGTAAGAGTGCTGCAATGGTTAATTATATTCACCGTCAATATTTTGCACTTTATTTCTAGTATCAATGTCTTCTTTCAGCTTTCAGTTTCAGGATTTGTTTTACCAGATTTGTCAGTTTGCCCATTTTCCATGTGTTTTGGTGTTAAGAATTTTCCTATCTACACAGCAATGAGTTAAGATCTAGCGAGTCACATTTTCTGGCTAGCAGATATTTCTTATTCCTGTGGTTTGTGGTTGATAACTAGAATAACAGGAGTTAAAGGAAGTCAGTCAGTTTAGTTTTAAATTTCTTCAGACTCACACTTCGTATATTTGTTTAAAGGATACAGAAAAAACTACTTTTTTTTTTTGTCCTCAGCCAGAACTGCTGATANGTTGGGACCAGCAGGGCGAGCTCCAGATCTGCTGATTATTTTTTAAAGGCTACGTTGACCATGAGGTAGGAATTGACCTGTATTACATTTCTTTCCCTGCCCCCCACTCTTCTGGGGAAAGGTAATCACAGGTAAAATTAGCTGGTGGCTTATATGGAGGTATAGGCAAAAAAACTTTTAAAAGACATTGAGTGTTGGATACCTTAAGAAAGGCAAGCTAATCCAGGCTTGTTAAAATAGGTTTTCTCCTATTCTTGCAGTGCTTGTAAATTATACTGACTCAGGGAGATAATGTCATGAATAACTTCTTTTTTTTTTTTCATTTTAATATTCTTCGAGGTGTGGGACAGATGAATTTATACTACATGAGATTTATTGTGCAACTGTTAAGATTTTACTAAATAATACTCTCTTAAGATATATGATATTTACTAAGTCTTTTTCTATTAAATAAAAAAGTTATATTTATTGATCACCTGAGAATTCAAAGTATTCTAACCATAACTATAATCCAAATAATCAGTATGACTTCCTGTGGAATTACTGGAGACTACAGACTTAAAA